>JAGIQG010000006.1:127727329-128313510 GCA_024679065.1 Sphyrna mokarran | reverse complement strand
CACAACAGCGAAGTCCGAAGGGCCTGTTCTGTGCTGTAAATGTTTCTATGTTCTAAGCTCCTCTTTACCCTCTCCATTCCTCACATCTTTCTTATAATTGGGTACCTAAATGCACACCATACTCCATGTCGGCCTCACAGAGTTTTTGTCCAGTTGTCACATGACGTTGCGGCTCCGATTCATCCCCCTATCATAAAAGCTAGACTCCTTAGCCTTCTTAACAACCTTATCGACTTGACTGCTTACTTCAGAGGGATCTATGCACAAGGGCACCAAGATCAGCCTCTGTTCATCAACACTATTAAGAATCCTACCATTAGCCCTACACTCTACACATTTATTATTCCTGCCAAAGTGCATTACCTCACACTTTTCCACATTAAACTCCATTTGCCACCTCTCGGCCCAGCTCTGCAACTTGTCCAAGTCTCATATGGATAGTATATGGATTGACCATGCTAAATTGGCCCTTATTATCCAAAGATGTGCAGATTATATTGATTGGCCATGCTAAATCGCCCCTTAGTATCCGAAGATATATAGGTTAGGGGAATTAGCGGAGTAAATGTACGGGGTTATGGGAATGGGCCTGAGTAAGATGCTGTAATGTCCAAGATGTATAGGTTCAGGGAATTAGTGGGATAAATATGTGGAGTTATAGGAATGGATCTGGGTAAAATAACCTAATGTCCAAAAATGTGTATGTTTAGCAGATTGATGTATGTGGTAATGGGTATAGAGCAGGGGGGTATGCCTAAGTAAGTGCTCCTAAGTAGTTGGTACAGACTCAATGGGCTGAATGGCCTCCTTCTACATTGTAGGGATTCTATGATCCTATGATTCCACAACATTTCCTCAGAGCTGGTTTTAGGGATGTCAGTGAGCGACAGATTGTGTTCGATCAAGCTTTTGCTTGATTTTCCTCCTGTAAAACCGTTCCTTTTCCTTGATGATGCTAAGTGGGGACATTGGGATGATGTCAAGCTGCCCTATAAATGCAAGTTGCTGTTATAATTTCTGAGGAGCCTTTCACATCTGGCTGGTTATAGCGAACATACAATGTCATTTCTGGTAAAATGAAAAACATTCTGGCTGGCGAGGGATTGATGCAATGTGTTTGTTCCAGAAACGATCGCCTCTCTTGTTCAGATTGTGCTCAGGAATAGGAGAGACTCCAGAAAACAATTGGTACTGTATTGCTAGTCAGATTTGACTTGTGATCACAAAAAGAATTGCTATTATATTTTTCAGACAATCTCAAATGGTTTTGCGAAATCAGTGTTAATTCGACTAAAATAAATCTGAGAATTCCCCTGTGTGTGTTAGTCAGTGTTGTAGGAGTTGAACAGACCCTTGTGTCATGTGTAGGATCTCAGTGAAGTCATCTCTATTCTTTCATGAACTAGCTAAATGCTTTGTTTACCTCAGACTGTTCCAATGCAGCAGCTAAGATTGAAATTGGGAAGAAATAACAAGAAGAATGATTGGCTTAAAACATGGACACTGAAAACCTCCGACCTCGTCCGCGGCTGGGATTCTCCTGTCCCGTGGCTGGGAATGGAGTTTTATCTGAGCATCAAATTTTCCATTCTCGCTGGCAGGACAAACAAGTTCAGAGAATCCTGCCCAGAGAAAGGGGATTCTGAAAGGGCAATATTACAGCCTTGGTGACTTGCTTCACACCTGGCTGGAATTTTCTAGCCCTTTTCACCAGCGGGATTTTCCTGTCCTGTTAACAGTGACCCCTACCCCTCCGTGGGTTCCCCACCAGTCAACGGTGCAAACAACAGGAAATCCCATTGACAGTAATGGGACCCTAAGATCCTCGTCACCAGATAATGCCAGGCTGCCTCCATAGTGGGAAGGAATTTGGAAAATCCCTGCCATGGTATCTATAATATTGACCTTTGTTGATGGCACGGTAGGCACAGTGGTTAGCACTGCTGCCTCACAATGCCAGGGACCAGGGTTCGATTCCCGGGTTGGGTCACTGTCTGTGTGGAGTTTGCACATTCTCCTCGTGTCTGCGTGGGTTGCCTCCAGGTGCTCCTGTTTCCTCCTGCACTCAAAAGATGTGCGGATTAGGTGTATTGGTCATGCTAAATTGCCTCTTTGTGTCAGAGGGAACTCGCTAGGGTAAATGCATGGGGTTGTGGGGATAGGACTTGGGTGGAATTGGTTGGTGCAGATTTGATGGGCTGAATGGCCTCCTTCTGCATTGTAGCGGTTCTATGATTCCGTGAACAGTCAAAGAATTCCTACCACTGTCTGCTTTGAAAGGTGCAGCAACAAAATATCTCATTGCAAACTCTTAAAGCATTAAACAGTTTTAAAATAAATTTGCATGAAGCGTGGAGACAGAGATTATGTCATTGAGAAGCAGTGCTTTTCAACTGATGGTAAACACGGACAACCAACAAATAATGTAAGCTCGTGCATGGTCATGCGTACTGGAGTTCTGATCTCAAAGCCAGCCTCATAAATACCTCTAACCTTTTAAAAAGTGCTGACATCACTTTCAGTGTTGTTAATCACATTCCTTCCTTAGAAGCACATGTGCTCTGACTCCCCAGCTTGTTCCAATCATCCATGTAATTGTTCTTTAACATTGGCTATAGTTACAGTCAAATCCTTTTTGACAGTGTAACCCTGGGGGACACTTGTTGAGAGAATGAGAGAGGCATAAGAGCCTACATTATAAATGCAGCCACAAAACTGACTCAACTTGAATTCAAGGAATTTGTTTAAAGAATTATTACTTACTATTTAGAATAAAAATTGAAGCATTGTATTTTTATTAAATTCTGAAAATATAAAAGTTGTTGCTTCGGTCTAATTCTCTTAATGACTGATATCCTTTCCTGATCTAACAGAAATAAAGGCGCTTTCCTGACACAACACGGCAATAAGTGATGAGTGTGTCTTTCACTTACCATGGGCCGCTTTGGGATCGTACAAGAGAGACCACTTAAAATTGTAAACCTCTTCACCATTCTGCTGTGAGCCGTTGCTAGGTTTATCAGTTCTACATCTGTCCAATGTCTTCCTGAGAGCTGAGTGTGAATTTAATCGAGAAGCTGAATATTATCATACAAGGAGGGGTGCCAGCTCAAAAAAAAATCACATTCTTTTATTGATCACACGTCAACCTAGCAACAACTCACAGAACAAGTGGTGAAGAGGTTTACAATTTTAAATGGTCTCTCTTGTATAATGCCAATGCGGCCACTGGTAAGTGAAAGACAAGTTCATCACTTATTGCTACTTTGAAAATGCCTTTATTTCTGTTTATTTTTCTTATTAATTACGCAGCGACTGTTCCTGCTGGGGAATTTTACCTTTTACTCCAGGTGGACCTTTGGACGCTTTATCAGGATTTCCTGATTTGGCTGCATTCAGCAAATAATGCCCACAATGTGCCAGGAAATGGTGCCAGTTTTCTGAGCTGTAAGTTTCGGTGTAAACACATTGATAAAACTCCAGACTTAAAAACATCATAAAATTCATACAGTGCAAAAGGAGGCCATTCAGCCCATTAGGGCTGCACCTACTCTCCATAAAACACCTTACTCACACCCAATCCTCTGCCCCATCCTGGCGACCCAATGCATTTAGCATGGCCAATCTGCACATCTGTGGGAGGAAACCAGAGCACCAGGAGGAAACCCATGCAGACACAGGGAGAATGTGCAAGCTCCACACAGTGACCCAAGGCTGAAATCAAATCTGGGTCCCTGGCGCTGTAAGTGCTAACTACTCACAAATCAGTGCAGCTGAATGGTGTTAAAGAGACCACAAAGCAGATGGAGAATGGTTGGAATGAAAATATAGAAGCATAAAAGATAAGGAAACTATCTGACCCTCCGAGCCTGCTCTGCCATTCATCACAATCATTGTCCAACTCAGTAGCCCAACCCTGCTTTCTCCCCATAACTTTTGATCCCATTAGCCCCAAGTGCTATATCCAGCTGCCTCTTGAATACATGCAATGTTTTGGCATCAACTACTTCCTGTGGTAATAAATTCCACAGGCTCAATATTCTATGGATGAAGAAATGTCTCAACTCTGTCCTAAATGGTCTACTCTGAATGCTGTGAAGTAAGTGACTCTTTTAGACATGTGATGATCTCTACAGCAGCAACACAAGCCAAACGACTGTTGTTCACATCATTCCAACTGGAATTGTGCAAGTACCTGCGGCTCCAACACTCTGGGGCAATGTGCTGAGTGAACCCCACGCAGGTGAAACCAATGGAAACTTGCCTTTGCAATCCGGGGAGCAGGCCAGATTTATGGGTGTGGTTTGGTTTGGGTGAAGGGGCTACAAAATTAATGTAGAAGATTGCAGGTGCTATGGTGAAGATTTAGCATTCCAAAATCTTTTAACATTATTTGATTCATTAGGTCAGTCCAAGCTGTAATTGATTATCATGCAGAAATTCCAGACCATTAAATACTTCTCCAAAGTTTACGCTGTATATCAGGAAATATTGCCCAACACTTTTAAGGATACATAGCGTGAAGATATTAATAATATTCATCAAATGATACAATGCTGACTGCACAGGAAAGGCCATTTGCATGTCAACCCTCTGTGAGAGTAACTCACCTAGTTACACACCCCTGTTACTTTCCCTATAGTCCTGGAAACTTTTTCCCTCTCAGGAATTACCCAATTCACTTTGAAAAGCCTGGATTGAACCTGTCTCCACCACAATTTCAAACAACCAGCTGCTGAGCAAAAGCAATCTTTTCCTCCTGTTGCCTTTAATTCTCTTGCCAATCACTTTAAATCAGAATCTTTTCCAACAACATCAACAGTTTCTCTCTATCTTCCCACTGTGATTTTAAATGCCTCTCAGCCGTTGCTTCTCCAAGCAGAACAGTTCCAGCTTCTCAAATTTACCCACCTGATCAAAGTTCCTCATTCCAGGAACCATTCCCGAAACTTTCTTCTCCACCCTCTCCAATGCCTTTACATACTTCCTCAAGCATGATCCCTGGGATTGGAGACAGTACTCCACTTGAGGTTAAAGCTTCATAAAGATTTACCATTGAGTTACTTATATCCAATATCCTAGTTACAAAAGTTACCCATAGCTCTCCAAATTTTCAATTATGATTAAAAATGATTTGTGACACCCTTTCACATGTAGACTATCACTTTAAATAAAACAGACTTTGTTAATGTTATAATTGACAATGCTATAACCCATACTTTATTATATTGTTTATATTATGTTAGCACTGCTGCCTCACAGTGCCAGGAACCCAGAGTTTGATTCCTGGCTTGGGTGACTGACTGTGCAGAGTTTGCATCTTCTCTTATGCCTCTGTGGGTTTCCTCTAGATGCGCCAGTTTCCACAATCCAAAGATGTGCAGGTTAGGTTGATTGGCCATGATAAATCACCCCTTAGTGTCAGGGGGATTAGCAGGGTAAATACGTGGGAAAGGGTCTTCATGGGTTTGTGGTTGGTGCAGGTTTGATGGGCTGAATGGCCTCCTTATGCACTGCTGGGTGGGATTGTTGGCGATACAGGCTCGATGGGCTGAATAGCCCACTTCTGCACTGTAGGGCTTCAATGATTCTATACTGCACTGGTTAAAACAGGTGTATTTTCAGTTGCCTTTTACTGATTGCCGCAAAACGTTGCTGTCCCTTTATTATATCACATTTTTGAAGTTACTATAGAAACTATCGACATAACAAACCCAAGTGATGGAGATTGAATGCAGAGAGACACATTCTGCAATCCACAACTTTTAATTCTCCATAAATCAGTGACAGGCCAGTAAGAATGGGAATGGGCCCTTCCCCAGTGTCTCATATTGTGAATTGATGACATAACACATAATGATGTATTATTATCATTATGGGTAAGATATGCTAAGTAATCCTTCACATCTGTTCAGCAATGTGCTGGCAATGGGTGCCTTGGTGCGTTCTCTTTTCATTAGCAACAAGCTGGTCGCAGTATGCAGGCAGCTGCGTTGTTCCAGGTTCCCTCAGGGTGATGTCAGGCGCTGGACTGCTGCAGCACATTCACAAATGTAGCTGGTTGATGTCACTGGGTACAGCTCAGAAAGCAGCCAAATCCCAGTCAGCTGCAGCTGAAAAACAAGAGAGCCCAAAAGAAGTTTTCATTAAAACCGATCACTATCCCATAATAACCCCTTTCAGCAATAGAGTAACATCCATAAGCACTGTATCACAAGATGAAACATGAGTTTAGAATATCTTTCCCCAAGCAGTCACCAAGAAATACTTTTTGAATAAGGAATGACCTTTGTACTGTAAGCAATCAAATTGATCTGAGATTCTCTTCATCTCTGCTTTAATGTCAATAAACATCTCTCTGTGTTTGTAACACTTTACTCAAACTTGTGTTGTGTAAATTCCACTGGAGATTTGTTTTATTAGGGTTATGACTAATGTTTTTTTTTGCCTGCTCCTGATCATTCACTTTGATAGGTTTCAGGGCATTTTTTTTTCAATTCTGCATCTGAACAAAAACGAACTGAGAAAATGAAATCTTATTCCTCTTTTCACCAAATCTCCCTCGCACGCAACACACATTGAAAAGCTCAAATACATACATGCGTCACAGATAATGAAATCTAACTGAAGGGTGATGAATAATGTGTGTTAAACAATCCGGGACTACTCTCTAAAGTGATATCATAGAAATATTCAAGGCCCTCCACCCTTCACATTCTGAGCTCAAATCCCTCCATTGCCTCATTCTATCTGATCTGGTAAAATCCAAACCACACCCGTCAAACCCCAGAATCTAAAATGCTGTCAACTCCCCTTTTCTTCACCAACCATCAAAGGCCAATGTTTCCATCTCAATGCTTCTGTCCTTTGGAACCTACTTTCAAAACCACTTGCTACCTAAAGATATTCTTGCCAAAATCGTAAGAGACCTTGGTCTCTTTCCTGTCCGTCACCCGTCACCCACCACTTTGTGCTCCCACCCACCACCTTCTCAATCAGCTCCTGCACTGTAGCTGTCTGCCCAGGAGCATTACATTCCCTGATAGCTCTCTTTCCTCTGAGTCAGAAAATTAAGTTCCAGACCTAAACTTAAAGTTAACACTCCAGCATTAGTAATTTTCAGAGGGACAGGTGCACTGTTGCATCAAGGTTCAGGTGAGATGAAGCTCTGTCTGTTCTCTAACATGGACATAAAAGATCCCAGGGTTCAACGAAGAAGAACAGAGCGGATTAACCCTGGTGTCCTGGCAAATATTTATCCTTCAATCAAAGGATAAAACAGATTTTTATCTTTGCTTTTGTGGGAGCTTGCTATGTATCAATTGACTGCCCTACTTCCTACATCACAATGCACATGGTAGCACAGTGGTTAGCACTGCTGCCTCACAGTGCCAGGGACCAGCTTCAATTCTGCCTTGGGTCCCTGTCTGTGTGGAGTTTGCGCATTCTCCCTGTGTCTGCGTGAGTTTCCTCCAGGTGCTTAAGTTTCTTCCCACAGTTCAGAGACGAGTAGGTTAGGCGGATTGACCATGCTAAATTGGCCCTTAGTGTTTAAAGATGTGTGGATTAAGTGGATTAGCCACTGTAAAAGTACAGGGTTACAAGCATAGGGTGGCAGGCAGGGCTTGGATGGGGGTGCTCTTTCGGAGAGTCAGTGCAAAGTCGATGGACTGAATGGCCTCTTTCTACATGGTAAGGATTCTATGATTCTAACAGTGAGTGAGTTTCAAAAGCATTCCATTGGTTATAAAGCGCTTTGGATATACTGAGGCTGTGTAAGATATAAGGTATATAATATGAAACTTTCTTTAAAGGTTGTGAACTTGTTCTGGGCCTTGTGCTTGATCAATTTCACACATTCCTGTTTCATGTTGACTTGCTCCAGTTGATAGATCATCCCACTTGATGGTGCCATTCTTTTTTCTAACAGAGTGTACTTTGCCTCAATTTGCTGTCTCCCTCCTCCAAGAAAAACAAATCTATATCTTCAAACATAGCCTACAAGCAGGCAATTCCGCCTTCCACTTAATTTGAAAGTTATGTGGCAAAAAGCCGCAAATTCCATGCTGTACAGAGCACAGAGCGTCTATCTGTCCCAAAATACCACTGCGCTGACTACAGTACACACAAATTATAACTTTACCTAATCTCAGAGTACGTTACCCATCATTTCTGGTTTCCAAAATGGCAGCGTGTGCACGCAGGCCAATAACTGTTTTTCTTTTCCTGTGCAGATGTTGCAGACATGTTAGAGCCCGGCACAACACAGGAATACAGGATGGCAAACAAAGTGTGAATGGAAGCTTGAAATTGGTGGATTCTGAATGGTTGGAGGGAATGAGCATTTGATCTTCTGGCTTTAAATTTAACTCTTGCTGTGCATGTTACTCCATGGAGAAAAGCTGCAGGAGGAAGTGGTTGAGGCAGGGACAGTGACAACATTTAAAATGCAAACATAGGGATAGATTTCCTGTCCTGTCCACTGTGGGCACCATACTGGGCAGATCAAAAAATCTGGCTGACAATTTAAAGATCCGTTGATCTTGGGCTCAGAATTTCCGATCTTAGGGCACATGTGGCTGGAAAATCTCGCCCTTCACAAAATTGAAAATTTAAACACACGGATGGGAAAGGTTTAGAGGGATATGGGATAAAATCCGGGCAGTCGGTGTTAGCTTAGATGGACATTTTGGTCGGTATAGACCAGTTAGGCCGAAGGGCCTGTCTCTGTGCATAGATTCTATGATTCTTTAATAATGGCTGCCCAGATATGACTGGCATTTATGAGGGTTTCATCACAAACCACATAGGCAAATTAAAGTGCTTCTTATCCTTGAGTTTCAGTGAGCTAAACAGTGCTGTTCCTGAGGGTTCACACCTCCAAATGACAAGTAAAGAAGCAGCATATATTTAGGCAAATTGCCAACTAATTCTGAACTAATTACACTTTAGACATTATACCTGTAGTTTCAGAAATAAGTGACCCCTTTTCAGTTCGAGGATACTTGTTGGGTCCTTTGAAGAGACGAGAGCAAAACACTGATACGAGTTTTAAAATGATTTTCTTTTATTGAAAAGAACTTAAATAATTAACACGAAAGAAGCAGTAAAAAGTGAACTTGGAGGCTGGCTTCTCGAGTCAATCCCTTGAACTGAACTGAACTGAATTTTAACACATTGAACTGAATATTTTAAATTCCAAACTATATTTCAATCCTTATCTCATTATTGGAAGTGTTTTTCACATGCTGTCTTCATCTCAGGAAAATAATCCCTGCAGCTGCTATTATGCTGTTGTTTGCCTGCCTTCAGGAATGCAGTCATTCTTTTAGTAAATCCATCATGCCCCCTGATTCTATATGTAGTCAAAGTAACAAAATTGGTTAGCTAGCAGAGTTAGTTAACCCCTGCAGTCTAGCTTTCAAATATAATTATACATAGGCAGAAATATCTTAAAATGAGGTCTTTGCATAGATTGAAACAAACAGGGCTAAATATGCACAGCATCCCTCAATACTTAATATCGAGATTTGCACCATTTAAAAAGTTAAATGGATACATTCTTAAACATGAAATTGTCTAACAGGATAATGAACTCTGTTAAAAAGTAAAAGCCATATGCAACTTTTCAAATATCACGTTTTCAAATGGTTTATCTCTCAAAATTGTGGTTTAAACAATAAAGTTTAAATATTTAATTCTGAAACTTGTTTAAATTTTCAATTTTGTGAAGGGCGGGATTTTCCAGCCACATGTGCCCCAAGATCGGAAATTCCGAGCCCAAGATCAATGGATCTTTAAATTGTCCACCAAATTTTCCAACCTGCCCAGTATGGTCCCCACAGTGGACAGGACAGGAAATCTACCCCTATGTTTGCATTTTAACATTGTAAAATTAATTGTGCCCACTAAATCGTTTGAATTACAAACTATCTATCCTTTTCCCTTTACATAGTGAGTTGTTTCTTTTTATTCATTTATGGGACATGGGCGTCACTGATTGGCCAGCACCTTTTTCCCATCCCTTGTTGCTCTTGAAAGTTCAATACAATTGAATGGCTTGCTAGGTCATTTCAGAGGCAGTTGAGGGTCAACCACATTGCTTGGCACTGGAGTCACATGTAGGCCAGACCAGGTAAGAATGGCAGATTTCCTTCCCTAAAGGACATTAGAGAACCAGATGCGTTTTCACGACAATCGACATGGTCATCAAAGGATTGTTAATTCCAGGTATTTTTATTGAATTTAAATTCTACCATCTGTTGTGATGGGATTTGAACCCAGGAACATTACCTGAGTTTCTGGATCAATAGTTCAGCGATAATACCACTGGGCCATCAGCTCCCTGGGAATGTGATCAGGAATATGCTCTGTGAAGGGACAGTGGAAGCAAATTCAATAATAAGTTACAAAAAGGAACTGGGTAAACACTTGAAAAGGGAAAATGTGAAGTACTGTGAGGAAAGAGCAATGAAGTGGGTCTAAATGAGTGATTCCACCAAAGAGCAGGCATGATAAGCCAAGTGGTCTGAACCATTCTATGATCCAGCACAGGATTCGGGGAATTTCCCTAGAAATCTTCACTAGTTTCAAAGAAATTCTGTATCTGGTACATATTTTTTAAAAATACAGTCAACTGATTTAAAAATTAGACTTGAAGATCAGCCTCAAGTCTAATGAGGATTTATCATACAAAGAAACTTCAGGAGGTATTTCAGAAATGTGTATGTATATATTTTAACAAACCACATATAAACACAGAAGTTAATCAAGTACAATATGCTCCCTTACTTTTTATTGCAAACATGCCTTTGGATAGGAAACAAATTAATTTTGTAATATAGAATAAAGGGAAAGCTGGTCACCGGTTCATTACTAAAAATTAAACAAAATAATACAGGAAATCTGTTCAATAGTGTCATGTTAATCCCTTGTTGATGTAGCTTTATAAAACCCCAACCAAGAGGAGTAGAAACCTCACACACTTTAGGACAGTTTAGCTGTAAAAACGGAGTCATGTCTTCATGTTCCTTGTCCCTGCTCCAGTACACTGGAAGGCCTTGGGAATCACTGCACGTTCCTCACCAGACCCGGATCAGAAGATTGGATTAGAAACATGCAGCTCCAGGGTAAATGAAAAGGAGCAGCATGTCAATGTCCAGTTCATTGCTTTTTGTGAAATTTAACTTCTCTGGTCAAAGTCCTTGAGATGTTTTAGCACATTACATGTTTTATATAAATGCAAGTTTTTCCATTGTTACCGAAGAAACCCTTGCCTTAAAGTACAGACATCGCTGGCTGGGCCAATGTTCATTGCTAATCCCTAATTGTCCTTGAACTGAATGTCTGATTTGATCATTTCAGAGGGCACTTAAGAATCAACCACATTGCTGTGGCTCTGGAGTCATATGTAGGCCAGACCGGGTAAGGACAGCAGATTTCCTTCCCTAAAGGACATTAGTCATCCAGATGGGTTTTTCCAACAATCGACAATGGTTTCATGATCACTGTTAGACTTTTAATTCCAGGTTTTTTATTGAATTCAAATCTTACCATCTGCTGTGGTGAGATTTGAAACCAGATCCCAAAGTATTACGCTGGGTCTCTCAATTACTAGTCCAATACCACTGCACCACTAACTACCTGCTTGTCACTGAACTACCTTCAGAATACCAGTGACAGAACTATCTCAGCAGGGGCTTTGACCAACAATATGGGGTATTTCAGCAAACAACCTGTCAGTCAGTAGTTCAGCCACTTACAGATATCCTGGGATCAGGCCAGCACACACAACAAGTTCTAGAGAATCCATTTACTTCATACTTCCTTTACAAAATTGGAAGTCTTTGTTCAAATCCCCTTCTATTAATCAGGAGCAACATTATATTCCCACGTCGATTTTAATCCAAGTAATGAATGTAGATCAAGTGAACAAGAAATAAGTAACAATTAGTGAGAGTATCTGATGGCAGTTTCTACGATAGAAGGCCCAGAAATTGTCTACTTGGCATCTGTTTACCAATTGCCAATTGCATCATCTGTCTCAATTGTAAGTATTTGGACAAATCAAGCACTCGGATCTGGAATTCATTTTGTAGCAGCCCCAATTATTTCATTCCAAGATTGGCACCAGATCAAATATCCAGCTAATCTGTCTTGTCTCCCAATCTTCAGTAATTATGGGTTTGCTGTCAATTTTAATTGTAAAAGTTAATGTAAACAGAAGCTTCAGGTGCCTTGAATGAATTACTTGAAACAGTACAAAGACATTTTTTACATGTGTGTATATAAAAGAGGTCATTTCACTGTCTTCACATGAATCTGACTACGGATACCACTGTTAAATATGGAGGCTTTACTGAGCGACTCATCCCCAGAATACTTTCCATGGCTTATGTCTCAATGAGCCATCCAGCCCCTCAGCCACTCAGATAAATCTCCTGATTCCACTTTGTTGCTAAACTTAATCGGGAGTTCGAGAAAAACTTATTTGGCCAAAAAGTGGTGAGAAAGTGGAACTCGCTCCCACAGAGAATGATTGAGGCAAAATGAGGAAGCTAGATAAACAGGAAATCAAAGGATATGCTGATTGGGTGAAATGTGGGAGGATACAGCCATGGAGAAAATGGCTGGCAGTGTCCGGTTGGGATGAATGGACTGTTCCTATAATTAATTACTTTACAACTTTGTAAAATACCTTTACAATTTACTGATTTTGGGCATTTTTGTGTGACATTATAAAACTTAACAATCTGGCATCTCGTTTAAAAATCTATCAAAGATAAACAAGATCTTCAAAATTAAATAAAAATTAAGTTCAATATTTAAAACATGAGGTTTGTTTTTAGCTCTGCATAGCGCTGTCAAATATGCTGTTCAATATCTGGCCTCTCTTACCTGCAAATCTTTGTGGGAATCAGAGAAAATGCAAAGGTTAAAGCCTTCCAAGGCACTTTACAGGAGCGATTAACAAACAAAATTTGACATTGGGCTATGTAAGTAGATATTAGAGAGCATACCAAATGCTTTATGAAAGAGATAGGTTTTAAATATATTCCAAATTGGGTCAGATATGCTACAGAAAAGCAAAATTGATATTACAGCAATGGCACCTGACTTGTGACTGAGATATTTGTAAGTACTTGTAAAAAACAGTTTATTTTGGACTAATTTTTTGTCATTGATGTTTTCATGAGTAAAATTGTTCACCTTAATGGTATATTCTAATTAGAGCCTTTCATTGATTGGTTTGTATTAGGACTCAAGTTGCTGGAGTCAGGAACCATTTTCCCAGCACTGAATAATCCCAGTTTGATTGTGGCTCTTGTTGGGCAGTATTATTTCTCTAAGAGACAAGGGACTGTAAAAGACCATTAGGTGAGAAAGACCATGATCCATCCAGATCACCTTCTAGCATTCTGGTAGTTACATGATACAACAATAATGCAATTATTGAATAGTCACAGCTACAGTCTCTATTGATGAGTCAAACAGTCTCTATCAATAATCTCTCCTTCAGTGTCAACAAAACAAAGTCGATGACAATCTCAACTTCAGGAAGCACAGAGGAAAACATGCCCCTGTCTACATCAACGGGGACAAAGTAGAAATGGTCAAAAGCTTCAGGCTTTTCGGTGTCTAGATCACTAACAACCTGTCCTGGTCCTCCTATGCTGACATTACAGTCACGAAAGCGGACCAGCGCCTCTACTTTCTCAGAAGACTAAGGAAATTTGGCATGTCAGCTACGACTCTCACCAACTTTTACAAATGTACCATAGAAAGCATTCTTTCTGATTATTTCACAGCTTGGTTTGGCTCCTGCTGTGCCCAAGACCGCAAGGAACTACAAAAGATTATGAATATAGCCCTGTCCTTCACACAAACCAGCCTCCCATCCATTGACTTTGTCTACACTTCTCACTGACTCGACAAAACAGCCAGTATAACTAAGGATCTCATGCAACCTGGACATATTCTCTTCCACCTTCTTCCGTCAGGAAAATGATACAGAAGTCTGAGAACACGTCTCAAGAACACTCAACCGACTCAAGAACAGCTTCTTCCCCCCTGCTGCTGTCAGACTTTTGAATGGACTTTTCTCACATTGAGTTGATCTTTCTCTACATCCTCACAGAATCATAAATCATAAAACCCTACAGTGCAGAAAGAGACCCTTCAGCTCATCGAGTCTGCACTGAACACAATCCCACCCAGACCCTAACCTCATATCCCTACGTATTATACACACTAATCCCTCTAGCCTACACATCCCTGGACAATAAGGGCAATTTCTTAGCATAGACAATCAACCTAACCCGCACATCTTTGGGCTGTGGGAGGAAACCGGAGTATCCAGAGGAAACCCATGCAGACATGAGGAGTATGTGCAAGCTCCACACAGACAGTGACCCGAGCCAAGAATCGAACTCAGGACCCTGGAGCTGTGAAGCAGCAGTGCTAACCACTGTGCTACCATGTCGCCCATATGTATGCTATTAACACTGTATGTTAATACATGTGACAATATTTGATTCTGATTTGATTTATCATGACATGTTTAGTATACAGTGAAAAGTATTGTTTCTTGTGTGCTATATAGACAAAGCATACTATTCATAGAGAAGGAAAGGAGAGAATGGAGAATGTACTGTTATAGTCATAGCTAGGACACGGAGAAAGGTTAACTTAATGCAAGGTAAGTCCATTCAAAAGTCAGACAGCAGCAGAGAAGAAGCTATTCTTGAGTCGTTTGGTATGTGACCTCAGACTTCTGTATCTTTTTCCGGTGGAAGAGAGAATGTGCAGGGTGCATAGGATCCTTAATTATGCCAGCTGCTTTGCCGAGGCAGCGGGAAGTGTAGACAGAGTCAATGAATGGGAGGCTGGTTTAATAAATAATAATAATAATTTATTAATAGTAATAAATGGAATGATGGAATAATAAATCATATCTACACCAGATCCAAACATGAGGCATTAAAATCTAAATATAAGGACTAAATTTACTTGCTCCTTCAATGCTACACTCACTATACATCATATCTGAAATTACAGATAGACTGTGCAATCTAAAATACATTAAAAATGTACAGTGACAACAGTAACAGTGATCATTGGAAGCTGGAGGGCTTTATTTACAAGTTAAACATTAAAAGCTGGTGACTAATTAACTGTAGATACTAAAGCTAATATCAGGGGATATATTTTTTGGCAATTTAATCTGTTTTTCTAATTTTCATAGTTAAAATCAAGCAGGGAAGTAAGTGTGCTGTAATAGAAGCATCAAGGCTGTTCTAACAAAGTTCGACAATTTTCTGCATTATATTTCACCCAGCTATCATTTTCAAAAGAGTTAGTCAAATGCTGGTTAATTTTACTTGAGGATAATATTTAAACACTGGAATAGTGTCCTTATCTCTCTTCAAAGGTATCAACTCCATCATTCCTTTTACATTATCCCTTTCCAAAAAAAAAATTAAAGATTTAATTTAAGCTATCATGAGCAGTAATTTAAAGCAAGTAACTACTTTTTCTCTTTCAGATCCTTCCTGTATTATGAGTTTCTGTGTAATTGTCCTCTTCATGTTGAAGCGATTCTTGAGGGTATTTTCCAATTGGCTTTTTTTATAAACTGCTACCTAAGCAAGGAATGTTTAATTACAAAACTTTTCAAATAATGGCTTTCCAGTTCATTTCTTCATCATTACAGTCAAAGAGAATGGTGAATACAAAATCTCTGAAACCTTTGTTTGAATCAACAGAAGAAGGGACCATTTTGCAGGCATCCAAATAAATTGTTATCAACTGATCAAAGTGATATTTTTAACATAGGGGAGAAAATTGTCAGCATGTTATCTTTTAGTCAAAATTACAATGGAATCATGTGGCACCGATAAAGGCATTCAACCCATCATGTCAGTACTAACTCTACGAAAGAGCTACCCAATTCGAATTACACACCCTGTTCTTTCTACATCGCCCGGCAATTCAACTATTTATCCAAGTTAGGAGTGTGATGGAATACTCTCCACTTGCCTGGATGAGTGCGGCTTCAATAATGCTTCAAGAAACCTGACCCCATCCAAGACTAGGCAAACCTACTTGATTGGCTTCACTGTCTTCACCAGCAGTGCATTCTATCTGCAAGATGCACTGCAGAAATTTACCAAAAGTCCTTAGATAGCATCTTCCAAACCCACAAATAATTCTATCTCGAAGGACAAAGGTAGCAGATACATGGGAACTCCATGTGGAAGTTTCCCTCCAAGCCACTCACCACTCTGACTTGGAAATATCTCACCGTTCCTTCACAGTCACTGGTTCAATCCTGGAATTCCCTCCCTAATGGCGTTGTGGGTCAACCCACAGCACATGGACTGCAGCAATTCAAGAAGACAGCTCACCACCACTTTCTCAAGGACAACTAGAGGACAATTACATAGAAACTCATAATACATGCCAGCCAGCCAGTGACGCCCATGTCCCAAGAATGAATTGAATAAAATGCAATTTCTTATTGGAAGTTACAATTGAATCTGCTGACACCACTCTTTCAGGTTGTGCGTCCTTTATCGTGCTGTGTAACTGAATGAAAGAATGAGAATTTTGAAATCAGGGTGTTGCCGAACTGGCAGCCACTGTAGGTCAGCGAACACATTGTGATGGGTAAGCAGGACTTGATGTGAGTCACGATACAAACAGCAGAGTTTTATATTTATAGTAATGGCTTCGATGAGGCGTGTAACTAAATTTGCAAATGACATAAATATAGTTAGGACATGAGGTTGTGAAGAAGCGTAAGGAGGTTGCAGTCAGATATGGATAGATTGAGTAAGTGGAAACAAATCTAGCAGATGGAGTAGAATTTGTGAAAGTGTGAATATGGGAAAGTTTGGCAGGAAGAATAAAAAATAGACGATTGTTTAAATGGAGAACAGCTGCAGAATGCTGAAGTGTAGAGGGATCGAGGTGTTCTAGTGCATGAGTCACAAGAGGGGAAGCAAGTGTTAAACATTACATCAAAAAAAGTATTTCCAAACTCTCATTTTTGTTTATCATCTCTGTTATTTAATACAAGGCTTTCAACATTTCTAGTTCAGCCTGTGAGAGGCAAGCTACTGTCTGCAAGGAGACATCCCCAAGGACACGAACAGCTAAGGCTAGTTCCCAGGCAAGACTTCACAGGTGTTAGATCTCTAGGCCTGTAAAAATAATGTGGGGTTGTTCTACCATCTACTCTGACAGAAAAGTCATCTGGAGATAACTTAGGGAGGCAACACTGCAAAATTCATTAAGCACTGGGAAAACAAAAGTATAATTGATGTCCACAATCCAGACACAAGTGGTTATGTTAAAAACCAATTGTAGCTGCCAGTAAATCATTAAAGATAATGTATATGAGTCCATGCATGGATTGGATATTATAATCACATAGATGTGCACATGTTGTAATTGGTCAATTGTATTCACACTTCAGGTATAATGTAAATCTAATCAATAATTGTGCATGGATATATATGTCTATATAAACTAACTCATGCAAATGTGCCTCTTTTGATAGGTATGTGCCAATTTCCTGTTACTGAATCTTAACTATAAATGTCTGTATAATTCTTGAATCAGTGCACTCCCTGTGAAACACTAGTTGGAGTACTGAGACCAGCTTGTACAATAGCTTGCATCACAAGCCTTGGCCAGAATTCTCCCATCCCACCTACTACTGGAATTTTAGTGGGCAGGTTGTGGATAATGTGAAACCCATGGATAGTCAGATGGAAATTTCCCGCTTTTAGGCAAGCATGGTGGGAGAATTCTGCCCCTTGTCTGAAGCCACATGAGTCTTCTTCTGGTTTTCTCAAGAGTGAGAGAGCGAAGTACACACTAGCTGAATAGCTGTATTTTTCTTCCTGACAGTCACAGGTGTATTGAGTAATTAAGAAGGCTAATGGAATTTTATCCTTCATTATGGTAGGAATTGAGCATTAAAGTAAGGATGTAATATTTCATTTCTACAGGGCACTGGTGAGACTACATCTCAAAAATTGTGTGCAATTTTGGTCCCTTCATTTAAGGGAGGATGTAAATGCATTGGATATGGTTCAGGGGAGGTTTACTAGATTGGTGTCTGGAAGAGGAAAGGTTAAACTATCTGGGTACGTTTCCACTGGAATTTAGAAGAGTGAGGGTGAGTTAATTGCAGCATACAAGATCCTGAATGATATTGACAAGGTGGACATGGAAGAGATTTTCCCTTTTATGTGTGAGTCCAGAACTAGGGGACACTGTTTTAAAATTAAGGGTTATCCTTATAGGATAAGAACAAGGATTTTTTTTAAAAGAGTTGTGCAACTTTGGAATTCTGTGCCTCAGAAGGCAATGGTGGCAGAGACATTGAATATTTTTAGGGTGGAGGTAGATAGATTCTTTTAGGCAATAGAATCAAAGGTTATTGGGGTAAATGGGGATGGAGAATTTGAAACAAAAACATCAGCCATGATCATATTGAAAGGTACAGCAGCTTGTGGGGCCAAATGGTCTAGTCCTGTTCCTATTTCATACGTTCATATGTAAAAAGGAAAGAAAGTTAGGGAAGATAAATCCCCTTTCTCCTTAGAGAGGAATGGATTGATCCTTCATCTGTGGAACTTGGTTTCCAATCTAACTTAAACGGATAAGAGACCTCTCTCTCGCTCATTCACTTTGTGTCGACTTGCAGGCATGAACTAGTCTCAACTCATTTATTAGTCGGCAGTAAGAGTGCAAGTTGTTACAAATTAAATTTAGACTGGCAAACCCATCAGGGAGATTGCAATGATAGATAATAGGGGAAAACAAAGAATTCACACCACTGCATTGTGGTTGGAGTTGATGCCAAGTATTGGAGTAGTACAAAGGAGTTGGCAACGTTGGCATTGAGCACATTGTACAGAGGTATTCCATTTCTCTGGATTGGCATTCCTCATTCTTTGTTGATCAGAAGAAGGAATCACACGATATAATTAACAACCCAGAGTAATACCGCTACCAAACACATCTACTCCTCACCCCTGCTGTCAGCATTCCAAAGGAACAATTCCCTCAATGGCACCCTGCTCCACACTCCGTCACTCCCACTGCCTTATTGTCTATGGCACCTTTGCATGCGATCACAGGGGTAACACCCAACCTTACACCTCTTCTCTCCTCCCTGTTCAAGACCCCAAATACTCATTCAAAGTGAAACAGCTATTTATTTACACATGTTTCAATTTGATCTACTGTATTCACTGCTCCCAGTGCAATCTCTACATTAGATAGATCAAATGTTGGCATTCCTCACTCTTTGTTGATCAAAAGAATGGATCACGTAATTAACATTTGCTAACTCCAGAGTAATACCCCAACCAAACACACCTACCCTCACCCCCGCTGTCAGCATTCCAAAGGAACCAATCATCCCAAGATTGTTTTGTGTAACACCTTCACTCAGTCCACAAGCATGATCCAATCTTCCAGTTGTGTATCATTTCAATTCATCATCTTGCTCGCATGCTCACCTTCCTGCTGTCGATCTTCTGCAATGTTCCAGTGAAGCCCAATGCAAGCTGGAGAAACAGCTCTTCACTTCTGATGAGGCACATTACAGTCTTCTAGACTCTCAACGCTGAGTTCAACAGATCATCTGTCCTCAGTAACAAAGAGAAAGAGGAAAACCTTTTCTTAATTATTTCACAGGGTATGGATGGCTGGCTAGGCCAGTATTTGTTGCCCATCCCTAATTGCCCCTTGAGAAAGTGATAGTGTGCCTCCATCCTAAACTTCTGCAGTCTCTGAGGTGTAGGTACATCCACAGAATGAGGGAGTTCCAGGATTTTAAACCAATGACAATGAAGGAACAGTGATACATTTCCAACTCAGAGTGGTGAGTAACTTGGAAGGGATCTTCAAGTGGTGGTATCTCCATACATCTGCTGACCTTGTCTTTCTTGGCAGGAGAGGTCACGGGTTTGGAAGATGCTGTCAATGTAGACTTAAACCTTTTATAGACTCCAGGTGGCTCAAAGTACACTACTCACAATGAAGTACCTTTGCAGTGCAGTTACAAATATAATGTAGAAAACATACTGGCTTATTCTATGCATAGTAAGATCCCACAAACAACAGGGTGATAATGACCAGATTTCAGTGGTGATAGTTGAGGGATAAATGTTGACCAGGTCTCTGGGGAGAACTCCTCTACTCTCAGAAAAGTGGGGCCCATGGCATCTTTAACTTTCACCTGAGAGAGCAGACAGGGCCCCAGCACATGGCTGGGATTGTCAGGCTGGATTTGATGCTGAAATAGATCACAAACTTACTGCTTTCTGATCCTGAGACAAGACTGCTATCCCCTGGGTGACAGTGCAAGAAGCATACAGTCTCCTCACGCTTGCTATCCCACATGTACACCTTCCTGCAGGAATCACTTAGTGGACCAGAGCCGAGAGCTTGATCTGATTTTATTTCCCTCTCTCAGCCAAGGCTCAGAGGTTAATTGTAAAACACTTTCTATAACCCAACTGGCATCACTTAACTAAAAACAAACCAGAAAAATTCCTGCTCTTCTTTAAATGAGGTGGGAATTGCTCCCATAATATATTCTAACCTGACTTCCAAACAATAGTAAATCTTTATGGATAAAATCATTATCATGTCCTCTAATTGACATTCCTACAATCATGGAATTAGGCAGCAAAGTACGAAAGCCATTCAGTCCATTGTATCTTCATTTCAAGTTGCACAATTAGACTGACTTTCCTTTTAATCCTGCAACTTTCTCAATTCAAACATATGTCTAATTTCCTTTTAAGAGTTATTTTTAAATCTTCTTCCTCCACTTTTCCAGACAGTGCATTCCAGATCATCACAAATCACTATGTAAAATAATTTCTCTTTATAGAACATTGAACATAGAACATAGAACATTACAGCGCAGAACAGGCCCTTCGGCCTTCGATGTTGCGCCAACCAATTAGGAACAAGCAGTGACCCTCTAACCTAAACCATTCCCTTTTCATCCATAAACGTATCTACTAACCTCTAAAACGCCACCAAACCTGGCACATCTACAACTGCCGCAGGCAGGGCATTCCATACCCTTACCACCCTCTGGGTAAAGAACCTACCTCTGACATCTGTCCTAAAACCACCACCCCTTAATTTAAAGCTATGTCCCCTCGTGCTAGCTTTCTCCATCCTAGGAAAAAGGCTATCACTGTCCACCTATCTAAACCTCTAATCATCTTATATGTTTCAATAAGGTCTCCTCTTAGCTGCTTTCTTTCTAACGAAAACAACCTCAAATCCCTCAGCCTCTCTTCATAAGACCTGCCCTCCATACCAGGCAACATCCTGGTAAACCTCGTCTGTACCCTCTCCAATGCCTCCACATCTTTCTTATAATGTGGGGACCAGAACTGCACACAATACTCCAAGTGCGGCCGCACTAGAGTTTTGTACAGTTGCAACATGACGTTGCGGTTCCGAAATTCAATTCCCCCTACCAATAAAAGCTAAGACTCCATATGCCTTCTTAACAACCTTATCGACTTGATTGCCAACTTCCAGGGATCTATGCACACATACACCAAGATCCCTCTGTTCATCAACACTATTAAGAGTCCTACCATTAGCCCTATACTCTACACATTTGTTATTCCTGCCAAAGTGAAGTACCTCACACTTTTCCACATTAAACTCCATTTGCCACCTCTCGGCCCAGCTCTGCAACTTGTCCAAGTCTCTCCGCAAACTAGAACACCCCTCTTCACTATCTACCACTCCTCCGACTTTGGTGTCATCCGCAAATTTACTAATCCATCCTTCAATACCCTCATCCAGATCATTTATAAACATTACAAACAGCAGGGGCCCCAAAACAGACCCCTGAGGTACACCACTTGTCACCGAACTCCACGATGAATATCTCCCATCAACCACCCCCCTCTGTCTTCTATCTGCTAGCCAATTCCTAATCCAATTAGCTAAATCACCCTCTATCCCATACATCTGCATTTTCTGCAGAAGCCTTCCATGGGACACCTTATCGAAGCCTTACTAAAGTCCATATATACCACATCAACCGCCTTACCCCATCCACCTCTTTGGTCACTTTTTCAAAAAACTCAATAAGGTTAGTAAGGCACGACCTACCCTTCACAAAAACCATGCTGACTATCCCCAATCAATTCATTTCTCTCTAAATAACTATAAATCCTATCCCTAATAATTCTCTCCAATACTTTGCCACAACAGAAGTAAGACTCACTGGCCTATAATTCCCTGGAAAGTCTCTCTTCCCCTTCTTGAACAATGGGACCACATTCGCTATCCTCCAGTCTTCCGGAACTATACCCGTAACCAACGACGACCTGAAGATCAGAGCCAGAGGCTCTGCAATCTCCTCTCTCGCCTCCCAGAGAATCCGAGGGTAAATCCTGTCTGGCCCAGGGGACTTATCCAACTTCAAACCCTCAAGAATATCTAGCACATCCTCCTTATCTACTTCAATACTTTCCAGTTTGCAACCCTGTGTCCCAATTATCTCTCATTCTTTAATCAATTATCTGCAAACTGTCCCCCAAAATTACTGATCTCCTGTCAATCCAAGTAGTTTCTTTTTCCCTATTCACTTTTTTTAAACCCTTCATGATATTATTTAATACCATTTTCATCCTTGTTAAATTTCCCTAAACTTGTATCTCCTTTAAAGGGGATAATTGACCCTCCTTTGTTTTCCTTGGGTATTTCATCCCTGATACAGCTCTGGTAAATCATCTCTGCGACCTCTTCAAAATTTAACATCTTCCTTTAAATCCCTACAGTGTAGAAGGAGACCATTTGGCCCATTGAATCTGCATGACTCTCGCTCTTTAACAAGGACCAGCACCCACCCCGCCACTATAACCCTAAACATTTACTGTGGCCAATCCACCTAACCTATATATTGTGGGACTGGAACTTTCGCCTGTTTTGGAATTGGTGTGGGCAAAGGTCCAATAATGGAAATCTCCATTGACCTCAGGCGGGAATTTCTGATCTTGCCACTTTGCTCAGGTGATTCTGGAAATTCTCACTCTGAGAGTGAATTTAGCATGGCCAATCCACCTAACCCACACATCTTTGGATTGTGGGAGGAAACCAGAGCACCCGGAGGAAGCCCACGCAGATGTGGGAGAACATGAGAACTCCATACAGTCACCCAAGGCTGGAATTGAACCTGGGTCCCTGAGAGGCAGCAATGATCACCACTGTGCCAACAAGCATTTTCTTAAAATTGGCACTAGACGCAATACTGCAGCTGGGATCCCACAATGGACACTGCTGCTGGAGGGGTGGGAGGGGATTGCCCTCAGCAGAATTGGAAGATCCCACTGGCATGAATAGATCACAAAATCCCGGCCACATTTAGTACTCGACATTCCTGTCAATGTTGAATATTTCTTAATCTGGATGGGCTGTGATATTAAAGCACGCTGCTTTTTTTTTAACTCCCACAGAATAGTAACCATTGATCTGAATGTTTTTAAGCAATTTTTCCAGAATTACTCCTCAGTTTTATTGAATCCCTCTCTTACCCTTACAGAGTTAACAGCAATAACTTTGTAAAAATTTCAATTATTTCGAAGTGCTTAACTGGCACACGGGCTGCTTTTACAACTTTGTAATTATCACATATTCTGTTACTTTAGCGAAAAGTTCCTGAATTGCGTTTTCTATGAAATCCACCACAATATTACCCATGCATTTCTCTGAAATGTCTGCCTCTAATAGGTACACAACTACTAATTATCCCCCCTTTAAAAGTCTTGTAGTTTTGCATCCATTAAATCCATCTGCTTGGCTAAAACATATTCCTTTCTTCAGCATATAATTTGATAAAATGCAAGCAATTTGGTCTAGCATACTGTAATTTCGTTTCTTAGCTGCCTTTCTCACGCTAAGGCACAATGTAGCACAATGATAGGGACTTTAGGGTTAGGCGCTTCTCTGCTTTTTCAATGCATATCATCCATCTAAGTGGATTTGTATGTTCTACTTAGCAGTGAATGTGTTCCTCGTTTTATTCGCCTGTTGGTTGCGTGCCTGGCTTGGGTTGTGTAATGGGGCATCTGGCTCTAAATTAAGCTTTTCTTTCCTTGTGCTGAACTTCTAAATCAAACCCTTCCTCGCAGGAGTATCAGCCACTTTGGGTTCTTTATTGTATAGCTGTTAGAATGCTTTATGGTCTGTGACCACACTGAAATGCACCCCTTCCACATCTGGTCGAAATATTTGCCTTTCCCGCACCGATTCAGCATGCTATTTCAAAGTGTCCTGAGATTAGCTGAGTACCTGGCTGCAGAGATGGCTGATGACATTTCCTGATTTATTATTATCGCATTGAGAAATAGCTCTTGAACTGATGCCAGCAGCATGAGCTTAGAGCTGGCACCACAGTGATTAAGGTGTTGAGAAAAGGCCAGCTCTTTACTTCTTGATTTGCTCTATTCTTACCTGAAAGAAACAATGACACTTCCCCCAGTCTGGAAAAAAAATCTTGTAATCTGTTCTGATTGAGCGCCGTGTCACCATGAACAAATGTCTGGCTCTCTCCTGCCCTTACTGAGATTCAGGAATGTAGATCCTATCATTTTTATTGAGGATTTCCTCCAACACACTTGGTCACAATCCAGGGGAAATATAGACTTTATCTTAGTCAACGAGCAATGATGATTAGACTGAATAGACTCCCCCCCCCCCACCCCCCACCTCCGCCCCGCCACGTGGAAAATGCAAAGTCTACAACTAATTTAGTTTTCCCTGTCATTATTTTAATTCGTAATTTTTGTGCATTGTTCCTGTGCCAGAAATAGCTGCTCAATTTAAACATGTTTTAGCGATGTTGATCAGTAATCATGAGCTTTCAGAGTGCTGCTCCTTCCTCAGGTGAGTGCTCTGAAAGCTCGTGATTCCAAATAAACCTGTTGCATTTTAACCTGGTGTGGTGAGATTTCTTACTGTACCCACCCCAATCCAATGCTGACACATCTTGATCAGTAATGTCACTCAAATCCATCCTTCTGTGCGTAAACTCCCATGGACCCTGGTTCTTTCTGTTTTGCTGGGAAGACATATTGTGATTTACTTCTAGTCCTGGAAGTCATTTGTGTCTCCAACTCATCACATTAAGTCCAACTCATTTCCTGATTTTTTATTTTGTTTGCTGTCACATTTATTTATATTTTCTTCCAAAGGAATACTGCCCACAAGGTGAATTCTACTCAGGTTTAGGTTATATTGATGCTTTGTCACATTGGCCAATGGTTAAAGTCTACACCACTACAACAAACGTTTTTAATGTGACAAAATATCCAAAAGTGTTTCACAGGGACGTAATCAAAAAAACTTTGCAATCAAGTTGCAGAAAGGGCCGTTAGGACAATTGACTAAAAGCTTGATTTGATTTTGATTTGATTTATTATTGTCACAAGTATTAGTATACAGTGAAAAGTATTGTTTCTTGAGCACTATACAGACAAAACATATCATTCATGGAGAAGAGAATGAGAGAGTGCAGAATGTAGTGTTACAGTCATAGCTAGGGTGTAGAGAAAGATCAATGTGAGGTGGGTCCATTCAAAAGTCTGATGGCAGCAGGGAAGAAGCTGTTCTTGAGTTGGTTGGTATGTGACCTCAGACCTATGTATCTTTTTCCTGATGGAAGAAGGTGGAAAACAGAATGTTGGGGTGCATGGGGTCCTTAATTATGCTGGCTGCTTTTCTGAGCCAGTGGGAAGTGTAGACAGAGTCAATGGTTGGAAGGCTGGTTTGCGTGATGGATTGGGCTACGTTTATGATATTTTGCAGTTTCTTGCGATTTTGGGCAGAGCAGGAGCCATATTAAATTGTGATACAACCAGAAAGAATGCTTTCTATGGTTATAGAAACATAGAAAATCTACAGCACAATACAGGCCCTTCAACCCACAAGGTTGTACAGAACATGTCCCTACCTTAAAGATTACTAGGCTTACCTATAACCCTCTATCTTACTAAGTTCCATGTACTTATCTAAAAGTCTCTTAAAAGACACTATTGAATCCACCTCTACCACTGTTGCTAGCAGCCCATTCCACCCACCCACCACCCTCTCAGTGAAAAACTTACCCCTGACATCTCCTCTACCTACAAATGTTCGTCAGAATAGAACATAGAACATAGAACATTACAGCGCAGTACAGGCCCTTCGGCCCTCGATGTTACGCCGGCCAGCGGACCCTCTAACCTAAACTATTCCAATATCATCCATATGCCTATCCACCGACCATTTGAATGCCCCCAAAATAGGCAAGTCCACAACTGCTGCAGGCAGGGCATTCCACGCCCTCACCACCCTCTGTGTAAAGAACCTGCCTCTGACATCCGTCCTATAACTACCACCTCTTAATTTAAAGTTATGTCCCCTCGTGTTGGTCATCACCATCCGAGGAAAAAGGCTCTAACTATCCACCCTATCCAATCCCTTGATCATCTTATACGCCTCAATTAGGTCACCGCGTAACCTTCTTCTCTCTAATGAAAATAACCTCAGGTCCCTCAGCCTTTCCTCATAAGGCATTCCCACCATACCAGGCAACATACTGGTAAACCTCCTCTGCACCCTTTCCAATGCTTCCACATCTTTCTTATAATGCGGCGACCAGAACTGTACGCAATACTCCAAGTGCAGCCGCACCAGAGTTTTGTACAGTTGTAACATAACCTCACGGCTCCTAAATTCAATCCCTCTACCAATAAAAACTAACACACCGTACGCCTTCTTAACAACTTTATCAACCTGGGTGCCAACTTTCAAAGATCTATGTACTTGTACCCCAAGATCCCTCTGCTCGACAACACTATTAAGGGTCCTTCCATTAGCCCTATATTTCATATGCCTGTTATTCCTACCAAAGTGAATCACCTCACACCTATCCGTATTGAATTCCATTTGCCACCTCACGGCCCAGCTCTGCAACCTATCTATGTCCCTCTGCAAACGGTAACATCCATCCTCACTGTCTACAACTCCCCCCACTTTGGTATTGTCAGCAAATTTACTAATCCAACCCTCTACACCCTCATCTAGGTCATTTATAAAAATGACAAACAGCAGTGGCCCCAAAACAGATCCTTGAGGTACACCACTTGTAATTGCACTCCAGGTTGAATATTTCCCATCAACCACCACCCTCTGTCTTCTATCAACTAGCCAATTCCTAATCCAAACTGCTAAATCACCTTCAATCCCATGCATCTGCACTTTCTGCAGTAGCCTACCATGGGGAACCTTATCAACCGCTTTGCTAAAATCCATATACACTACATCAACTGCCTTACCCTTATCTACCTCTTTGGTCACCTCCTCAAAAAACTCAATAAGGTTGTGAGGCACGACCTACCCTTCACAAAACCGTGCTGACTATCCCTAATCAATTTATTTCTCTCTAGATGCTTATAAATCCTATCCCTTATAATTCTTTCCAAGACTTGCCCACAACAGAAGTCAGGCTCACCGGTCTATAATTTCCAGGATGGTCCCTACTCCCCTTTTTGAACAAAGGGACAACATTTGCCATCCTCCAGTCTTCCGGCACTATACCTGTAGCCAATGATGACATGAAGATCAAAGCCAAAGGCTCTGCAATCTCCTCTCTAGCCTCCCAGAGAATACTAGGGTAAATCCCATCTGGCCCAGGGGACTTATCAATTTTCATACCCTCAAGATTCGCTAACACCTCCTCCTTATGAACCTCAATCCTGCCCAGTCTACAACCTAGTATTGCAGTATTCTACAGAACATAGAACAGAGAACATTACAGCGCAGAACAGGCCCTTCGGCCTTCGATGCGCCAACCATTATAAAAAGCAATGACCCTCCAAACTAAACCATTCCCTTCTCTTCCATAAACTTATCAACTAACCTCTTAAACGCCACCAAACTTGATGCATCTACAACTGCTGCAGGCAGGGCATTCCACTCTCTAACCAACCTCTGGGTAAAGAACCTACCTCTGATATCCATCCTATAACTATCACCCCTTAATTTAAAGCTGTGTCCCCTCGTGCTAGCTTTCTTCATCCTAGGAAAAAGGCTATCACTGTCCACCCTATCTAAACCTCTAATCATATTATATGCTTCAATAAGATCCCCTCTTAGCCGCCTCCTTTCTAACGAAAACAACCTCAAATCCTTCAACCTCTCTTCATAGGACCTGCCCTCCATACCAGGCAACATCCTGGTAAACCTCCTCTGTACCCTCTCCAATGCCTCAACATCTTTCTTATAATGTGGGGACCAGAACTGCACACAATACTCCAAGTGCGGCCGCACTAGAGTTTTGTACAGTTGCAACATGATGCTGCGGCTCCTAAATTCAATCCCCCTGCCAATAAAAGCTAAGACTCCATATGCCTTCTTAACAACTTTATCCACTTGACTGCTACTTTCAGGGATCTATTGACACATACACCAAGATCCTTCTGTTCCTCAACACTATTAAGAGCCCTACCATTAGCCCTATACTCTACACATTTATTGTTCCTGCCAAAGTGCATTACCTCACACTTTTCCACATTAAACTCCATTTGCCACTCTCGGCCCAGCTCTGCAACTTGTCCAAGTCACTCTGTAAACTAAAACACCCCCCTTCACTATCTACCACACCACCAACTTTAGTATCATCTGCAAATTTACTGATCCATCCCTCAATACCCTCATCCCGATCATTTATAAAAATTACAAACAGCAGGGGCCCCAAAACAGACCCCTGAGGCACACCACTCGTCACCGAACTCCACGATGAATATCTCCCATCAACCACCACCCTCTGTCTTCTATCTGCTAGCCAATTCCTAATCCAATTAGCTAAATCACCCTCTATCCCATACATCTGCATTTTCTGCAGAAGCATTCCATGGGCCACCTTATCGAACGCCTTACTAAAGTCCATATATACCACATCAACTGCCTTACCCCCATCCACCTCTTGGTCACTTTTTCAAAAAACTCAATAAGGTTAGTAAGGCACGACCTACCCTTCACAAAACCATGCTGACTATCCCCAATCAATTCATTTCTCTCTAAATAACTATAAATCCTATCCCTAATAATTCTATCCAATACTTTGCCCACAACAGAAGTAAGACTCACCGGCCTATAATTCCACGGAAAGTCTCTCTTCCCCTTCTTGAACAATGGGACCACATTCGCTATCCTCCAGTCTTCCGGAACCATACCCGTAACCAACGATGACCTGAAGATCAGAGCCAGAGGTTCTGCAATCTCCTCTCTTACCTCCCAGAGAATCCTAGGGTAAATCCCGTCCGGCCCAGGGGACTTATCCAACTTCAAACCCTCAAGAATATCTAGCACATCCTCCCTATCTATTTCAATACTTTCCAGTTTGCAACCCTGTACCTCAGTGTTCTCCATAACTACATTTACATCACCCTGCGTGAATACCGAAGAGAAATACTTATTCAGTGCCTCTCCAATCTCTTCAGGCTCCACGTACAACTTCCCACTGCTGTCTATGACTGGCCCTAATCTTGCCCTAACCAATCTTCTACTCTTAACATATCTAAAGAAAGCTTTAGGATTCTCCTTAATCCTATCAGCCAAAATCTTCTCGTGTCCCCTCTTAGCTCTCCTCAACTCACTCTTTAGCTCCCTCCTGGCTAATCTATAGCTATCCATTGCACTAACCGAGCCTTCAAGCCTCATCCTGACATAAGCCTCCTTTTCCCTTTTAACCAGCAAATCTACTTTTTTCGTACACCAAGGTTCTCTTACTCGACCATTTCCTCCTCGCCTGACAGGGACATACTTATCAAGGACTCGCAGCAGCTGCTCCTTGAATAAGCTCCACATTCCAGATGTTCCCACTCCCTGTAGTTTCCTAGTCCAATCTATGCACCCTAATTCTCTCCTGATGGCCTCATAATTACCCTTCCCCCAGCTATAACTACTGCCCCCAGCTTCATGCCTATCCCTGTCCATCACTAAGGTGAACGTAGCCGAATTGTGGTCACTATCACCAAAATGTTCACTAACTTCCAAGCCTAACACCTGGTCTGGCTCATTGCCCAGCACCAAATCCAATGTAGCCTCACCTCTAGTTGGCCTATCTACATATTGAGTCAAAAAACCTTCCTGCATACTTTGTATAAAAACTGACCCCTCTAATGAGCTAGAGCTATAGCCAGTCCAATCAATATTAGTAAAGTTAAAGTCCCCCATAACAATTACCCTATTACTTTCACTCCTGTCCAGGATTGACTTTGCAATCCTTTCCTCTACCTCTCTAGAATTTTTAGGAGGTCTATAAAAGACTCCCAACAGGGTGACCTCTCCTCTCCTGTTTCTCCTCTCCTGTTTCTGTTTCTCCCCGACAACATTGTCTTTCTTCTGCGTGAATCATAGCTGACATGCCAAATTTCCTTTGTCTTCTGAGAAAGTAGAGACATTCAAAGTGAGAAATTTTACAGAGTATCTTAAGGGGGCAGGGAGAGATTTACAGAGAGACTTTCAGAGTTTAGGATTCAGGGTGCCAATGGTGGAACGGTGGAAATTAGGGATGGGCAATGGGTCTGAACTGGAAGAGCTCAGAAATCCCACTGATTGTCTCTCCTGGAAAAGGTGTTTGAAGAAAATTCTCACTTATTTACATTGGGCAGTGAGACTGGATTGTCCACCATCAATAATACCCACCTGATCTTGCTTCCTGTTAGCTTCAGCTGGTTGAAACCCAGGCTAACTCTATAGCAAGTGGGTGATATGTGGCAAGACTGTAAAATGTCAGGTTATTCCCCTTACAGCAGAGAAACTAAATGGAAGATTTGATAGAGGAGTCTAAAATCAAAGGTCGGCACTGTGAGCGTCACTGCGGCAGGAACCCACACCGGGGTTGGGGGAAGGGGGGTGGGTGCGGGGTGGGGGGGGGACTGCGGCAGGAACCAACACGGGAGGAATGTTGGAGCAACTAGAAGCCCAGTGGCTGTCAGCAGGGCCAGGAAATCCCAATGGTGGACATGTTTCAACAGGATAAATAAAGAGAAACCGTTTCACTGACAGGGAAAGTCAGGATCCAAAGGATACAAAATCAAGGTGATTAGGGAAAAGAAGCAAAGAGGAGATGAGGAAATATTGTTTTTTTGTCATGAATTGTTGTAATCTGGAAGGTGCTGCCTAAAAAAGCAGTAGAAGCAGATTTAATAGTGACAAGGGAATTGGTTAAATGTTTGAAGAAGAAGAATTTGCCCAGTTATGAGGAATAGAAGAGCCAGCCTCCTTTTATGCTTAGTGGTTTATTATCCATTTGGCAAAGTCATCACCCAAACAGATGAAAATTACACTCAGAATATAGAGATTCAAGGGAGAGAGAAAAGGAGTATATAAAAGATTAGGCAGAAAAATAGACCATTTCCCTGTCCCACAGGAAAACAAGTGATATGGGGAGCGGGCTGGAAAGTGAAGTTGAGGCAGAAGTTAAGCCCTGATTACATTGAGTGGCAAAGCAGACTGAAGGGGCTGAATGGTTTATTTCTGTTTCTAAATGTTCCACTCAAAGGCAGTTTTCTGTCTGCAATGGATGCAAATGTAACAGGAAGAGTTCATAAATATTTAATTCTCTATTGTCCTGGGAATGAGAGTGTACATATTCAGAAACAAACCAGCAATGTTTACATTTCAAAGTATTTGTTGGCACAGTTTTCACTTCTTGAAAGTCTACTTATTTCAACATCTCAGAGCTTTTGAGGTGTTTTTTATCATTCGGTTCTCTCAAGAACCAACTTTAAAAAATAAAGTGAGCACTCGGCAAAATCTGTCACAGCCTGACAAGAGTAGATATATTATGAAAATCAGACTTGCGGATCTTCATTCATATAGATCATTTATTTCAATGAAAATTTGAATATATTTTAAAAATGTGCTTAGTCCGTTGGAACACAAAGAAATTTTTTTATTTATTCATAGGACATGGACGTTGCTGGCTGGCCAGCATTATTGCCCATCTCTAGTTTCCCTTGGAGAATAATTGAGAATCAACCACATTGCTTTGACCCTGGAATCACATGTAGGCCAGACCAGGTATGGATGGCAGACTTCTTTCCCTAAAGAACATTAATGAACCAGATGGGTTTTTCCAACAATTGACAATAGTTTTATGGTCATCAGTAGATACTTAATTACCAATTTTTTTTTTAATTCAATTCAAATTCCACATTTATTGTAGCAGAATTTAAACCCAGAACATTAGCTGAGTTTCTGGATTAATAGTCTAACAATAATACCACTAGGCCATCACCTTCCCCCAAGAGTATCATAATATAAAGGCAGCTGTGGTAAAGAGTCATGTTGATTTGAGATGTTGGCTCTATTCTCCCCCACAGATGCTTCAGACCTACTGAAATTTTCCAGCATTTTCTGTTTTTATTGAAGAAAATGTGTCAACTGTGTAAGCACTACCTACTACATAAAGCATTGTTTCCCAAAGATTTAGTAAAAGATCATTGCTGTGAAGAGTTTCTACTTAGTGATTTCTCACCTCTGAGTCGAACGGTTGTGGGTTCAAGGTCCTGTTCAAGGTTTGAGAAAGAAATCAAGGCTGCTGATCCAGTGAAATATTGAGGGAATGATGCACTGCTGGATAGGCTGCCTAACGGATTTTATCGGTTGGACTTAAAGCTGGTGTTGTCAGACTTCTTATTATGTTTACCCCGGTCCAACGCCAGTATCTCCACATCATAGCGGATTTTAAACCATAGATCTTGCCTATTCTCTCAAGTGGAAATAGAAGATTCCATGACATTGTTTGGATGGAGAGGAGGAAGTTCTCCATGGTATCCTAATCAGTATTCATCCCTCAGTCAACACTAAGATTTCCTTCAATCTAATGTCTAATGGGAAGGAAATCTGTCATCCTTACCCTGTCTAGCATTCATGTGACTCCAGAGCTGCAGCAATGTGGTTGACTCTCAACTGTCCTTGGACAATACAGATGGGCAATAAATGCTGGTCCAGCCAGTGATGCCCATGCCCCATGAATGAGAAAAAAGATCACAAAGAGAAACAGATTATCTGTTAAGTTTCAGTGGTGTGGGAGCTTGCTGTACACAAATTGGTTGTCACACTATCCACATCACAACAGTGGCTACATTCCATTGGTTGGTTCAGTGCTTTGGGATTGTCTGTTGGTCATGAAAGGCAGTATATAACACAAGACTCCATTTCTTTCAAAATATACTTTAGTTTTTGTTTTAACTGATGACAATAATTCAGATTACACTTATGTGATTATTGAGCCTTTGAAACCACTTTTTAAAAAAACTCTATCCTGAAAGCTGATAAAACAAAACCTGCAGCGTTTTCCATGAACATGTTCCAGCTGATCCCGAATCCTCAGTGCAGCTTCCTTCAAAAGCGAATCAACTCCATTTGATGAATTTCACGAACCAACATCTAAAGGATGCAGGCTAGTCGTTACAAGATTACTCGATTCGAGGCCAACTTTCTGCATACAGCCTTCTGCAAACTATTTATATTTCTCTTTCAAACGGTTTAGCTATTTTTAAAAGAAAAGCACAGAAGAGAAAATCTGCCTCACAGTCTGTCTAGGTCAGTGCAAGAGATCCCATCTCTTTAATTAAAGCTTTGCAAAATATAACTATGTATAACCCATTTCTTCTAAAAATGTCAAAAAAAGAAACTATTAACTGACAATAAATCACAGGTTCGCTCACAAACAGTATTCATGCTGTCGTCTGGCAAACAGAGAGCTATAATGCAAAATAAAATTATAACCAACCTGTCTTTTCCAAATATTTAATATAGTTCAAATCTGTGGGGCTTTTTTTGATGATTCGCTGACTTGCTGAACTTATGTGCAACTAAATAAAGCACAAACGATGTCATGTTTAAGAACATAGAGACAGAAAAGGCCTTTCAGCCTCTCAAACTGCTCTGTCATTCAATTAAATGATAGCTGATCTGCAACATAATGCCACCAACCACCTTTGGTTCTGTAACCCCCTTCCCTGATGAAAAAAACATCAATCTCAGTTTTAAAATTTTGAAAGCCTCAACAGTTTCTTTGGCAGAGGAAATTCCAGCGGCAGAGTGGCGCAGCAGGTTTGCACTGCTGCCTCACACTGCCAAGCACCTGGGTTCAATTCCTTGATCACTGCTCTGTGTGGAGTCTGCACATTCTCCCTGTGTCTGCATGGATTTTCTCTGGGTGTTCCAGTTTCCTCTCACAGTCTGAAAAAAAATCCGCTGGTTAGGTGCATTGACCATGCTAAGTTCTTCCCTCAGTGTACCTGAACAGGTGACCGAGTGTGGCAACTCAAGAATTTTCACACTAACTTCACTGTTAATGAAAGCCTACATGGCGACACTAATAAATAAACTTTATCTTTTAGCTATCCAGCATTCTTTGTGTGAAGACATGTGTCCTGAATATTTGCTGAACAGCCCAGCCTAGTTCAAGATTATGCTCTCTTGTTCTGGATTTCCCCCGTTACCAGAGGAAAGAGATTCTCTCTATCAACTCATCAAATCCTTTAATTATTTAACACCCTTAGTTTGTCTTTAATCTTCTACACCCAAGGAAATAAAAGTCATGTTTTTATAACATGATCTCATCATTTAACCCAGCTTCATTCTGCTGAATCTGTATTGCACACCACTGAGATCAATATGTCTTTCCTGAGGTGCATCTCCTAGTACGGTCCGCAAGGCAGTTCTGTGGATGGGATCTAATCAGGGCTCCCTGCAGCTGAAGGATAATTTCCCCCATTTTGTATTCCAGCAGTTTAGATGCTGGTTTCTTTAATCTGTCTGAAAGGGCATCTGAGAATATGCAATATATTTGTGATGCCTATGGTATCATCAGTCTTTACTTAGATCATCGTGGGACCAGTAACTCAGCTTATGCTGTTGGCTGTGCATTGCATGTTAGCCTGGGAAAACAGATCTCAGTGCATACATGATTACATAGCCATTAATTATAGAATCCTACGGTGAAGAAGAAGGCCATTTGGCCCATCGAGTCGAATCCCACCCAGGCCCTATCTCCATAATCCCACGCATTTACACTAGCTAGTCTCCTGATACTAAGAGGCAATTTTGCATGGCTAATCTACCTAACACATACATATTTAGACTGTGGGAGGAAACCCAAGCAGACACAGGGGGAACATGCGAATTTCATATAGACAGTCACCCAAGTTGGGAATCGAACCCAGGTCCCTGGTGCTGTGAGACAGCAGTGCTAACCACTTTGCCATCCAGTCCTCAGCATCCCTCTGTAGTTAAACTGAAATGTAATTGAAAGGGAAGTTGATTTGTTATTGAAATTGTAAATATTGGAATTAAAAAGTACACAGTTCCTATGCAGCCAATGGCCTTTTGTTGACTATTTAAAACCCTTTTTGTACTAATTGACATTAAACTATGAATGCAGCTGGTCTGTGATACCAAAGCACAAGCTATGACAGAACTACCTAGGATTCAGAGGTGTCCTGTTTCAGATTATTGTGCGTTTTGTTTGCCTCTTGCTTTGGAAAAACATCACCAAATGTTGAATTCTATTCAAAACTGGAAGCATTCAAACAAAGCAGGATGCTGAAAAGACTCAGTTCCAACAAAGAACAAACTGGATAAAAATAGGCAAGGGATTATTGAGTGTTATGACAATAGCAGCAGCAACAATTTGCATTTATGCATAGTACACATGCCAAAGATAGACTTGGGCCTATGTAGAGATTTGAGTCACCCTAAAGTATTTTGCATCTAATGAAACACTTCTAGAGCATCGCTGCCGTTGTAATGCAGAATGAGTGCAGAATCGATGGGCTGAATGGCCTCCTTCTGCACTGTAGGGATTCTACAGTTTTACAATTCTATGAAAATGTAGGAAACACAGTAGCCAATCTGCATACAGCAAGATCCCACAAACAGTTACATGCAATGATCAGATGATCTGATTTTAGGTATTGATTGAGGGGATAAATATTGGCCAGGACATCAGGAATAACTCCGATCCTCTTTGAAATTATACCATGGGATCTTTATAACTCTTGAGAGGGAAAACAAAGTTTTGGTTCAATGTCACCTCCAAAAGATACCACTCCTGACAGGGCAGCACTCCCTCAGTAACCCACCGTAGAGTCAGCTTACATGCTGTGTATGAACCATTGGATTTTAACAAAGAAGAATGTCTCAGTTACTTCATAGAGGAGACAAAGTCAGTGATAGAAATGGCTATTGCTGTGAAATTCCAGCCTCTTCTCTGGATCACTTCTGGTTCTTACATTCATACTTCACTTCCAAATTTGAAGAGGTCTTCACGCATGTTATGATGAGCAGCAAGTGAGGCTTTTGGAGGATTTGTACCACAGCATGATATATTAAATAAAAAGTTTTGTGTGTTCTGCATTATCAGAAAGTGTTATACTCCTAATGTTAGAAATGATGACTCACTCCACAGTATGAGAAAATAATCAAAAGCAAGTGGGAGTAGGCCATACCCCCTGTCAAAACCTCCGCTGCTTAATCATGATACACAGTTCTTTCATATTTAGCAAAAAATTATTATTCATTAGAAAATAATCAGTCATTCATGTGTATTTGCATTTTTTATTGTATATATTTATGTTATAGGAATAACTTGGGTGGCACAACGGCACAGTGGGTAGCACTACTGCCTCACAGCACCAGGGACCCGGGTTCAATTCTGGCCTCTGGTCACTGTCTGTGTGAAGTTTGCACATTCTCTCTGTGTCCACATGGGTTTCCTCTGGGTGCTCCAGTTTCCTCCCACAATCCAAAGATGTGCAGGTTAGGTTGATTGGCCATGCTAAGTTGCCCCTTAATATCCCAAGGTTTGTAGGTTTGGGGGATTAGCAGGGTAAATATGTGAGATTATGGCTGCATGGGATTGGTACAGATGTGATGGGCTGAATGACCTCCCTCTGCACTATAGGGATTCTATGAATTCCTTTTGTCATTCCTAAGACCTTTGTACACGCAAGTAGCCAATGAGCCAAGAGGGATAAGCTTGTTGGACCCTCCAGTGGAAGAGTTCATGAGAGATTGCCCTTTTGACTCCCCTCGTTCCCTATAAGAATATTTGTCGTTTGCCACTCTGCTTTAACAGAATGACTGAGACAAGGAACCGGAGAAGGAAATAACAGACAAAGGCAAAATACTGCCGATGCTGGAATCTGAAACAAAAACGGGAAATACTGGAAAATCTCAGCAGGTCTGACAGCGTCTGTGGAAAGAGAATAGAGCTAATTGTCCCTCCACAAATGCTGTCAGACTTGCTAAGATTTTCCAGCATTTTCAAGGAAGGGCAAACATCAGCCCATCTCTCCATCAACAAGGTAAAAAGCGTTAATGCGGGTATGCCAGAATGACGCCAAAGAATCAAAGATTTTTAAATATTCCCACTTCATTTAGCATTCATTTTAAACACCGGGAGAAAATATTGAGTTTTACCACAGGCCATTTGGAATTGGTATTTGCATTTGATATAGCGGATATTAAAGTGGATTGTATTGATATTTATTGCATTACCTGAAAAATAAAATCTTCACTTTACGTATTTCAAATGTGTTACATTTGATGAAAAAATTTAATATAAAATAATAAGGGAATGTTTATTAAATACAAAATATGAGGATGGTTTAATGAGTGACAATATGAAACCCGATGGACGAGGATGGAGAAACTCTTTCGGACGATTAACCGAACTCCAGGATTATCATTTATCGCATTTAAACCCTTCAATCACCAAGCCGGGTCCGTTCAGACACTGCAGCAGCCACTAGTAACTCCAGATACAGTGGGGTTGCCTGGGTACCGAGCCGGGACAGAGTTGAATGTCGGCTTTGCTATCGCGTTTAAAACCGAATATATACAGGAAGAATTGAGAATTGGGCGAGAGTCCGCCGAAACAGTTCGATGATTAAAGCTTAGATCGATATTTGAACAACCTTCTGTATTACTGAATAACTTCTGCGTTGAACCGAAATGTGATCTACACTGATTTTAAATTAACACAGTAAGAAGTCTGACAACATCAGGTTTAAGTCCAACCTAAATTAACATGTCAGTGAGGGCTACAAAAGCAATGTTACATTAACAGCACAGTGGCAAATGGCACTTTCCAAGATTGACTCTGGAAACACGTATCATAGCGAGAGTGCAATGTTGTTAACCTGGATGGAGTGTTAATACAGAATTAAGGATCTGAATTAAATTCTGCACTAAATCGCGTGATAGCTCATCATTTATAGATAATCCACTCATTCTTGCCCTGGTATCCACAGCCAAATTAAAACTCTGCCTGACTGGAAGCAGTTTAGCGTTTGAAATAAGAATTAAACCTAACCTCCCGACGTTTAATATCCACCATGCGAAGCCATTTTACCTGAAATTCTATTTTCATCGATCGGATACAGTTATGTGATGGAGTTCTGATGATTGGAGGAGGAATTTTAGATTTCGTTGTTTCTATCTGAGTGGCATTTGTGTGCGGATCCCGTGCGCTCCTGTGCATTTTAACAAATTCCTTGCCCCTGGCGGCTCACTCGCGCTGACTAACTCTGTAGTAAAACATTTTTTTAGGATTTGATGATTGTTTCAATAAAAGAGGTTACTTTCAGTTTTATTTCAGTCCAATGATCGGGGTGTGGTTTCTAAAGCATTTCCGCTATTCTCTTAAAACGGAATCTGGTTACTTTCATTTCCATTTCTCTATTTATAACCCTCAAATCGCCAAGTCATTTTCATCCAAACGAGTTGTTCTTTCCCACCTCTTGTTTCCCATCGATTTCATTCATTCCAAAAAAATATCCCTGCTTTCCCTTGTCAGAATTGCCATCTCTCCGGTCAGTGAGTTGATCCGAATTTCTTTCCTGATCTCCACCCAGTTCAAAAAATCTCGCCAACCAAATATTGGAGGGGATTCGGGATCCTTCCCATACATGGGATTATTTCAACGGTAAAATGGGACAGAGATATTCTTCAGATATCCAAAGCTCTGGGCATTATTAATGCTGTGGATTTAAAATTGATGTTGCTAGATTCTTACTGAGTCATTATCAATGCCACATCTCTGATCAACCATGTGAAATTATGATATTGGGTCTATTCCTGTAACTAAATACTATCCTCAACATGATTTATTTCCTAATACCAACATGGAGATACCCTGCAAAGTTGCACTTCAACGCTCCAGCCTGATTAGGTTTGAGTCGTTTGTTGTAGAAAGGAATGAAATCTAGATCTGTGTCTTTCCAGTTAACTCTCCAACAAAGGAATTAAAGTTAAATGACTTCCTCATTTGTGATGGTTATTTTGCCTGAAATATACACTGCTTTCTAAAAGGTAGTTTTTTAAAAATTATCTTTTTTCTTATTTATTAGTGTCACAAGCAGTTTTACATTAACGCTGGACAGAAGTTACTGTGAAAATCCCCCACACTCCGGTGCCTATTCGGGTACACTGAGGGAGAATTTAGTTTGGGGATGGATGCTGACCTTGTTGCTGACACTCACATCACATGAACGGTATGACGGTCTGTCAATGGACCTGGCCTAAATCCTTTGGAGAAGTAGATCCTGACTTTGATGTGTCTGTTTATTAATCCCAAACATTGGTGAATTATTTTCCAGCCTGATGTCCTAATTTATGTTGCCATATGTGTTTAACAATATCATTGGTAACTGACCTCAAATAAGCCACAGCAGGTATGATGTCTCTTGCCTTTGCTTTATGGAACACACTAATAATATATATCAATCTAAGGGAAATATTTGGAGATTGAATTTTGTTTGACTATTTGCATGATACTGTCTCTGCTGCAAATGCTCTGTCCACACCGATTCAAATGGTAACACGCTGCAACATGTTCTGGCAATACAGGAATACAATTATCTGGGCATCTTATTCTTCAAAAAAAACTTATAAGACACATATCCCAATGAAAGCATCTTCTAACTTTTCATAATTTGTTAAATCTGATTCTATCTAAGCGGTGTGTGTTTTGGATCTGCAAGGGAGCTGGCTATTCCGCATGATTACATGCTTTCTTCTCAGGCAACACTGACTTGGATAAAGACAGGATCAACACACCACAGGGGAACATTCGCCCCATGAATATATGCCGGATCTTGTGAAGGAGAAAGCAGTCAGTCCCATTCTCCAGCTCCTTCCCCGTCAACTCGCAATGTTTGATTTATCCAAGTGTTTATCCAATTCTTTTTTGAAGGTTGCTGCTGAATCTAGATCCCAACAGGCAGCACCATCACCCAGTAATAATATTTCCCCCCTCTTTATAACCCCTTTAGATTTTCTTTGCCAATGGCCCTATCTGCCGCGTGGAACGATTCCTTCCTATGCATTCTGGCTGAGTGTCAGCAATTTTTTGAATGGATGAAGCTGTGGTTTTTACCACAAGTAATATCCACGACAAGACTAGTATTTATTTGATGTAATCCATCACAAACAGCCTTTTCCCTCTGATGGGGGAGTTGGGGATGAATGAGAATGTCCAACACTTACTTCCCCAGCCGGTCAGTATGTGGAATTCACAGGGTGAAGACAGGGTAAGAAATTAATAAATCGGGATTGGCTGTTTCCACAGTTACTGTTATTTGATAATTATTTATCGAAATAGTTTGAAAATAGTGCCTGGAAGATGATTTTTCGAAGTATGTGCATATGTGTATGTGTGGTTTTGAGGGAGGGGAGTCTCTATCGAAAAATACGTCCTGTCATTTATTGTACTCCCCTAGAGATTGATGCGGTCACACCTTGGGCAAAATGAATTATAAGAACAGTTTAAAGTGTCTCTTTATTGCCTGGTTGAGGTTGGGGAAGAGGGGAAGGGGGAGGTTGGGGAGGAAGGTGGAGAAAGTTGGGGAGGAGATGGAGGGGATTGGGAGGGGGTTGGGGAGAAGAGGGAGGGGGTCAGAGGGGGAGAGGGGTGGGGGGGGATTTGGGGAGAGGGGCGGAGTATTGGAGGGAGGCAGAGGGGAATTGGGGAGATGAGGGTTGGGGATGGGGGTTGGGGAGGGGTGAGGTGTTAGGAAGGAAGAAGAAGGGGTTGGAGAGGAAGGAGAGAGGATTGGGAGGAGGAAGGGATGTAGAGAGGAGGAGGGGGTTGGGAGGGGGAGAGGGGGGGGTGGGGGGGAGAGGGTGGGGAGGAGAGGAAGGAATGTTGGGGAAGAGGGGTTGGGGAGAGGTGTTGGGGAGGAGCTGGAGGGGGTTGAGAGGGGTTGGGAAGGAGAGGTAGGGATTTGGGGAAGACAGGGAGGTGAGGGAGGGGGAGCTGAGGTGGGTAGAGGGGCGGGTGAGGGTGTGAGGGACTTGTGTGTGTCTGAAATCCCAGTCCAATACTGGGGAAAGCTGGATCCCATCTGGAATTTCTCGCCATCACTCTGAGCTCCAGCTCCCCAGTTTTCTGGGGCGGGGAGTGAGTTTGGTTTGAAATATATGGGGTTCTAATTCTGGTGTAGTCTGACATCAGCCCACATGTTATCAGCTGACTCTCTGCCGGGACCGGGTCATTTCCGCAACTTCCCAGAGTCTCCAATCGGCTGGGGAAGCTGTATTTATCCTCTGTGTTTAATTTGGCCCCGCTCCTGAAGCGGACACCATGGCCAGACGCCGTGGTTCGGGGGGTTTTTTGAATATATATATTTATATATACCATGGACAAAAGCTCTGAAGAAAGCTTTCTCCTCCCCGACTTCAGTGGCATGTGATGAGGGTGACGGGAACTGTTTCCATTTGCCTCTCTGGGCTGGAGGAAACAAAGTTGTGTTGTGGGATGTGTCGGCGCTGAGAATTACGTAGCAAGTTAAAAATAACTGCGATATTTAAGGACTGGAGCAGCGGAATCCCGGAGCAGAGAGAGGGAGAGAGGAGCAGAGAGAGGAGGGACAGAGAAAAGAGAGAGAGAGAGTGGTCAGTCTTGGAGGAATGAGAGACCCAATCTTGAAAGGCAGTGTTTGTGGGTCCGTGATTAAAATTGCCTGGTTATTACACATTTAAAGGCTCACCCGCACTATTTCCCAGTCTTTGTTACATTTCAGGGAGCGAGTTGTTGGATTTATCAATGTTGAACGAACTTTCACACATGCATACTTCACATTTTGTATCACCGGCTTTCTTTCTAACTCAATGTCGGGTTCACTAAACATCCACAAAGTCCTTAAAACATCATCCAATTCTCTGAGAAAGTTGTCTCGGAATATCTGAGCCAGGGGGTTTCTTTTCCCTGACATTCCTGGGCTAGATCATGCATTTCAATAGACTCTGTTCCTGCAGGCGAGGGATATAAAGTGAACTGTAGCCGCGTTGAGTTGGGAACATTATCCCAAACAGCTTTCTTGCTTACCTGAGACTTGCGTACCTGAGTAACAGTGACATGTGTGCCACTCACAGGGAATTTGTGTGTGTTTACCTGTTCTTTTTTGGTAGATATTGATTTTGTACATATGGATGAGGGTTGGGTGTATTGCGTGGTCTTATTTAAATGATTCAAACAGAGAAACGGGCCATCCGGGCCATTGATATTCTGCACAAACCTCCTCCTATCGCTTTTGGTCTCACTCTCCCAACATATTTTGTCTTCCTATCTCCATCATATGTTCATTAACCCGGCCTTAAAATGTATCTGTTCTCTGTGTGGATGTGTGTATACAGCCTGTGTATATATTTGAGTGCATTTACCAGCTTTTCATACAATCTTAGAATCCCTACCGTGCAGGACGAGGCCATTCAGCCCATTGAACCTGTACTGACAACAATCCTACCCAGGCCCTATCCTTATAACCCATGTAACCCTCCTGACACTAAGGGGCAATCTCCCCCAAACCTGTTTCCCATAACTCCAAGTATTTACCCCTAACCTATATATCTTGGGATACTAAGGGGTAATTTAGCATGGCCAATCCACCTAACATGCACATCTTTGGAGTGCAAATTTGCGTGCGAGTTTAATTGCTAAATATGTTCTTACAATATTAAAATGTTTCTGAAATCTGGGCTGTTTTATGCTGGTATTATTGTCTGGAACACATCCACCGCCTGGAATTGGATCATTTATGATCTTACTTGCTGTTTCAATACAGAACAGAAACATGATCTGAACAAGGATTTTTAGCCGGGACTACGACTGAAAGGGACCTGTTGACAGTGAGGAGCATTGCATGCAATCACTTGACGGGTATTTGCATTTTATTGAAGCATCGGCTGGATTAACAATGAATATTCAACTGTTAGACTTGATATTTGTCATCTCTTTATATTGTGTTTTATAGGATCCGTTTTAACATGAGAATTATCGCAGCGCTTATCTCTGTGCGGCCCAGAGGTGAATAAATCTTTTCTCCAGCCCTTCAGACACTCTCACCAGGTGTAACAAGCCAGGCACTCGACACAACACCCGAGGAAAAAGAAGGCTGGCCCTCCTTTCCAGTGAGTCTGCTTTTCTGTTTGATTACAACAGATTTCAATTGTAATTCATTACTACATGTAAAACCACAAGCTGACAAAGGAATGAAGGAGGTATGTGTGTGTGTGTGTGTGTGTGTATACGCGTGAGTGAACTAATTACAACCTAACTGTACTTTGCGTCACTTACATTTCTGCTAACTCACACGAAGATTCACCCATCACCCTTGTGTTCACAGGCGTATATTGGGTCCCAGCCAAGCAAATTGCTCATCCTTAATTTCAAATCTTTCCCCAACTTTGACCCTCCCCAAAACTACCCACTCCGCCCCCGCCGCCATCACATCACCACCAGCACTACCCCACCCCACCCCCCCGCCCCTCCTCCCCAGCTCTATTATATATTCTTGGCTCACAAATCTCAGATATCTGCACCCCTCCAAATCCGGCCTTCTGTTCTACCCTGATTCCCTGATTTGAACTTCTGTGCTATTGGTGATAATTGTTTTCAATTATCTGGGCCCTAAGCTTTGGAACTCCCTGTCTTTCTCCCTCTCTTTCGTCTTTCAATCCTGCCTTTTTAACCAAAGTGAGTAGTCTCACAACACCGGGTTAAAGTCCAGCAGGTTTATTGGGTAGCACAACCCCACGGTGCAACTGAATATAGAGAAGCCCCTACATGAGAAATTATTTACTGGAAGAGTTTCGCCAGAGGAGCATTTTGACACTGAGACTCTTCCTTAACCGAAAACATCACAACTAAACAAAACATCGCAACTCCTAAACAAATATATAGTACCTATCTTTGTACAGTTCCTAAATACATTTTGTAGACAAGATATAACATCAGTAATCTTTCATACAATATTGCTATTGTATTCAAGGACGCAGTATTTTGTAAAGTGGAGTGATATTGCTTTGTTGGAAAAAGCACAGGCCCATTAATTACAAATTAAATCATTAATAAAGAATATTTTGGGGACGGTGACACGGCAGCAATACAGCAACTGTATTGCTGCCTCACAGCATCAGGAACCAGGGTTCAATTCTTGGTGACTGTGTGGAGTCTGCACATTCTCCCCCTGTCTCCGTAGGTTTCCTCTGGTTTCCTCCCACACTCCGAAGATATATAGGTTAGGTTAATCGGCCACGCTAAATAGCGCTGCAGTGTCAGGGGGATTAGCAGGGTGAATACAGTGGGTAACACAGATAGGGCTTTGGTGGGATTGTGCAAGCTTGAAGGGCTGAATGGTCTCCTTTTGCACTGTGGGATATTTTATTCAATGGGAACTCTTTGATCTGTCATTACTATATTGGAAACCTGAGACAGGCAGAGTGGCAGTCTGGCGATATTGAGTAACTGGTAACCTGATATGGCAACATCGATGAGTGAGAGCTTGAAAGATTTCTGCTAATGGCAAAGTTGATATTGATGATTGGTTCTTGGAAACGCATTTCCATCTCTCTATTCCTGTCTGTTTCACTCTTTCTGTTTTTTTTCCTCCATCTGTGCCCCTGTTTGTTACTCATGAACAGCAGAAATTTAAATGTTTACATTCTCTGACTCACTGCAGGACATGGATGACATTTAGGGATAATGAGAGGTTAGTTGTTTGCTTTTAAAATCAATGCATTTTTAAAAATAATTCCTGTTAGGACGAGGAAAGAAACTGTTTATATGTGTATGTCTCTCTGCATCTTATCTTCCTGCTTACCCCATTGTCTTGCAGGTACGAATAGTTTAAATGTCTAGTTTTTTTATCTATCTATCAACAAATTATGGGTGTTAAAGCATGCGATTTTCAGAGGCTAACTGTTTGCTTTTAAAATTGATAAGAGATTTTTTATCTCTGCTGAATTTACAAAGATATAACTGGTATACAATAACAAATATTATATCCAAAATGTAAAATTATATTTTAATGATCAGTATAACTTTTAGCTGGACAAAAGATTTTGAAATGTAATAAAATGCAATACTACATCCTCTCCTTTCCTTCTCTATGTACGGTAAGGTTTGCCTGGAAAACGCTGAAGAAGCGATATTTTTCATCGTATAGCAACCAATACATGTGGCAATAATAAATCAGATCAAATGAAAAAGTACTAACAGGGGCAATACAACCACTGTGTCTGGAGTGGAGGATATCTGAGGGACTGTTATCTGGCGGAGGAAGATTTGGGGTCTTGGAATTCACAATGCCAATTCTTCAAGACAACACAATCGCACTAGATTCTAACTCCTAAACACAACGAGCGGCACGGGAAAGGCCATAGTGAATAATACGGAAATGACTTGTTTCCCAATTAAAAACGGCAATAGAAAAAGAAGCAAGGATTGAATATCTTTTTTTTTGAATAACATTTGTACCCTGTGGAAAGATAGAAGCCAGCACTGTGAGTAAAAGGATGTCAGAAGCTGCTCTGGAAGCATCAGGGTTATTTATAATTCCGAATCACAGACAGTAGGGTTTAACTCTAAGAAACTCTTAAGGTTTACCAATGGAATGAGGCCAGGGATACTTTCTGAACCGAATATTTTTTTTGCCGTGTCTGGTGATAACTAACACAGTGTTTTCACATCCCTCGCTGTGGAGCGGTCTCCGCGTTTCTAACAGTAACAAGCCTCACTTTTGGAGGACGGAGGGAGGTCAAGAAACCTTTGGATCAAAGCTTTCCTTGTAATTGTTTTTGGGTGAACTCTATGGAATCCAGAGGCCTGGAGCGTAATACAGGTTGAAAGAAAGTGAGAGAGTGTGTGTGCGTGTGTGAGTCAGGCCGGGCAACCTGCCAGAGGTTCCCGGTTCTGCCGCTTTGCTCAGGGCGGCATTGGTTGGCACTGAGGATAAGGAAGTTCCCACAATGAAAGCACAAGGGATGAAAATACTGCGGCGAGTTACCAATCCAACACTGAACTGGATTTAATATAATGTCCTTGACGTCAGTGCGGCTTTCTTCCACCCAGACAGCGGTGTTTGAAAGTTAACAATTGTCACTGATATCGGAAGCCGAAGAGGAAGAGAGGGAGGTCCCTGCTTTTGGAAGCAGTTACCAGTTCGCTACCCCCCTCCCCACCCCACGGCTATTACTAAATCTGGCACCCTCTCGAATGAATGAGGATGGTGGCATTCAGGGAATCCCACAACACAGAAAGAGGCCATTTGGCCCATCGCGTCAATGCAACTCTTTCATAGAAAAAAAATCCGACTCTTCTTCCCCCCCCCCCCATCCCCTCCCATATCTCTGTAAACTGTAATCTGGCACAGAGATCTCTCTTTAATTTTAACATGGAAATGTGTCAGTAATAAATTAACATCAAAGGAAATTGTACCGTGACAGAAACGTCAAAGAAACTTCAGTTTAATGGAAGCGTCAATGGTGCAGATTCAATCCCAAGCTGTTTTTTTATTATTATGTTTTAAGTACCCGCATTCAGAAAGATTGCAGACACAACCAAGAATAATGTTATGTTGGCCAGCGCACACGTTTGGAAATTTGCAAAGCTGCACAATATTGTCCAGAGACTGACTAGCTCTTGAAGACGAAAAAAAAATTAAATAAAATGTAAGGATTCAAGCAAAACCCTTAGGGGGGAGAGCAGAGAAAATACATCTAAAACACTGCAAACGTAACCATCTCAGCCAGAAAAGTTTTTGAAAAGTTTAAAAAGTTTGGAAAGTTAGAAAAGTTTATAAAATTGGATAAGTTTATAAAGTTGTTAGAAAATTAGAAAAGTTTGCAGACACGAATGTAAACAGATAGGAGTTCGAATTTTTTTGCAGAAGGAAGCTGCTTTGGAAAAGGGGGGAAGCTTTTGAATGTTTTTTGAGGGGGGATGGGGGTATTTTGTGTTATTTATCCTAAACAGCTTGTTGCTAGTAAGCTGCCAGTGCTGTGCCCGGGTACACACACAGTGGGCAGGGCACCTCCTGTTGCTACTGTTTTGCTCCCAAATAGTTACAAGCGGGGCTTCCGGCTCCGCGTCACGGTGACGCCAGAGGGACGGGGCATTGTGACGTCGCGGTCCCCGCCCAATCGGCGGCCTTCGCCCTCCCGCCATTCCAGCAAATTGGTTAGTTTTGTTGCCGCGGCGCCATGGCAACGGCGAAGGGGGCGGGTCCTTGGAGATTTCATAAGCAAGGGCGGTGTAGGCTGGAGCTGACATTCACTCAACTCCCTCCGTCTGCCTCAGCCTGCTCCCTCACTACCAGGGGAGGGGAGTGGACACACACACACTGCCGGAGCGCCAGCAGCAGCAGCAGCAGCGGGCACGGATTGCTGCCTCCCCGCCCTGAATGACCAGCCTGCTCCCTGTACACATACACACCCCCGGACTAAAGGCAGGGCCACGCCGCCTCCAGCAACAACACACTCCATGCTCCAGCCCAGCCCAGCGCAGCTGCTGCTTCCCCCGGACCCAGAGGCTTTCTAACCCGCCAACGCGACTTTAATGAGGTAGGTTTCTCTCCCCTTTTCAGTGATAAAGATGAATGAAACAGGAGCGTGATCACCCCCCCCCCCCCCCCCCGCCCCGGCGGCTCACTCAGCAAGTGTCCCGGAACCCCTGGAGGCTGGAGGAGACGGACTTTGACAAGGGAATGGGGGGAGGGAGGGAGGGGGGGAGGGGAGGGGAGGGGGGAGGGGAGGGGAGGGGGGGGGGGAGAGAGATTTTGACAAGGGAAAGAGGGGGAAACTTTGACAAGGGAAAGAGGGGGAGAGAGATTTTGATAAGTGAGTGGGAGGAGAGCGAGACTTTGACAGGAGAATAGGGTACAGAGACTTTGACAAGGGAAAGAAAGAGACTTTGACACGGGAATTGGGGGAGAGCGACTTTGACACGGGAATTGGGGGAGAGCGACTTTGACACGGGAATTGGGGGGGAGAGAGACTTTGACACGGGAATTGGGGGAGAGCGACTTTGACACGGGAATTGGGGAGAGAGACTTTGACAAGGAAAAGAGAAGGAGACTTTGACAAGGGAATAGGGGACAGAGACTTGGACTAGGAAAAGAGAGAGACTTTGACAAGGGAATTGGGGGAGAGAGTCTCTCTGATGTGCCTGTTGTTCTGTGCAGGCGGCCTCACACTGAGTTGGACATGGCTCTCAGCGGGACGGTTCTCCCCCCTATAAACACATTCGCCACCGGCTCCAGCGACAGGAGTGTGGACAGGTCCGCGGGACAATACACTGCGTGCACTGTAAGTAGAGGCAGCTCACAGTTCCTCCTCCTCCTCCCTGCAACCGCGTTCCCATTCAGTGTTAAACTTTGCGCAAGTGCTCTTCACTGTTTGGGCTGCAATGGGATGGGGATATTGCTGTTTGAGAATGGGCAATAACTGTGCCGTATATTCAGTTATTATTGTGGACCGGACAGGATCTTCTCCGGGGGATTCTCCAGGCAGTGTCTGATGCTAATAACTGGCTGTTGGCTGCGTGTGGAGCGATATTTAAATATGCAATGAAACTAAAAACTCTCTCTCTCTCTCTCTCTTCCAGAGGTGGAAGGAAGAAATGGCAAGCTTTCGGAGATCCGCCGAGGCGGAGGGTCAGAATTTGGGATTCCGGAGGGAAGATGAGGAGCTGAGTGAACTGTTGGATTTGGACTTTATTCTGTCCAACACCATGACCGCGGAGTCGAGCGGCAGCTTCCAGTGCCCCGTGTCCAGCTCGCAGTGCAGCGGCGGCGACATGTACCAGCCCCGGGACTCCGCCGCCACCACCTACAACCTGACCGACATGGGCCCGCCGACGGCGGGCAGCTTCGTGGCCGAGCTGCTGAGGCCGGACCTGGAGCCCAGTTACTGCCAGCTCAGCAGCTTGCAGGGCCGGTTCGTGCTGAGGACGGCGGCCGAGGCGGGGGACTACAGCCCGGGCAAGGCGCCGCCGGGCCCGGAGGCTCCGCACGGCTGCCGTAAGATCAAGCAGGAGCCGCTGAGCCTGAGCCCCCCGGCCCCTTCCCCCAGGAGCCTGGGGCGGGGGGGTGTGCAGGGGGAGAGCGGGCACCGGCACGGCTGCCGAGGGCGGCCGCCCCAGCACGCCTCCTTCGCCGCCAGGCTCCCCTCGCAGGAGCTGCTGAGCCGCCCCTCCGGCCAGCTGGGGGCTCAGCCCCTCCCTCAGCAGGGCTTGCACCCTCCTGCCGACTACGCCCATTTCCCGGAGCAGCCGCCCGTCCACTACCCAGGTCAGTCTAGTCTTATTTTTTGAAGAAGCCGTTAGAATTTGGGCAGTAAGGGTTGAAGGGAACATTGCTGACCCTCCGCTCCCCTCCCTCTCCACCTCTAGAGCTGCTGCCCTCGGCCTTCGCTCAGGAGGAAAAGCCGCGGAGGGGGCGACGGTCGTGGCCCAGGAAGCGGGTGGCCACCCACACGTGTGACTACGCGGGCTGCGGGAAGACCTACACCAAAAGCTCGCACCTCAAGGCGCATCTCCGGACGCACACAGGTACCCCTCACCACCCTCCCTTCCTCCTGACTTTGCTTCTTGTGCCCTGGGGGCAGGGTCTCCTGCTGTCAGAATCGGGCAAGGATGGATAGAGCAAAAGAGAAAGTGGTGGAAAATCTCAGCAGGGCTGGCAGCATCTGTAAGGAGAAAAAAGAGCTGACATTTCGAGTCCAGATGACCCTTTGTCAAATCTAAAAGGCATAGAAAGTGGAAGATATTTACACTGTAGGCGAGGCCAGACCACAAACTCTCCCTTATTTAGAAATAAATCATATTTCTCTCTGCCCCATGCAAATATTGATCCCACGTGAAGTGCCGGTGAAAATATCCATGTTGTAATCCATAATAACACCAAAGATTTGCGGGCTAAATTGTTCCTCACTGTCAGGGGGGGTTAGCAGGGTAAATACGTGGAGTTTACGGGAACAGAACCTACGTGGGATTGTTGTCAGTGCAAACTCTGTTGGCTGAATGGCTTCCTTCTACACTGTAGGGATTGTATCATTCTATATTAGTTCTCAGACTGAAAATGTTGACCTCGGTTCCTGTGTGAACTAAGCCTAGTGTTAGCATGGATAAGATGGGCCAAATGGCCTCCTGTTCTGTAGCTTTTCCATGATTTTATGTTGTTTACTGAGACTGCAATCTCCTTTCTGTCTTTAGAAATCATATTCCCCATTTCCCATCCAATTTGTGTCTGATTCTTTCATAATTGAAGGCAAAATATTAATTCCAAAATGTAATTTTAAAGTAAATCTTCCCCCCAGTATCCCATGCACGTGATTTGACTTTACTGAGATGTGAGGTGACCCCATTCAATATTCCTGGGGTTTAAGTGAAAGTTCAGTACAAAGGTTAGGAATTACACCGCATTGGGTGAGACCGCACCTATCCACTGTGTACCATTTTGGTCTCCTAATTTGAGAAAGTTATGTTCGCATTGGAAACGGTCCAGAGAAGATTCAGTAGGCTGATTCTTGGGACGAAGGAGTTGTTTTATGAGGGAAAAGTCTACATTTCATTGAGTTTATAAAAATGGAATTCAGAAGAATGAGGGGAGATCTTATAGAAACATAAGATTATGAAGGGAATTGATAAGATAGAAACGGGAAGGTTATTTCCATTGGTGGGTGAAACCAGAACTAGAGACATGGCCTCAAAATAAGGGGGAGCAGATTTAGGACTGAGTTGAGGAAAAACGTCTTTACCCAAAGGGTTGTGAATCTGTGGAATTCCCTGCCCAGTGAAGCAGTTGAGGCTACCTCATTGAATGTTTTTAAGGTCAGGATAGATAAATTTTGAACAGTAAAGGAATTATGGTGAGTGGGTGGGCAAGTCGAGTTGAAAATCAGTTCACCATAATCTTATTGGATGGTAGAGCCGGCTAGCAGGGCTGAAAGGTCTTACCGAGCTCCTATTCCTTATGATGGTGTTCAAACCTTATGCTTAAAGTGTTTTGGTGCTGCTTTCTCTGTTGGTACAGATTAGATTGTAAATACCAGACAATTTGAAGGTGTCAGTGCGGTGTTCATTTGGGGAAATGACGGAGATAATGGAGGGAATTATTGGGCCATCTTTGTGCGTGTCTCTGTGTTCTCTCTCTACATCAAACATAGAACATCCTCTCTCTATGTTGCCTCACTATGTCTCTCTCTCTTGCTGTTGTCTGTGTGCGTCTCTCTTTTGTTGTTGTTTCTGTTATGCTCTGTGTTTTTCTCTGTCTTGCTTTGTTGTCTTTCTGTCTGTCTCTGATGTCTCACACTGTTGTGCTCTGTCTCTGTCTCTCACTGTGTCTCTCTCTCTCTCTGTCTCTCTCACTGCCTCCCTGTCTCTCGCTGTGTGTGTGTGTCCCTCAGTCTCTGTCTCCCTCAATCTTTCTCACTGTCTCTGTATGTCTCTATGCGTGTGTCTGTCTGTCTCTCTTTGTCTCTCTCTCTCTCCAAACCGGCAGTTTTGACTCATGGAGCTGTGTCTCCGTGTTCCAGGTGAGAAGCCCTATCACTGCGACTGGGAAGGCTGTGGTTGGAAATTTGCTCGCTCTGACGAATTGACTCGACACTACAGGAAGCACACAGGACACCGACCCTTCCAGTGCCACAAGTGTGACCGAGCCTTCTCCAGGTCTGACCATTTGGCTCTGCACATGAAGAGACACCTGTAGCCAAGTCAGCATAAAGAACTGCTCCATGTCTACAACCTGTAAATAGAAAGAAAGTTGCCTTGTGTACTGTACCCTGCGGCCATGCAGAGGACTTTGACTTACCCCAGTATGCCTATGGTCTAGAAGTGGAATCTCTTCGCTGGAGCGTTTGGCCCCAATGATCCTTGTCTGTAAGCACAAAGATTGGAGCTGGGGCAGGAGGTTGGAGAGAAAACAGGCTCCCTGCAAACTCGCGGGATGATTTTACTTTCAATGCCATCAACTTTATTTTTCCTTTTTAAAAGGGGGAGTTCAGGTACATATATGTTTTTTAAAAAAAGAAAAGAAGCCATATTGTGACGGTGCTCGCTGACTACCTCTCAGAGGTACAGAAGCTGAAAGAAAACTATGCAACGATTCCTGCCACTGGATAACGCCAGGTTCAAGGTATTGCCAAAGATCAGGTAACGGTATCTCGTTCAAGTCGCTAAATATCATTCTGTGGTTGTGTGCAATAACTGTGTCATTCTATTGTATTCTATACTTCCAAAGGAACAAATTACATTTCTATATTATACTCTATACGATATTTTTATCTAATTTACATTTTATGTGATGGTTTTGTACATTTGTAAATAAGGAGTAACATTTTTTTTCTGCCGTTTGGATTTTGAATATAGTGTTTCTTTTTGGAAAAAGAAAAAAGTAATAAAAGTTGAAAATGTCTGTATCTTAACTGCTGGGTGAAGCTGCTTTATTTTATTCTCAGAGTGTAGAGAGATCATGGACAGAGACAAGGTGATAAGTAATTCAGTCTTTGCTGAAAAAAGAAATGGCTTTGGCAATTAGAAGTTTTTTTCAGAGGAGAGGGTGCCAGTAATTAGTGTTTCTGGGTTAAATGGATAATTTATCATGTGAAATGATCCTAATTATCATGTGTTCCAGCCCAAGACAATGTCTATCTTGCTATCAATCATGTCAAGATGAAATATCCTGTAAAATGTTTAAGCTGTCTGAAATCTATCTACATTTGTATATATCGTAAGTTAATACATGTTAAGATACTAAATCATTGGTCCATTATTACATACTAAACACATTCTTAAAAAAAACTCTTGCCTTTCAATAGAGCTTTTCACAATTTCACCATGTCCCAAAATGCTTCAAAGGCAATGAACAACTTTTTTTTTGAAGTGTCCTAATCTACAAAGATCGGCAATTGATTTTCTGCACAGCAAGCTTCCACAGACACCAATAACAAATCTGTTTGTCTCATGATGATGGTTCACGAATAAATATTAGAGCCTCAGGGAGAACTTGGGATTTAATGGGATTGAGAATTGTAGATAGGCCTGGTAGGTACGGATATGATCGGTGCAACTTGTGGGCTGAAGGGCCTGTTTGTGCTGTAGTGTTCTATGTTCTAACTCCCCTGCTTGTCTTATATTGGGGAGGCAGTGGCGGTTTGCTAATATTGGGCTATTAATCCAGAGACCCAGGCTAATACACTGGAAATACAGGTTCAAAACCCAACAAAGCAGCTAATTTATATCTAATTTAAATCATTTGCCTGTTCCTGCACTCATGGTTTCCATGAGTTTATGATCTGCAATGAGATATGGACATGGGGAAGATTGTGGAGAAATGTGAAATTATCCATTTCGGAAGGATAGATGGAAAAGTGGAATCATAGAGTCAGAGAGATTTACAGAATGGAAACAGGCCCTTCAGCCCAATTTGTCTTCTAAACTAATCCCAATTGCCCACACTTGGCCCATATCTCTCCTATACCCATCATACACATTTTCAAAAGCAAATCATTTATGAATGGTGAGAAACTGGGAATTAGAGGATTTTGGCATATCTGAATACTAAAGTCTCACTACAATTGTATAAAAATAAAACCAGAAAGTATTAGAATGGCAAAGCTGATGCATTTCAACTTGAAGCTAAACATTAACTCTGTTTCTCTCTCCACAAATGCTGCCTGACCTGCTGAGTATTTCCAGTGTTTTTTGTTTGTATTTTAGATTTTCAACATCTGTAGTATTTTGCTTTAGTATATTTGTACAGAATTTTGGTGAGACAGTAGCTGAGGTTCTATTGTTTCAGTCTCCCTCGCTAAAAAAAGATATACCTATCTTAGATATAGTTTATTTATTAGTTACAAGTAAAGCTTACATTACCGCTGCAATAACAGTTGTCACAGTCCAGGCCTGTTTGGGTCAATGCGCCTGACTAACACATCTTTCAGATTGTGGGAGGACCTGAAGGAAACCCACGCAAGTATGGGGAGAACATGCAAACTCCACACAATGACCCAAAATCAGGAATTGAATGTGGGTCCCTGGCACTGTGAAGCATCAGTACTAACACTGTTGCTACCATGCCACACCATATAGATGTGCCATGGTAAATTAATCCTAGTATTAGGAGATTAGCAGGGTAAAAGTGAGGTTACGGGAATAGGGTTTGGGTGGAATTGTGGTCGATGCAGACTCAATGAGCTGAATGTCCTCCTGCACTGTAGGAATTCTGATTAGTAAGAATGCAACAAAGACTGATTGCTGGATGAGAGAGTTGTCCAACAAGAAGAGATTGATTAGATTAGGTCTATATTAACTGGAGCTCAGAAGAATGAGATTATTTTATAGAAATGTTAGGATCATGTTTTCCTAGGCTGGGGCATCCAAACAACCTCAGAATAAGAGGATAGAGATGATAAATTGCAAATCCTTGGAATCTTTTAGTCCTGAAAGCTGTGGAGATTCTGTCTATAAGACATAAGGCCATTCAGTCCATCAAATTTTTTCCTCCATTGAATGAGATCACGGCTGATCTGCTACAATCATCAACTTCATTTTCCCTCCTTAGCCGCACTTGTGGGGAGGAGGTGCTTAGTGGTACTATTATCACCCATCCCATCAATCCTTGAGTATGTTCAAGGTATGGGTGAATATATTTTTCACAACTAAAGGATTCAAGGGATGAGGGGATAGGACAGAAATGTAGAGCTGAGGTAAAAGATCATCACCTTGAATGTTGGAACAAGCCTAAAGCATTGAATGGCTTCAGTTTCCAAGGTCATGTTCTTTTAACTAAAGGCTGAGATCTTTAACATTCACTCAGTTACAATGGAAAACGTGCAAGAATAGGTTTGATGTGCTACCTGGGGTTAATTTCTGCCTGATGACTGGAATATTTCCTCACTGTGGATTCTGCCTATTCAGGCTGCAATATCTGAAAGCTATTTAAAGATACACTTGTACAAAAGGAGCCAAGGAGTTGGTGTGAGTAATCAGTTCAGTGATCTTAACAGAGAAATAGGGATGGGGGCGGGGGAGGAAAGTGACATCCTTAAAATCATCTTTTTATGCAAAGATGTAATATCACTGCAGCTGAGCAAGTGAGGCAGCACTTGCAGAGGGCAAAATAGTTAATGTTTCAAAGTTAATGTACTCAACAAGCAATCAACTTAAACATCCCGACTGTTGCGCCACAGGTTCTGCCAGACCTGAACTTTAGGTTCTGAATATTTCCAGAATGATCAGATATCATTTCACATTTCCAGCATCGTTGGTGTTTTGAATTTTAAGGATCACCAGGTTGAAGAAGGTCCTACATATGCTATTCTGACAAAGAGGACATTTTTACAAGTTAAATTTCCATCTGCATTGCTGAGAGAGCAGCGCTTTGCATTTGAGTTCCCGATGGGCACTTGTGACATGACAAGCTGCAAATTAGAGTTAGCAAGATGAAAATTTACCCTAATTCCAAGCAGAGAATTCTTACCAGTACCACACTTGTTTTTCCTGTGACAGGTCTCCTGTAGCTACAGTTGTGTTGGTGTGCCACTTAGTATTGTGGATGCATAGCCGTTAGGAATTGATTGAGACTGCTTAAATACATTTCATTAAAGTCCAACTGGTTTCTTTGGCATCATGAGCTTTTGGAATGCTGCTCCTTCATCACTTGATGAAGGAGCAGCACTCCAAAAGATCGTGAATTCCAAATAAACCTTTTAGATTTTAGTCTCATGTTGTGAGACTTCTTGTTAGCTCTAAAAAGGTAGTGCAAATTGGGCAGTTGAATAACTAGGGATGGGAATAGTATGCAGGGAAGTAAATCATCTTGTTTAACACTTGTAGGTTTCCTGCTTCTGTGAAAGATCACATCAAGTGGAAGTTATATCTGATTCTAGAGATTTGGATTCTGCTACATTCTGTGTACACCTGTGTTTTGCAGACTGATTTGCTTTCAGTAATGGTTAAGAAATGCAGCAACAAATTTGTTGTATGTTTTGGTAATGGATAAATGCTGCCCAGGATGTGGATCAGTTACTCTATTAGTTTTATTTTTTTCATTGGACAGCGTAGAGAAATGCAATTTTTACTTTTCAATGTGTGCATTGGAGCCGTTGTTCATTCATCAATCACTTCCTAATTGCAACAACATCACTAAAGTCCAAAAAGACTAGCAACATCTTTAAGGCAGAGAGTCCATGATGGGGGTGGGAGGGGGCAGAACCTTCAAATTGGAGCAAAGAATGATGCCAAGAAGCACTTCTGCAAACAAAGGATGACAGGAACCTGGAACTCTCTTCCACCAAAGAGACATTTTAGGCTGTAGATCAGTTGAAAATTTCAAAACCAAAATTGATAGACTTTTGTTGAGCAATGACATTAAGAGTCACAAAACTAAAGTGGGTAGACAGAGTTAAAGTACAGAGCAGCCATGATGCAACTGAATAGTAGATCAGATTGGAAGGACTGAAAGGCCTCCTCCTGTTCCTATATTCCAATGTCAGTATTAATTTTAATTTCCAAATATTTTAGATGATATTGCAATTATGATTGCATTTCAATTTGCAGAGAAAGAAGTTGTATTTATCAAGCACCTATCCCAACCTCAGGACATGCAACATAGTATTGTAGTCAATAAAATACTCTTGTGGTCAATGCACACTTATACATTAAGATAAAGCACTCATGCAAATAGCTGTATTCCTTCCCTAAGTGGCTGTTTGCTCTTCGAGTGTAGATGACTTGTTGACAAAACATATATCAAAGGACTAATTTGACTCAAGTGAAGTATCAGGACTGGTGTAAATTTCTTCAGTTATATCTCTGAAGTCAGTATTTTGAAATGAATGATTTTGGAAAAAAAAATCTTTAGAGTTGAATCAGTTTTAAGCCTGATGTTAGAAGGTGAAATCAGACACAGCCACACAGGGCTGCTTTCAGCCAGAGGCGCTCTTAGTGATCTAGAGTGTGGTGCCTAAGTCTGACTCCCAGACAGCTTCTATTAATATTGTAATGTAATATATACAGGTTTGTTTTATCACATTCCAGTTCCTGAAAGTTTATATCCTTGTAATCTGGTCCCTTTTATGTCCAAACATACACATGATTCTCCTATAATTTAGTTACTCTATCACAAGAAGTACAACTTCATAGCCGATTCTCCTTTAGAGTAGTTCATTGTTCTTTATTACATATCCCTACATCAACCACACATTCGACTTGTCTCGACAAAACACACACTATTTATGATAAGAAGGTGCAAAACAAAGAAGGATTTCTAAGTGTCACCTGTGGCTCAGTTGCCACAGCAATCCTACCTTTGAGTCAGAATGTTGAGTTCAAGGGCGTGGTTGAGGTGAATGGTGTAGGGGAGATGAGATGAACTCATGAGGATGAAAGGATTAGAGTGTTTTACTGATGGAAAAATGGGAGGATGTTCTAGGGGAGTGGACTGGCTGGGCCGAATGGCCTGTTTCTCTGCTGTATATCCTATGTAAGCACCATTCCAGAGATTTAAGTGCAACAGCTTGGGATTGCTGCACAGTTTGAGGTCTGAAAGATGAAATGCAATGTTTTTCTGAGATCCAGCCTCAGATAGACATAAAGGACCCCAAGGCATTACCTGAAGAAGAGCAGGGGGGAGTTCTTCCCTGATGTTTGGCCAATATCTATCCTTAACATTATTGAAACAGATAATCACACAGTTAATGATAGCATTTTGTTCTTTGCACAAAATTAGCTCTATCTTGCCACAATGATTACACTTTGAAAGCAATGTTCTGCCTAATTTTTCAATGTTGTGTGGTTTGCCTGTTGCATGGTGTGGTCCCTTTAGGTTTGCTGCATGGTCACTAACATGTGTGTGTCAAAGAGAATGTTGTTTGCATGTAGTCAATGTTGCTCATATGGCATATTGTGGGTTGCTGCATGAGTGTACACCCATGCAGCTTGAAGGAAACATTGCTGTACAGCACTTCATTGATTGTGAAGCACTTTTGAGCTGTTATGACTTTGTGAAAGGTGCTATATAAATGCACGTTCTCTCCTTTTATATGCAATGAGAAACAACAGATGGTTTGTATGAATTGGATGGAAAGTTTTGTCAGTTGTCTATGAATTCATAAACAAACTGGACCTGAATCAGTAAAAGGCATTGGAAATGGAAAAGAGAATTTTTCTGAATTTCAGTCCGTAATTCTGAAATATCTTTACTTGCATAACAGTTCTAAAAAAGTGCGTTTGGTACAAGGAAGGAAGTATTTGATGGGAATAGAAAGACTTGCAGTAAATAAAATTGCTGATTCAGTTAAAACTAAAACAAAGGTCTGGCCGTTGAAGGAATAAAATAAAATTCTTTTGTAAGCAAATTTAGTGAGTAGGTTCATAGAATTGTAGAATCTACCATGCAGAAAGAGGCCATTTAGCCCATGGAGCCTGCACCGACAACAATCCCATCCAGATCCTATCCTCATAACCCCATGTATTTATCCTGCTAATCCCCCTGACACTAAGGGGCAATCTTAACATGGCCAATCAAGCTAAGCAACACATATTTGTGTTCCAGTTCCTGTTTAACTCCCTAAAACAGAAAAATAATTAGCCAGCAAATAGATTTTCTTACACCCGAGTTCCATACAGACCTCGAATTCATCCTTAACCAGCAGCGTTAAATGTACATGATAAGACATAACTTTGTAGAAAGGTAAGTGTAAATTAGACAGCATTCAAAATAAGCAAATTAAAGTACTCAAAGCTGATAATTTTGGAATAACGTAGATATTTTGATTCACGTCCATCATTTAAAGGGAGATTTTCAAAGTGCTTTTCAAAATTTTTTGATTGTGACTATCTATGTAGCGTTTGCACGTTCTCCCTGTGCCTGTATAGGTTTCCTTTGTGTGCAAGGTTATGTGGATTGGCCATGGTAATAGAACATTACCCCTTAGTGTCCCAAGATGTGTCGGTTGGGTGGTTTTGCCCTGGTAAATATGATATTATGGGGATAGGGTGGGGAAAATATCTGTCAGAGTCACTGTAGACTCGATGGGCCAAATAGCTCCTTCTGCACTGTGGGATTCTATGAATATTGAAGGAACGAGGTGCACAGATTTAACCCACCCACACTTTGAACTTTGCTGTATTTGTCACTTCAAAATACAGTTGGGAGAAATGTCTTTTTGTCCTCTCTATTTAACATTTTCACATTTCCAATCAAAATGTATTATTGTGTCTAAATATGTGAATAACCTGCACGTGCACCTTTTATCATCTCATGTTGAAGGAGAACATGCAATTCCTGTATTTCTTCACATTTTCTAAATAGAGTGATAATAATTCATTTTAGCAGGAGCTCTGCAATAATAAGTATGTTGTGCAGAAATTTTGTAAAGCACATTTTTTTTATGATGGATCATTTTCTGTAACACGGACAGCAATGAAACTCCTCTCAGGAGACCCAATTCGAATCCATACATCATTTCTAAATTTTACATATGCCTTGCAAACTGATCGCTTATTCGAGGTGGTGAACTGTCTCATGTCTCATTTCTCTCAAACGGATCCTGGACTAATTTAGAAAGGCTCCGATTCTGAGAACAATGTGATCACAACTACAATAAGGCAATTGGCAATGTCAACCTTAATGATAGCAGCAATGCAAAATTACACTGTGGAATTTTGATAATTTCTGTGAACTTGTTGGGAGAGAGTTTTGTAATATTGACAGCAAAACTATATCAAGATGTTTCCAAATCAGATTTAGAGTTTTTTTCACATCCTAAGATGACTTTCTTAAAGTTTCCTTTGTAGGAATTTTGACCATTTTACCATAAAAAATAAAACAGCCTCAAGTTTTGTGAAATATCCTGTTTGTGCTCTGGACTAGTTTGCATATTTAGACTATGGGTTTGTGAAGCATTGTTGCATATGAGCACTGGTCCAAAAGCTCGTGATTCCAAATAAAGCTGGTGGACTTTAACCTGGTGTGGTGAAATGTCTTACTGTGCCCAGCCCAGTCCAATGCTGGCGTCCCCACATCATACATGTGATTGAATATCTAGTGTATTTTTATTAACTTTGATTTAAGTTTGGATTAATGGCTGAATCCATTGTGCCAAACATGGAATAGTTCATGTTTTCCCATTTGTGTGTAATGTTGCATCTTTAAACACATGTTATAAGCCCCAGCTTCAATGGAAAGCTTTCATCTCTCTAAATCAGAAAGTTTATGTCCCAATCCAGGAAGCTTGAGTTTGTAAACCAGGCTGATGCTCCCAGTGCAATGCCAAGGGCGTACCATCATGTTGGAGTCTTTAGGCAAGATATTCACTTAATTGTAATAAGCCGTGACTGAAAGAGGGCAGATGTCACCACAATGTACAGGAGCCTCCTCACCTTAAACATTCAGCTTAATTGTAAGTACAACTGGGACAGATGTTATATTAGCCGTTGATTTGCTCATTTTATGTAGTTGCACTAAACCGAGATCTGTCCCACTGACCAGCAACAACTGCACCAGCTAAAGGTATAGTTTTGATGGTATTTTGCTACATGAATTCAGAAATATTTGGGAGCAAAAGTTTGAACAGCATAAATGCTGTTGTTGACAATAATAGTGCATGTTTCTGTGCTGTAGGAGTTGTCTACTTAACCCAGTATTATTGGAGATTGTACTTTCATCCTGTGCCCAATACAGTCCAATAAAACTGAGTCAGTGGCCAAGATACCTCGAATGAAAGAGGGCAGATGTCACCACAATGTCCAGGAGCTCCTCACCTTAAACATTCAGCTCTTAATACTGACGGTTAAAGGTGTAATTAGCTGCTGTTCAGAGATGTAGCAAAATGAAATAGAGCAAATAATGTTTGAAATTATTGAATAGATATGAGACTGTGCTGTTACTGGTGTGTAAGATGTTTTCTTGTATTTTTCTCAAGCATTCTCTGAGTGTGTCAGTTGTGACTCAATTGGGATTCTTGCCTCTTGAGTCAGAAGGTTGTAGTTTCAAAATCCATTGCAAAAAACAAAACCCAGACCAATGTTTTGGTGCTGGACTGAGCGAGTTCTGCACTGTTGGAGCTGTCATCTTTTCAATGAAACGTTAATCCGAGGGCCAGCTTCCATTCATGCCCCAGATCCCCATGACCCTTCAGGAGAGCATAAAAGATCATCACCATTTTAAAGAAGAGCAGAGGAGGTTGGGGGCGCAGGGGATGGTGGAGTGAAGGTGGGAGTGTCCCCCATAGTGCCCTGATGGGTATTTATCCCTCAAGCAGCATCTTCTGGAAAAGCAAATCAATCTACCTTGACCAACAAGGTGCATGCACTCGGCAGGTCGTGCGAGGGCTGCTCTTGGATGTTGCTTCAGGAATTGCCTAGTGCTTCACATCGTTAGTGTATGCTTAAACTGGACCATCTGATGGGCAACATGACAGCTTAGAGACTATCGCTATTGCTGTGCAGACACATGGATTTGGGCCTGTGTCTGCGGGAGTTTGCACGTTCTCCCTGTGGTTGCGTGGGTTTTCTCCGGGTGCTCCGGTTTCCTCCCACATCCCAAAAATGTGCTCTTAGGCTGATTGGGTAACAAATTGTCCCTATATTGGTCCCTATATGGGAATCTTCCACAATAGGCAAAGCCTAAGGTCATGGTTATGTCGTAAAGACATTAAGACAGCGGCGTGGGCTCGTTGGGCCAAAGGGCCTGTTTCCCATGCTGTGTTGTTCTTTGTTCTTTGTTCTTTGTTATTTGTACCCATTGTCGCATTGTTGTTTGTGGGATCTTGCTGTGCTACAACACAAAAATACTTTATTAGGTATACAGGACTTTGGGATGACCGAGATATGAGAAATGCTATATAAAAGGGAAGTTGATTCGTAGAATCCCTACAGTGCAGAAGGAGATCATTCAGCCCATTGAGTCTGCACTGAATCTCAAACAGCAAATTGCCAAGGCCCATCTCTATGCCCTATCCCTGGAACCTCATGCATTTTACCATGGTCAATCCACCAAACCTGTACATCTTTGGACTTTCTTTTCAAGAATACCATTTAAACAAATTAACTAATAAAAAATTAACTGGGTTAACAGCCCCTTTAAAAGGCCACAATAGCATAAATCAAAAAGAAAGAGAAGTTATTAAATTATCAAATCTATAATCTATATATATATCTATACATCTATATATAATCTCTGGAGCTAACAAAACACTTCAGTGCCTTCACTGTGCACAAGTTGCAGAGGTCTCAAGGACACCTTGTGTTCCACTCCAAGGGGACCTGGGCACAGATGTAATCATGAAGGAGGGACAGGTTGTCAGGGTGATCAATCCTCTCAACCTCCTGCTATTGCCTGGGCCTGTTCATGGCCACTTTTGCTGCACCCAGCAGTGAGTTAACAAGGAAATCCTCCACCTTGCCAACCCATTCTTCGTGGGATGGCGATAATGATTTCAATCAGGCCATTGAGGCTGGCCTATTGGAATATGGACTCCCTGATTAAGGAGTCAATTAATGGGCCAATGGGCCAATTATCTTTTTCTTGAGTTTAACTGGGAGTGTCAGTTCCTCTGGCACTCCTGAAGATAGACTGCTGACTGTGAGCACTCTGGGTACTGCTGTTGAAATTGTAAATAAAGGGAATTTGGTGAAGGGATGTCTGCCTCTGAAGACTTATTACAGTGCCCAAAGATTAGGAGCATGGATCTGAAATGCAACAAAAGAGTTGAAATTTTTATCCCGAAACTAGTAACCAAACTGGGGCTACAATGTGCCACATCCAGTATATAGATGGAACATGGACTCAAGCACACGGACATCTCAGACAGCCGGAGAGCCCGTGAACCTACTTAATTGCAAGGGACTGTTGTCTGTAACCCCTCCACATTAAATCTCTGTTGGAAAAGAGTAGAATTCCCATGTAGAGGGACCCTTCTTCTGGGGCATTGCCACCTCCAGATGACAGGCCCGGACACCATAGTGTGTCCAGATAGTTGACAAGGGTGAGGAAGGAGGGGAATGCATAATACCAACCTGGATGGAAGATCTGCTCAGATGAAGGGTAATTTAGAGTCCAAACATTGGCTCTACCCTCTTCCCACAGGTGCTGTCAGACTTGCTTAGACTTTCTAGCATTTTTCTGCTTTTTTTATGGAAAATCCCCTTGTGCAGAATGGAACGGCACGGTGGGAATTTCTGTGAGATGACTCAAGTTGTGGGGCTGAGGTTTCTCGGGGAGGTTTTGGGACCTGGGAGCAATGGGACATTCTTTTGAAGGATATTCCCAACTTCCTCTGTATAGTCCAATTTCAACTGCTGTTGCCTTTGAAGTGGAAGCCATTTTTCTGGTGTTTAAAGTAGGCAGTGACGTATTGTGGGATTGGGTGTGGTGGTGGTGGAGTTTATACACTTTTATATCTTGCAATAAATGCAAGATAGTTGCTCCTATGTTTGCATCATTTATTCTAAACAAATAGAAAATGGTTGCACTGTATCTGTTGTATTGTTATTGAAGTGAGCTGTTTTTTGCTAAATTCCCTTAAGCTGTTTTTTTCCTCTGGATATAACTGCCATTAAATGTTAATGCGGCCATTTCAGAAGGAAAATTATTTTGCTTAGCTTTATATATACTAATGTTTACCTTATGTATTTACTGTCAAAGGAGCTAACCTGCTGTGTCTTTGTTTTGAATTCTAGTACGTTCGAATGGTTTCAAGTGGGAATAATTACTGACAATTGTATAATTAGCCGAGGAAGGCCTAACGAGTTCTAGTCGACCATTGGATTAATGGATAAGTTTATATTCTCTGAGTGCGTGCAAACCCCCTTCCCCTCCCTTGATGTTGTCATAAATGTCCAAGTGTGCCCTGGCGAGCTGTGGGCTATTCCATCAGAATGTGCCTTCTACCTGAGTGTCCAGCTAGGCAGATCCTCATCTGCCTCAGGCTTGATCTCTAGTTTCTTGCGTCCTGATCTTTTAAAAACCTTTCTTCAAAGAGAATGGAAGATGTATAAATATCAGTGAGAGAGACACACATGCAAAACAGATATTTTTAAGTTAATTTAATCATGTCACAAGTAACACTGCAATGGAGTTACTGTGAGAATCCCCTCATCACCATACTCTGGTGCCTCTTTGGGTACACTGAGGGAGAATTTACACAGCCAAAAACCGGAGCATCCGGAGGAAACCCATACAGACACGGGGAGAATGTGCAAACCCCACACGGACAGTGAGCCAAGCTTGGAATTAAACCCAGATCCCTGGCATTGTGAAGCAGCAGTGCTAACCATTGTGCCACTTGGACATAGAACTCATCTTCAGAACAGTTCCGAGGGGATTGACTGTGTGTGAAATATTGAGTCAAATTCTTCTTTTGACAAAAGCTATCTTACTCAGCGTCTCCATTGTTCCATTTCCAATATCCATTCCATTTCATTTTTGTAGCAATCTAATATCAACCCTAGGATTAATTTACGAGGACAGGTTGCATAGAACAAGCTTCGAATCCCTGCAACACTGAAGATTAAAGGCTGATCAAATTGAGATATTTTATGGTACTTTAAGGATTTGATTAAGCATACAGATTTGATTAAGCATGTTTCCTTGGGTAGTGGAGAATCCAGAACAAGGAGGAAGAACTTTAGAATTAAAACCAGGCTGCTTGGCAGTGATATCAAGAAGCACCTCCTCACACAAAGGGGAGGGAAACCTGGAACTTTCTCTCTCAAACAGCTGAGGTTGGGGATCAATGAAAATTTCAAAATGGAATGTTTTGTTGGGTTATGGGTATTAAGGGTCACAGAAATAAGGAGGGTAGTTAGAGTTAAGTTACAAATCAATCACAATGTAACTGAATGGCAGAATTGGTTGAAAGGGTTGAATGGCCAGCTTTACTGCTTATTTTCGTCAAAGAGCTGAACAGCAAGGTACTGGATTCTTGACCTGAATGTCCAGATATAATTTAAAAATCTATGCAAACCAACTGCAATGTCCCAGACTTCATTTACCTCCTGCCAATTCACGCAGTCTGAAGATTGGAAACTTCAACTGGTTAATGTCACTCTCAGCCAACATGAAAGTTTAATTGGCTGTTCTGTGAATATTCACATTCCATTGATAATCACTGTGAGCCAATGGGAATCAGAGGGAAAACTCTCCGCTGGCGGGAGTCAAATCTGACACAAAGGACGGTGGTTGTGGTGGTTGGAAGTCAATCATCTCAGCTCCAGGACATCAGTGCAGGAGTTCCTCAGGATAATGTCCTAGGCCTAGCCATCTTCAGCTACTTCATCAATGACTTACCCTCTGTCATATGGTTAGATATTCACTGATGATTGCACAATATTCACTACCATTGATGACTCTTCAGATATTGGAGCAGTCTGTGTCCATGTGAGCAAGACATGGACAATACTCAGGCCGGCGCTGGTAAGTGCCAAGGCAATTACCATCTCCAATAAGAAAAAATCTAATCATCTCCCCTTGATCACATTACCATCGCTGAATCCCCTGCTATGAACATCCTGCAGGTTACCATTGACCAGAAACAGTATTGGATCAATCATATAAATACTATGGTTACAAGAACAGTTCAGAGGCTGGGAATTCTGCAGTGAGTAATTCTCCTCCTGACTCCCCAAAACCTGTCCACCATCTTTCTACAACACTTAAGACACAGAATGTGATGAAATATTCTCCACTTGCCTGGATGAATGCAACTCCAACAACACTCAAGAAGCAACCAGCTGGGTGCTGGGAGTATTCACTCCCTCCACCACCAATGAATAGTGGCAATCATGTGTATCATCTTCAAGTTGCACTGTAGCAACTCACCAAGGCTTCTTCCCGTGACATTTACATAAGATAAAAGCAAAATACTGAGGATCCTGGAATCTGGAACAAAAACAGAAAATGCTGGAAAATCTCAGCAGATCTGACATTTCAAATCTAGATGACCCTTCATCAGAGCTAATCTGTAAAACCTAGCAGGACAAGGACAACAGATACAAGAGAATATCAGAACCTGCAATGATACAAAGTTGGAAGTATTGTAAACTGTAAAGAGGATAATGTAGAACTTCAAAAGGATATAGACAAGTTAGTGGAGTGGGCAGATAAGTGGCAGATAAAGATGGAGAAGCATAATGTAATGTATTGTGCTCAGAAAAACATGGGGAGACAATATAAATCAAAGAGTAAAATTCTAAAAGGAGTGTAGGAGCAGAGGGAGCCAAGTGTATTTGTGTATAAATCATAGAGGGTGGTAGGACAGGTGGAGCGAGCAGTTAAAAATGCATATAGTACCCTGGACTTTATCAATAGAGACATAGAATACAAGAGCAAAGAAGTTATGCTGAGCTCATACAAGACATTAGTTAGACCTCAAATGGAATATTGTGTACAGTTCTGGACGTTGCACTATAGGAAGATGTGAACACATTGGAGAGAGTACAGAAGAGATTTATAAGGATGATTCCAGAGGTGAAGAATTTCAGCTATGAGCATAGATTGGAGAGATTGGAGCTGTTCTCCTTGGAGAGAAGGTGGTTAAGAGGAGATTTGATAGAGGTGTTAAAAATCATGAGGGAACTGGACAGAGTAGATAGGAACTCATAAAAGGATCAAGAATGAGAGGGCACAGATCAAAGCTGATTTGCAATAAAAGCAAATGCAATGTGAGGAAAAATCTTTTTCACTCGGCAAGTGGTTTGGGCCTGGAATGCGCTGCCTGGAAGAGTGCTGTAGGCAGGTTTAATCCAGACATTCAAGAAGAAATTAGATGATTATTTGAATAGAAGCAATGTGCAGGAGTACGGGGAAAAGACAGGGGAGTGGCACAAAGACATAATCTTCATTTGGACAGCCAGCTCAGATGGGCCAAATGGCCTCTTTCTGCACTATAACAATTCTGTGATTCTGTGTTTTTGCAAGTTCCCATTCACCATCCTGACTTCGAGGAATATCGATGTGTCTTCACTGTGATAAAATCCTGGAACTCCCTCCCTAACAGCGCCTTAGGTGTTCCTACAACACAAAGATAGCAGCATTTCAAGAATGTGCCTCACAACCACCTTCCCTCGGACAACCTAACCAGCAACTATCACATACCACGTGAGAATTTTTAAAAAAAGCTTTGTCAAGGCTCAGCAGTGAGGAAAGTGAGAGGTGTCTCTGCTATTCACATCTCATGGTTTAACTGTGCCCTCTGCAGGATCTGATTTTAAACCAGTGCCTGGAATACAATGGCCCATAGTTTGTTCTGTGTCAAAGGAATAGCATTTGGTCTTCACTGCACTTGTAACTGCACAGAGATTATTATTGGACATTTTTGTGATAACTTACTGCAATTAGAATGATATTTCTGTGTGGTGCCCACTACAGGGATCCTTGGGACTCAAGGAAACAAGGAAACAATTGGAGACTTCCTTAATCAGTCCTTACTGAGATATGCAGAGTTTAAACCTGCGAGTGTAAGGTAAAATAATTAATTTAATATCAAATCAAGCATTGAGAACAAATAAAGCGAAATAAAAATTAGATTAAGAGCAAATAACATATTATTTATCTATCAGTGTCACAAGTAGGCTTGCATGAATTCACTGCAAAAATCCCCTAGTCACCACACTCCAGCGCCTGTTCAGGTACAATGAGAGAGAATTTAGCACGGCCAATGCACCTAACCAGCACGTCTTTTGGACTATAGGAAGAAACCAGAGCACCCTGAGGAAACTCACACAGACACAGGAAGAACACGCAGACTCTGCACAGTGACCTGAACTGGGAAGTTTAAGAGGAATTAGTGTTTTATAGATTGTTAAATTCTCCAACAATTATTCAATTCTGAAGTTTCCATATCTGCAAAGATATATTTTTAATTTGATTTATTATTGTCACATGTATTAGTATACAGTGAAAAGTATTGTTTCTTGCACACTATAGAGAAAGCATACAGTTCGTAGAGAAGGAAAGGAAGGAGTGCAGAATGTAATGTTACAGTCATAGCTAGTGTTTAGAGAAGGATTAACTTAATGAGAGGTAATTCCAATCAAAGATGTGATGGCAGCAGGGAAGAAGTTGTTCTTAAATCTGTTGGTATGTGACTTCAGGCTTTTATATCTTTTTCCTGAAGGATGAAAGTGAAAGAGAGAATGTCTGGGATGTGTAGGGATCCTTAATTATGCTGGTTGCTTTTCCACAATCTGATGGCAGTGGGAAGTGTAAACAGAGTCAACGGGTAGGAGGCTGGTTTGTGCGATGGATTGGGCTATATTCACAATCTTTTGTAGTCCCTTGCAGTCTTGGGCAGAGCAGGAGCCATACCAAGCTGTGATACACCCAGAAAGAATGCTTTTCAAGTTGGTGAGAGTCGTAGTTGACATGCCAAATTTCCCTAGTCTTCTGAGAAAAAAGAGGCGTTGATGGGTTTTCTTAACTGTAATGTTGGCATGAGGAGACCAGGATTGGTTGCTGGTGATCTAAACACCTAAAAACGTAAAGTCTCGACCCTTTCTACTTCATCCCTGTTGTTGTAGACAGAGGGTATGTTCTCCACTATGTTTCCTGAAGTCGATGACTATCTCCTTCGTTTCAGTGCCAAAGGGATTGTTTGACAACAATTGGGACGTAATGCACAATTAAACATTTACTGACACTGCAGTGGTTAAGTCCTATCTTTTTCTGATGTGTTTAATAGGTATCAGGGGTAAGCATTGCATTCGCATGCCCCATATCTGTTTGAATGCTGATTCTATTGGTGTAGCACAGATTCGGCGGGAAGGGGGGGCGGGGGGGTTGCAGGATGAATTAAACAGAAACTTATTGATTCCTATGTTTGACTGCAGAATTTGCTATCCGATTTGCTCCATGATAGCTGTGAGTGTTAATAGCTCCAGCCATTAAATCTCCCACTGTTACAGCAGTCAGTATAGAATGCCTGTACTAATATTGCTTTCTTCCTAATTCTGTGCTTGAAATCTTATACCGGGTAAACCTGTCTGGATTGAAGTAACTAGGCTTTGATGTTGCCATTCAGAAGTGCCACTGGATACAAGTCCCCAGAGGAAAGCCCAAGGCTCTAGCTTTACCAAAAAACCCTGAGAGAAGAATTAATATTCGTAATGACTCTAAACTGGTCTTTGAAAGTGCCTGATAAGGTATTCATACAGCTGAACAAGGATGGACAAAATGCTGACCTTGCCATCGACATCTTCATCTTGTAGATGCAAAAAGAACATTTCTTCAAATATTCAAGCTGCCTGCCTGTTTGATCAGATTAATATTAATTTGCTTAAATATTGGGGCAGCACAACGGCACAGTGGTTAGCACTGCTCCCTCACAACACCAGGGACACAGGTCCAATTCCCAGCTTAGGTAACTGTGTGGATTCTGCACATTCTCTCCATGGGTTTCCTCCTGGTGTTCCAGTTCCCTTCCACAGTCCCAAAGATGTGGAGGTTAGGTGGATTGGCCATGCAAAATTGCCCCTTGGTGTTCAAAAAGGTTAGAGGGATTTATTGGGTAAATACATGCTGTTATGGGGATAGGATTTTCTGTCAGAGAATCATAGAAACCCTATCTTGCAGAAAGAGACCATTTGGCCCATCAAGTCTGCACTGCCCTCCCTCCACATTTTACCCACTAATCCACACATCACAGGACAATTTTAGCATGGCCAATCAAAGCTAACCTGCACATCTTTGGACTGTGGGAGGAAACCAGAGCACCTGAAGGAAACCGACACAGACACAAAGAGAATGTGCAGACTCCACACAGACAGTGACCCAAGCCAGGAATCAAACCAAGGTCCCTGGAGCTGTGAAGCAGCAGTGCTAACCATTGTGCTACGATGCTGCCCAGTGGAGTTGGTGCAGACTTGATGAGCTAAATGTTTAAGTTTATTCATTAGTGTCACCAGTAGGTTGATATTGCAGTGAAATGAAGTTACAGTGAAAATCCCCCTTCAGCACTTGAAGGGATTCTAAAATTGATTTGATTTATTATTGTAACATGTATTGGGATATAGTTATAAAGGCAATGCACACTGCACATAGAGTATATAAGGGCGAAGGAAAGGAAAGGGTGCAGAATGTAGTGTTACAATCATAGCTATGGTACAGAGAAAGATCATAAAAGGCAGTTCCATTCAAAAGTCTGATGGCAGCAGTGATGTCTGTGCAGAGCCTGCACATTCTCCCCATGTCTATGTGGGTTTCCTCCCACAGTTGGAAAGACATGCTGGTTAGATACATTGGTCATGCTAAATAATCCTTCTGTGTGCCCGAACAAGTACTAGAGTGTGGCAACTAGGTGATTTTCACAGTAACTTCATTGCAGTGAAGCCTTACTTGTAACAGTAATGAATAAATGTTATTGTTAATGAGGACCAATTTCTTGCTGGTTTGGTTTGAAAGCATGTGGAATGCCACACGATCTCCTCCTCCACCCTTTTGCATCCTGAACCCTGCACTGATGGATTTGTTAGCCCGTGTTTCAGCAACCTGGTTTCGAAACTGAGCAATTAATCCAAAAATGCCATATAATTAGAGGGATGTGTCGGTGTTGTGCTAATTCACGTATCATTATGTCTCATTTTCATGGCATAATCAAACAGCATTTTCAACATCTTGCAGACTTGGGTATTTGATAACTACTTGTCAGATGTAAACATATTTTAGTCCAATGGCTGAGATGTAAGAGTACTGTGCTATAATGAGAAAGACTGGGCTCCAAGCTGTCTTCGTTCAAAGCGGTGAACAGTTTTTGTTTGGTCTACACAACTAAGTGCATACTGGATTTGAATAGTGTGAACTCGCTCATTTGAATTCAATGCATGTTTGTAGCAGAACCGCTTGAATTAAGAACTGCAACAGCACTCACATCAAAGCATACCAGTTCCCATGTAGAAAATCAGCAATGTGCTTTGCCAAATGTTTCACCAAATACAACACTGCAAAGTTTCCAGATAATCACTGGTGAAAAATGATGGTGATGAAAGATTTGAGATGGAAATTAATGTGATGCTTCTCAAAACATTTTCTGAGATTGGAACACCAAATATAGCTTCTATATTCTTAAATAGAATGGGACGTATGGTATAATATGCATGGGCTAGTGGAGACAGTATTGTATGCTTTATAGCAGTGATGGTTCCTTTGGTGATTAGAATGTATGTGTGGGTTCAAATCTTTTCAAGTTGTATTTTCATTTCTTTTTGATGTTCAACAAAGATAACAGCTTTTGGTATCATTCATCTCTAACCTCAACATTTTTTCCCCTGTGGTTGTACTGGAGTAACTTGGACTAATCTTGAGCTTAATATAAGTATCTGAGCGTGAAGATTGCTACAGAACTTTTGCCCCCTTTCTCCCGTGATTCAGCAGAAATGAATGATCTTACCGAAGTTAATGTTCTAGAAAGAAGATTAACAAATGCGATAGCTGCCAGGGTTTGCATTATAAAATGCATGGAAGAGCCTGAAGAGGGAGGCCTTCCTAACTGTACTGTTGTCGGACAGTCCCTGCTCCAGATCACTCCTGGACATACACAGGGCCTATCCCTGGACCACTCCCAGATCACACAGAATCCAATGAATCCAGGCCACACACAACTCCTGCTCCCAGCTGGTTAGCTTTCAATGTTGGAGAGGGGCAGAAGAGAATCATGAACTTCAGTGCTTTTTATTGTCAGTCAAGGGGTAAGTTTCTGAAATGCCCGTTCTCTTATAGGTAGGCACCTGTTCTCTTATAGGTAGGCACCTGTTCTCTTATAGGTAGGCACCTGTTCTCTTATAGGTAGGCATCTGCTCTCTTATAGGTATGCACCTGTTCTCTTATAGGTAGGCACCTGTTCTCTTATAGGTAGGCACCTGTTCTCTTATAGGTAGGCATCATGCTGGGGTTCCCTCTTTTTTATTATTCATTTATGGGATATGGATGTCACTGACTGGCCAGCATTTATTCCCATCCCTAGTTGCCCTGGGAGAATAGTTGAGAGTCAATCACTTTGCTACAGCCCTGGAGTAACATATAGGTCAGACAGATTTCCTTCCCTTAGTGAATCAGATGAGTTTTTCTGACAATCAACTGTGGTTTCATGGTCATCAATAAATCCTTAATTCCAGATATTTTCTATTGAATTCAAATTCCACCATCTGCCATGGCAAGATTCAAACCTGGCTCCCCAGAAAATTTATTGAGTTTCTGGATTCATTATCCAGTGGAAGTAGCACTTGACCATCGCTCACCTGGATGTGGAGAGGAAGAGGGCCTTGCATTGATTGTAGTGAAGCTTTTGGGTATATGATCAAAAACTGAATGCAGTTACCAATTTGCCTGGTTTCATATTTCACACAATTTGGGAATATAACATCATCATCTATCACCTCAGCTGGAGTATTGTGTCCAATCTGGCCACTAAATTAAGAATGGTGAGACCTTAGAAAGAATGTGGATGAGATTTTAATAAGATGGAACTAGGGAATTCTCAGTTATATAGAGAGACTGGAAAAGCTGAGGTTATTCTCATTAGAATATGGAAGGTTCCCGAAGAGATTTGATAGAAGTGTTCAAAATAATACAGGGGTCAATAAGGAGAAATTGTTAACACTGTCAGGCAAATTGGTAATTAGAGGACCAAAATTTACATTGATGAAAAGAAATGAAGGGGTCAATGAGGAGGCAATCATTTTTAACACTGACTTGTTCTGGTCTGACTGGTTAGCTCAGATAGAACATAGAACATTACAGCGCAGAACAGGCCCTTCGGCCTTCAATGTTGCGCCGACCAATTAGGAACAAGCAGTGACCCTCTAATCTAAACCATTCCCCTTTCATCCATAAACGTATCTACTAACCTCTTAAACGCCACCAAACTTGGCGCATCTACAACTGACGCAGGCAAGGCATTCCATACCCTTACCACCCTCTGGGTAAAGAACCTACCTCTGACATCTGTCCTAAAACCACCACCCCTTAATTTAAAGCTATGTCCCCTCGTGTTAGCTTTCTCCATCCTAGGAAAAAGGCTATCACTGTCCACCCTATCTAAACCTCTAATCATCTTATATGTTTCAATAAGGTCTCCTCTTAGCCGCTTTCTTTCTAACGAAAACAACCTCAAATCCCTCAGCCTCTCTTCATAAGACCTGCCTTCCATACCAGGCAACATCCTGGTAAACCTCCTCTGTACCCTCTCCAATGCCTCCACATCTTTCTTATAATGCGGGGACCAGAACTGCACACAATACTCCAAGTGCGGCCGCACTAGAGTTTTGTACAGTTGCAACATGACGTTGCGGCTCCGAAATTCAATCCCCCTACCAATAAAAGCTAAGACTCCGTATGCCTTCTCAACAACCTTATCGACTTGATTGCCAACTTTCAGGGATCTATGCACATATACACCAAGATCCCTCTGTTCATCAACACTATTAAGAGTCCTACCATTAGCCCTATACTCTACACATTTGTTATTCCTGCCAAAGTGAATTACCTCACACTTTTCCACATTAAACTCCATTTGCCACCTCTCGGCCCAGCTCTGCAACTTGTCCAAGTCTCTCTGCAAACTATAACACCCCTCTTCACTATCTACCACTCCTCCGACTTTGGTGTCATCCGCAAATTTACTAATCCATCCTTCAATACCCTCATCCAGATCATTTATAAAAATTACAAACAGCAGGGGCCCCAAAACAGATCCCTGAGGTATACCACTTGTAACCGAACTCCACGATGAATATCTCCCATCAAGCACCACCCTCTGTCTTCTATCTGCTAGCCAATTCCTAATCCAATTAGCTAAATCACCTTCAATCCCATACATCTGCAGTTTCTGCAGAAGCCTTCCATGTGCCACCTTATCGAACGCCTTACTAAAGTCCATATATACCACATCAACTGCCTTACCCCCATCCACCTGTTTGGTCACTTTTTCAAAAAACTCAATAAGGTTAATAAGGCACGACCTACCCTTCACAAAACCATGCTGACTATCCCCAATCAATTCATTTCTCTCTAAATAACTATAAATCCTATCCCTAATAATTCTCTCCAATACTTTGCCCACAACAGAAGTAAGACTCACTGGCCTATAATTCCCTGGAAGGTCTCTCTTCCCCTTCTTGAACAATGGGACCACATTCGCTATCCTCCAGTCTTCCGGCACTATACCTGTAACCAACGACGACCTGAAGATCAGAGCCAGAGGCTCTGCAATCACCTCTCTCGCCTCCCAGAGAATCCTAGGTAAATCCCGTCCGGCCCAGGGGACTTATCTAACTTCAAACCCTCAAGAATATCTAGCACATCCTCCTTATCTACTTCAATACTTGCCAGTTTGCAACCCTGTATCCCAGTGTTCTCCACAACTACATTTACATCTCCCTGCGTGAATACCGAAGAGAAATATTTGTTCAGTGCCTCTCCAATCTCTTCAGGCTCCACGCACAACTTCCCACTGCTGTCTATGACTGGCCCTAATCTTGCCCTAACCAATCTTCTATTCTTAACATATCTAAAGAAAGCTTTAGGATTCTTCTTGATCCTATCAGCCAAAGTCTTCTCATGTCCCCTTTTAGCTCTCCTCAACTCACTCTTTAGCTCACTCCTGGCTAATCTATAGCTATCCATTGCACTAACCGAGCCTTCAAGCCTCATCCTGACATAAGCCTCTTTTTTCCTTTTAACCAGCGAATTAACTTAACTTTTTTTTATGGTTAAAGTGTGGTCATTACTGGTGCTGCCAATGCATGTTTGGACCTTGTTCTGGCTGATAATTCTTCCTGTCTCTTCCACTTAGTCCACCGTGATATCACTGGATATTCAGCATGGAACAACTGCTACAGATACAGATGTGTGGAAAGTCACGATTAGCAACCCTGAGACAACTGAGGATATCGAATAAAGACAGAGAATCGCTCTGGATCTGGAACATGCTGCCTGAAAGGACAGTGGAAGGACAGAACTCGAGGGTCACTGTTAAAATAAGGGGTCATTCATTTCAGGCTAAGCTGAGGAGAACTCTTTTCAGAATTGAGAGTCTTTGGAATTCTCTTCCTCAAAAGACAATGGAAGAATGGTAGAGCCTCAGAATATGTTTGAGGCAGAGCTAGATTAACAAGGGGGTGAAATGTAGGCAGAAATATTGGGTGAGGTTACAATCAGGTCAGCCATGATCTTATTGAATGATGGAGCAGACTCGACAGGCTGAATGGCCTACTCTGAACTGTGTGACATTAGTATATCTTTAAAAATCATACTCTCTGCCGCTTACAGCCTTAGTTGATGTCATTGTTGCTAAGCTGTGTACAAGAAGCTCTTTTATTGCTCCTCAAGTGGTTTAAATGGGAGTTGTTTGTTTTTACTTTGGGAATTAGCTTTATAATGCTGCGTTGTCGGGAGAAAGAATATTTGCAGGTCAGCTGACAGGAACACTTCCATTTTCAGTTCTGAGCTGCAGGTTTTAGTTTTTAGCAGGGGCAGCAAGTAGAAAGAATCTAGAACATGGGGTTAGAATGTCAGACTAAGGGTCCATCACTTACAGCTGAGATGGAGAAATTTCTTCACTCAGAAGATTGGGAATCTTTGGAATTTGGATTCTGAGCTGATAATTATACTCCAGACAGATATTGAGAGATTTTAGATACTTGGAAAATTAAGGGTTATAGGGATTGGCTGGGGAAGTGGAGTTGAGGTTCAGAATCAGCTATAACTTTGTTGAATAAGGAACCAAGTTCAATGGGCCAAATGGCCCACTCCAGCTTCTTTTGCTTGGCTTCACTCGAGGTGTCGGCGGGCAGTGTTTGGATTGTGGATCTGACCTTAGGAACTAGATAAACACCAAATTTAATATAGGCTCCTTATAGCTTGCAGCATTATATCTTCATCATCAGAATTGGAGCCTCAAAAGAGAAAAGGGAGTAAAGAAAGCCTTATCTTTATATTCATCTCATCTCTAAGTGATGAGCCCTTAGCCTAACGTTCTAACCCCACGTTCCAGATTCCCTAACCAGAGGAAACATGGTCCCAGCAACTATCCTGTCGAGCCCATTAAGAACTTTAGATGTTACAACAAGATAATCTCGTCAAGTCATTGATGCTGGAAATAGGAAATAAAAACCATAGCAAGGGATACTGATATTTAGATGAAACCTCCACTATTCCTGACAGATATCAACAACATGGATTAGGAGGTTGCACAACTGAAGCCCACAACTTCGCACATTAAATTCCAATGGACATAGAATTATACTCAATTTCCTGCTCTGTTCTCTTAACTTATTCTGGGAGGAATGAGGTGGAATTTATTCAGTCCCTGTAGAGTACAGTAAAAACATAGAATTGAATAAAAAGGATGTTCTTCAAGTTGAAATTCAAGGGAAATTATATCAAAAATTTGTAGAGACACCAGGGAGAATTCCTCCACTCTTCATGTGGCATGGGGTCTGTTCCTTTCACCATTCAAGATCTCGGGCAGCATCTTGGTTTAGTGCCTCATCCAGAAGTCAGCATCTCTGACAGTGCAGCACTCCCCCAGTACTACACAGGGAATGTCAGCCTGGAGTTTGGGCTGAGGTTTCTGCATTGGGACTTGAATTCGCAATACGATCAGAGTGAGAGGGCCCAAAGCTGACACTGTAACAAATGTTACCAAGAAATGCTATTTTGGTTAATAAAACTTCTGATGTGTACAAATAGGGAATATAAACTGATTACAATTGCACAAGTCCTTTACAACTTCACACTGTACATTGAGAAATCCATCTAATATCTACACACATATATGGACATTCAGGGTCAATTTAATATGATAAATCCACCTAACTTGCATGTTTTGGACTATGGGAGGAAACTCACAATGACACAGAAAGAACATGCAAACCCCAGTTACTCAAGATCAGCTTTGAACCTGGGTCCTTGGTTCTGTGATGCAGCGGTGCTAACCACTGTGCCACAATGCCACGCTATATATTTTGTGTTTATGGGTACAAAACTAGTTTATAATTATTATAAAAAGCAATGTCACCAATATGCAGGAAGTGTGGGCAGTATTAATGCAGCATAAACCATGAATGCAGTAAGTTGAGCGAATAACTTAAAGACATAGGGCAGGATTTTAAAGTTTATTTATTAGTCACAAGTAAGGCTTACATTAACACCGCAATGAAGTTACTGTGAAATTCCACTAATTGCTACAATCCGGCACCTCGGGTCAATGCACCTAACCAGCACATCTTTCAGAATGTGGGAGGAAACTAGATCACCTGGAGAAAGCTCCGCAGTAACAGGGAGAATGTGCAGACTCCATACAGACAATGACCCAAGCCAGGAATCGAACCCGGATTCCCAGCGCTGTGAAGCAGCGGTGCTAAGCATTGTGTCACCCTCATTAACCCATGTTACGGCCTCACTCAGGTGAAAGCGGAAATTCCTGCCTGAGGTCAACAGAGATTTCCATTGTTGGATCCTCGCCAGCGCTGATTCCCTTCATAAAGAAGGAAACAAGACAGTGCAGAATGTAGTCATAGCTAGGGTGTAGAGAAAGATCTCCATCCTCTTCAGATCCACTCTATCCAGGCCTCGCAGTATCCTGTAAGTTTCAAGAAGTTCCCTCTCATCCTTCTAAACTCCGAGTACAGATCCAAAATCCTCAATAGTTCCTTATATAGCCTCAGAAATCCATCCCTGCTCTTGTATTCTAGCCCTCTCGACATGAATGCTAATGTTTCTTCGTTGTGACAACTGAAGAAAGAAGGTGTAATTGGCCTATCTATCGCGTACTTGGATTGTTTCAAATACAATGAGTGGCTTCTTTTAGCAGATGGAATGTGGGCTAATTTTCACTCCAATCCCAAAATACCTCGGCCTGAGCTTTAAACTATATGATTCCCCAATTTGGTTCCAATGCAGATTTCCATAAACATAGACAAGAGTCATGGGTGGAAGTGGGAATGTTAAAATGGTGGCGTGGGCTCGTTAGGCCGAAAGGCCTGTTTGCTGTGCTGTGTTGTTCTTTGATCTTTATGATTCCCTCCCTGAATCCCCAACTCCCTCGCCTTCAAAGCTTTTCTTAAAATCTTCTCTTCAACAAAGTTTTTGGTCACTTGTCTTAATATCTCCTGAAGTGACTTTTCTTTAATCCAGTAATTCCCCAGTAGACTCTTCACCAAGTTAAAGGGGTTATACAAATACAGGTTGTTGTTGTCACACACAAGTAGGCCCCATGAACTGAAGGTGAGACAGCTGCTTTCTGAATCTGTCTTTGTGAGTGGTGTTCAGTATGGACCGCTCTGCACTTCACGTCTATCTTTTACACACTGTTTAACAGGTTCATCAGGTCCAACTAACATTTCCACCCTCCCATATTATCCCATAGGAATGTCAGCCCAGGTTAGATGTTCAAATACCTAGACAGGACTCGGAAACCTGGATATTCTGACTCCGTGGAAACAACATGAGATCCAACTAAAAACTAGTCAGGGAATCCATTGTAAAGAAACCTCTGGAGAGATTTATTTAATACTGGTGGCATCAGCACAAGATTTTCAACTCAATAATTTTGCAAATATCAAGGAAATGAGCTAGGTCACTCACACAATAATCATTCTGTGTTTCACTGATTACAAATTCTTTAGAAATCCTGGAAGAGCAGAAATAGAATCATGGAATCCTTACAGTGCTGACAAAGGCCATTCAGCCCATCAAGCCAGCACTGACAACAATCCCATCCAGATGCTATCTCTACAACCCTATATATTGACTCTGCTCATCCCCCTGATACTAATGGACAATTTAGCACGGCCAATCAACCTAACCTGCACATCTTTGGACTGTGAGAGGAAACGGGAGCCCTTGGAGGAAACCTATGCAGTCACGGGAAGAATGTGCAGACTCCACACAGGCAGTGACCCAAGTAGGAATTGAAAACGGGTCCCTGGTGCTGTGAGGTAGCAGTGCTGACCATGAATACTCATCTCAATGTCCTCTACACAACAATATCCAAAATTATCCATGATTCCAATCATGGCTGCATCCAGCTTGGTTGTTGGGACTCAAAAGGTTTCCTGTTTGGTGTGGGTGGTTAGATATTTTCTTAGTGTAAAGCAGGTGCACAAAATGTCTTGACATTTTAAAACAAAATTGTATCTTTTTTTTCCTAAGTATCTTTGGAAATGTCTTGTCGGGAGATTTCTCCTCCAGAATCCTGCAGATTCACTCGCTGCTTTCAAAGTATTTGAAGGTGGGAGAAAATCTGTCAGGCTTTGTGGGAAGAGTGGAACTAATCGGATAGTTCTTTCAAAAGAGTTAGCAATGTATATGATGGGCCAAGTGGCCTCCTGCTGTGCCGTGTGATTTTTGGAGACTAATCAATGTGAAACACGCTATGGTATGACATTTTAAACATGCTGAGTTGGTAAATTCTGACAGATGTGGCTTATGGAGACTCCAGGGATGGACATGAGATACACTGGTGCCCTCTAGAGGCTCCTTTAGAAGAACATGTAAAGATTGTGTGTCGCCTTCAACAAGATTTAAGATAAAAAACAATCAACTTTTAATAACCACATGCATGAAATAAAATAGAATATCCCCTGGTTAATACCATTTCTACATTGAATTGTATCACATTTACAGGTTAGACAATTGATCAAAATGTTCAACGCTGGTGTTAATTTTCACACCAACCACCTCCTATCTGACATCACCTCACTCTATCAGCCTTCTATTCCCATTTCTCTCAAATGTCTATCTAGTTTCTTCTTAACTGTAACTATATTATTCACCTCAAACCATTCTGTGTGGTAGTGAGTTTCACAATCTCTCCCCACTCTCTGTGCAAAGACTTTTTTCCTGTGTTTACGATTGGATTCGTTAGTAACTGTTTTAGATTGGGTGGTCCCTGGTTTTAGTCTCCTCATTATCTTCCTTAGTTGAGGGAGGGGGAGAAGGGGAGGAAGGGGTCCAGTTGTATGAACCTCCCCTGTTAGGCTTGGGTGGCTAGCCCACTGCCTTCCTTCCTGCCCATCCTTAAGCTATCCCCATAACAAGCTGGACGGGTAGGATAATGGCATAGAGGTATTGTTGCTGAGCTAGTAATCCAGGGACCCAGGTTAATGCTCCAGATTGGAGACTGGCATATATAAATTCAATACAAATCTGATGGTCCAGATGGGTTTTTACAACAATGGGTTTATAACATTGTTATAAAAACACATCTGGATCACAAATGTCCTTTAGGGAAGGAAATCTGTTGCCCTATATTTGACTCCAGGACAATGTGCTGTATCTTTCTTCAATTTTTAGCTAGGGCACGATGTTCTGCACAGGCTTGGAGGGCCGAAGGGCCTGTTCCTGTGCTGTGCTTTTCTTTGCTCTTTGTTCAATGTGGTTGACTCTTAAATGTTCTGAGGGTTAGACAATAAATGCTGACCCAGTCAGTGACAACTCCAGCCCCTAAATGAATTTTTGAAAATCCATGCTTGGGCTGATTGAAGTCTTTAATTTGTCAGTTAATGGGTTTGTTTCATGAATCTGAGTTAAAAGGATGGGAAGGAAGGGGATGCCTCCTTTTGGGGAGGGTACGCTTCAAGCCCCTATGTTCCTAAACTCTCCCCATCACACCCTCACCCTTCCCTAACATCTATAACCTTCCCTTGTCCTCCTCTGGGACTCACCTTCGAATCTGCTCACATGATCATCTCCTTAGGACTGAGTCTGGCCTAAGCAGGATCCGCTCCTGAGATCTGATGCCACTGGATCTACTCAACTCTGAACAACCTGATCCTGAGGGACACAAGTTTGTCTCTCAGCTCAATATATTTTCACTGCCTTTGTTTTACAGTCAGTCCGCTCATGACTGACTTTTTACAAGGGAAGGTAGGAGATGCCAGCAATATGTACCCCACTCCCCCAATAAAATTCAGCCCTTTCTATCTACTCTATCAAACCTATTCTAGTTGTAACAATCTCTATTGGGTCACCCTTAGTCTTGCCTTTTCTAGAGAAAGAAGCCTTGATCTGTTCCATGATTCCTGATCTGTGTAACCTCTCAATTTTGGGATCAGTTTTGTAAGTTATTTTTGCATCTTCTCCAGTGTCACTATATCCTTTTTATAAGATGCAGATGCACAGCACCCCTACTGTGGTCCATCCAAGATTCCAAACATGTTTAACTTCTCTGCTTTTCAAATCTATCCCTCTGGAACCCCAGTATTGACTTCTATTATTGATTTGTGTTACTTTACGGCCCAAGACCTTTTTGCTCTGGTATCCATTCAGACACGTTATCAAAAAGCCATCAAAACACACCATCACATTTTGTAGAAATATGTAAAATAACTTTTCTGTTGCAAGTGATGCCAACTCTGTGGATTGTCAAATTGCTGCATCGATGTTTAGAGTCTGGATCAGTCTTGCTTTCTTTTTGGGGGAACTGGCATCGGTTAGTTCCCCAATAGAAATTAAGAGGCTATTCAGCCCTTTTGTAAAAGCTATCAAAAAATTCCTATCCCCTTTTCTTTCTTAACATTTTTTTTTCCTTTTCAGTTCTTATCCAATTTTCTTTTGGAAGTTATTATTAAATCTGCTTTCAGCAGTCTTTCACCAAGCGTGCTCCCAATCACAACAGCGCACAAATCTCCTCATCTCGCTCTCTTTTTGTGATAACTACCTTAAATTTGTACTCCCTGGTTAATTCCCCACTCCCATTCCCAATACCCCTCCCACCTCCACTCCCACCCCGTACTTGAGAAGATTGCAGAGATAGGAAATGGTATGTTGGCCTTCATAGCGACAGGATTTGATTATAGATAAAGGGGTGTTTTGCTGCAGTTGTGTAGGGCATTTGTGAGACCACACTGGTGTATTGTGTGCGGTTCTGGTGTCCCTATCTGTTGCTATAAAGGGAGTACAGCGAAGGTTTACCAGGCTGATTCCCAGGATGGCAGATCTGTCACATGAGGAGACATTAAGCCGGTTAGGATTATATTCACTGGAGTTTAGAAGAGTGAGAGGGGATCTCATAGAAACTTATAAAATTCTAACAGGGTTAGACAGGGTAGATTGAGAAAGAACATTCCCAATAGTGTGGGAGGTTACAGAACTAGGGGTCATAGTTTGAGGATAAGGGACGAACCTTTTACAATTGAGCTGAGGAGAAATTTCTTCACACAGAGGCTGGTGAATATGGCATTCAATTCCACAGAATATTGATGAGGCCAAAACATTGTGTGATTTTAACATTGTGTGATATAGCTCTTGGGGCTAAAGACATCGAGGGGTATGTGGGAAAGAGGGAATCAGGATACTGAATTTGATGATTAGCCGTGATCAAAATGAATGGTGGAGCAGGCTCGAAGGGCCGAATGGCCTACTCCTGCTTCTAGTTTCTATATTTCTATAAGGAGGGAGAAGAACAAGGAGGGAGTAGAAAAAAAGGATGAGAATTTTAACAGAGAGTTGTTGATGGCCGAGAACCAATTTAGGACAGTGAGCAACATGGAGTGGGTGATGAGTGAAGGAGACATGTTGCAAGTTAAATCGTAGCCAGCAGCATGTTCACCTGGTTTAAATTGAGACATTGCATTATCATAAACTATGTTTTAATGGTGATTTTAAGTCCCCCTAACAGAAGCAGAGTGTTAAAATCCAAAGATTTTGTTGATTGCTGAATTCAATCCTAGCTGTGATCTTCACAGCAGTGATCAGTTTTGCCTGGGTGCATAACCTGAAGATTCAAATAGTAAACTCATCAAAGTATAGATGGGGTGAGAGTTGGGGAGGTTACGGGGGATTTAGAAAATTAATGGCGGGGAAAAGGGAATGTCTTTATAAGTGTATGAGCATTGACAGTTCAATGGTTCTTGTATACACAGAGCTCTAGGTCCTGTCTCTTCAGAAGAAGGGGATTATATTACAGCTCCAATCTGAGTCATCTGCTTCCTCTTTAGACATTGTTGATAATTCATTACCTTTTAGATCTGATTTATTCTCCTTTCTGACAGTGGAGAGACCATGTCCACAAGCATGAAAATAGTTTCACCCAGGGTTTTTGCATTCAGTGCAGATGTGAATTTCACCCTTCTAACTGAGTCTCACACACTAGTGGGGTCAATACTTGTGTGGAATGCTTTAAATAGTTAGGATCAGAGCACTTAGAGAGGTTCAGGGAGATGACGGAGGGTCTAACAGTGGTCAAGGGGGCACTGGAAGGGCTTTCAGTGCTGCTCATAGATCAGCCTTCCATCAATTGACTCTATCTAGACTTCCTGCTGCCTCGGGGAAAAGTATCCGGCATAATCAAGGACCCCACGCACCCGCGACATTCCCTCTTGCCCCTTCTGCCCTTGGAAAAAAAATCTGAGGTCACGTATCAACCGACTCAAGAACAGCTTCTTCCAGGCTGCGATCAGTCCTACCTCATATTAAGTTGATCTTTCTCTACAACCTAGCTATGACTGCAACACTACATTCTGCTCTCTTTCCTTTTGTTACCTATGAATGGTATACTTTGTCTGTATAGCATGCAAAAAACAATACTTTTCACTGTGTATTAATAAATGTTACAATAATAAAATCCAAACCAAATCAAATCAAATTATTGGATCCAGTCACTACCTGAGTGACTCCGTCAATACATCTGAGGGACACTCAGGTTTGACCACGTACTACACAGTGTAACTGGGAGGCTCTTTGGTTTATAAACACCACGCAATGTGTATTCAGGATCCCTCTGTAAACCGACAGGGGCATTGAACATTCTTCATTGCTATAAGATCGAGGGAAGTAAGGGGGAAATATTTGCAGTTCGAAGCAATCATCCCTTCCACTCCTGCTGAGAAATCCAACACTGGAAAGGCAGAAGTTTCAGTCTCATTCATTCTGAGGCTATAGTGTGAAGGAATTGTGATGTAACTGAATAGAGCTCATCAGCGGTTGTAACTGGTCCTTGCAAGAATCACCAGGTAGATAGGGACCTTGCAATTTTGGAACAGTAAATTTATGAAAGTGTCTCAGTCTGATTCTCTATGGTATTAGCTCATCACTCGTTGAGACGTAAGTCATAAATATGGGAAATACACACAGCACATGTGCAGTGACCTTAGGAAAAATAATGAGGTGTCAGGTACACCAACATCAGGGCAAGGAAGCAAGTTCTTTTTCCTTCTTTCTCCTTCGAGGCTGTGTGTCTTTCTTCATCTTCATTTCTGGGCAGCTTTATGCAAGATGTCACATCAATAATACAAAACACTCGAGTTGCATCTGCTTTCACTGAAACTAATGAGTCCCAATAAATCGTCTACTCAAACTGCATGCCAAATGCCATCATTGTCATTTTACTTTCAACATCTGTGCTGAGCCCTCAAAAATACACACACACACACTCACGCAAACACAGACTCATAAACACACTGAATCACACACACAAACTTAAACACATACACACACACTTGCACACACAGATTCCCTCTCACACACACACGGGGGAGTTTCCCCATCCATCTGCCATTGGAATTAAAGCTGGACAGGGGCAGACCATGCAAAGATCCATCAATCTCAGGCAGGATTTTCTGGTTTTGGGGTGAATGTGGTTGGAAAATCCTGCCCACAGCTTGTATACACACACACACATACACACATACAACACACACAAAACACACACACATATGCACAGATTCACACATACACAGACACTCACACATACACAGACTCACACACATACATAGACACATACACAAGCACACACACCTGCACGGACTCACACATACACAGACACACACAAACATACAAGAACACACACACATACACAGGCTCACACACGTATACAGACACACACACATAGACAGACTCACACATACACACACACACACACACACACATACACAGATTCACCCACATACACAGATACGCACACATACAAACTCACATACATACACAGACTCACACACATACACATACACACATACATAGACACACACATGTAAATATTTGCACACATACATGGACTCACGCATACGCATACTCACACACATACACAGACTTGCACACATACACAGACTGACACATACACAGACTCGCACACATACATAGAGACATACGCAGGCCACACATAGACACACAGACTCAGACATATAAGAACATAAGAACTAGGAGCAGGAGTTGGCCATCTGGCCCCTCAAGCCTGCTCCACCATTCAATAAGATCATGGCTGATCTCTTCATGGACTCAGCTCCACTTACTCACCCGTTCACCATAACCCTTAATTCTTTTACTATTCAAAAATTATCTTCTGAAGAAATGTAACTCCACACTTGATAAATTATCTTTTCATGATTAGAGATATTGTTTGGAAGTAATGATCAGTGATGATGCTTACCCATAAATACACTAGTCCTAATGTCATTTGCTACCTTTTGCTTTGATTTAATTGATTAGTCACATGCATTGAGATACAGTGAAAAGTATTGTTTCTTGTGCGCTGTACAGACAAAGCATTCCATTCCATAGTATATCTGGGAGAAGGAAAGGAGAGGGTGCAGAATGTAGTATTACAGTCGTAGCTGGGGTATAGAGAAAGATCAACTTAATATATGATAGGACCATTCAAAAGTCTGATGGCATAAGGGAAGAAACTGTTCTTGAGTCGGTTGGTACGTTATCAGACTTTTGTATCTTTTTCTTGATGGAAGAAGGTGGAAGAGAGAATATCCTGGGTCCTTAATTATGCTGGCAGTGGGAACAATATAGAACATAGAACACTACAGCACAAACAGGCCCTTCGGCCCACAAGTGGTGCCAATTATATCAGTACCTACCAGGCTATAGAACTATCTGTAACTCCCAATCCCATTAATTCCCATGTACTCATCCAGAAGTCTCTTAAAAGACCCCAGCGAGTTCGCCTCTACCACCACTGACGGCAGCCGATTCCATTCACTCACCACCCTCTGAGTGAAAAACTTACCTCTAACATTTCCTCTGTACTTGACCCCCAGCACCTTAAACCTGTGTCCTCTCATAGTGACCATTTCAGCCCTGGGAAATAGCCTCCGAGAATCCACTCCATCTATTCCTCTCAACATCTTATAAACCTCTATCAGGTCGCCTCTCAACCTTCGTCTCTCCAGGGAGAAGAGTCCCAGCTCCCTCAACCTAAGGCATGCCCCCCAATCCAGGCAACATCCTTGTAAATCTCCTCTGCACCCTCTCAATAGCTTCCACATCCTTCCTGTAGTGAGACGACCAGAACTGCACACAGTACTCCAAGTGGGGTCTGACAAGGGTCTTAAAAAGTTGCAGCATTATCTCCCGACTCCTAAACTCAATTCCTCTATTAATGAAGGCCAGTACACTATACGCCTTCTTGACCACATCCTCCACTTGCGGGGCCGATTTAAGAGACCTATGGACCTGGACCCCAAGATCCTTCTGCTCCTTAACACTGCCAAGACACCTACCCTTGATATTATACTGCTTCATCCCATTGGTGCTGCCAAAATGGACCACCACACATTTATCTGCGTTGAAGTCCATCTGCCACTTCTCTGCCCAGTCTTGCATCCTATCTATGTCTCGCTGCAACTTCAGATATCCCTCCAGACCATCCACAACAAGACGTATGGGGATAGTATGGAGATAGTGTGTAAACAAACCATTAAGTGCTGATAGCCTCACCATTATTCTCAATGTTAACTCTGGGGGAATATCATACAAGCCTAGAATCATAGAGTCCCTACAGTACAGATGGAGGCCATTCGGCCCATCAGGTCTGTACCCACCACAATCCCACCCAGGCCCTTTTCCCACAAGCCTAAGCATCTATCCTGCTAATCTCCCTGATACTAGGGTCAATTTAGCATGGCCAATCAAGCTAACTCTTACAACTTTGGATTGCGGGAGGAAACCGGAGCACCCAGAGGAAACCTACACAGACACAGGGAGAACTGTGATAAACTGTATGGGACAGGCCGGATGAATCTGAAGATTAGATTTCTGTCCACCAATGTCTTAAACTGCAATTCTCACTCGCTGATCATATTCCTGTTTTAGTCATTTGTTTGGGTTTGGTGAACTTATAGAATTGATTCTGAGCCTTTTTTCTAGCTCTCTGTTTGATTTTTTTATTCTAGTTTTGGTTAACTTCAGTTGGTAACTAACCAACTCAGGAAAGGGACACCACAATTACTCAAACAATGATACACTGTAAGTGACATTATTATTCACTGTAAATTCAACATCTGGATGTTATTGTCAGGACTGAAGAAGAGATCAAACTTTTCCTCTTCTTTGTCAGTGTAGCGAATATTATTACAATTCATGCCTATATTATTTTCCAATAACAGCACACAACAAGAAAATGCACCCACTTAAAGATACTTTGGTGTATTTTAATAAAGGGCTTGAAACAAAGTTGATGATTTAATTATTTGATATCCAGTTGACTATATTTTTAGACACTGTGTGTTTAATGTATGCTCTGAGCTGCTTCATTCTGTTGAGCAGCTGGTCTCCCGTTTTACTGTCCTCTTTCGTTTCCTCCGTCTCCTCGACTTGTGACTTCCAATCCTGGCCAAGTTTTGTTTCTGCGACTTTGACCCTTTTCTTTTCTGCTCACACGCTTTCTTCTTTCCTCTCTTATTGCAATAGCTGTGCAGAAGCAGAAAGAATTATAATGTCACATACACAGAGAGTGAGAGAGAGAGAGATAAAGGAAGTTAAAGGTTTACAGTTGGAAGTTTAAAAAGGCTTGAAATAATCTTGCTTAATGTCAAACGCGATGTTCGCTCTTTTCATTATTTATTTATTAGTGTCATAAATAGACTTGCATCAACACTGCAATGAAGTAACTGTGAAAACCCCCTAGTCGCCACACTTATTCAGGTACATTAAGGGGCAATTTAGCATGGCCAATACACTTAACCAGCGCATCTTTCAAATTGTAGGAGGAAACCTGAGCATCTGGAGGAAACCCATGCAGACATGGGGAGAATGTGCAAACTCCACACAGACAGTAACCCAAACCAGGAATTGAACCAAAATCCCTGGTGCTGTGAGAAAGCAGCGCTAACCACTGTGCCATCATGCATATACCTAAATATACACAGATGGAGGAAGTTAAAGGTTTACAACTAGAAGTTTAAAAAGACTTGAAATAATCTTGCTTAATGTCAAATGTGATGTTCAGTCTTCTGCCTTTACTCAAAATATTACAACATTATTAATTGTGTCATAGTTTTATTATCATTTTATTTGTTCATACGACGTGTGTGGCTAAGCCATCATTTATTGCCCATCTCTAATTACCCTTGAGAAGGTATTTGGGAACCATGTTCTTGAATCACAGCAGTCCATGTCATGTAGGTCTACCTACAGTGCTGTTAGTGTGGGAATTCTAGGATCCTGATGCAGTGACAGTGAAAGAACGGCATTATATTCCCAAGTCAGAATGGTGAGTGACTCAGAGGGGAACTTGCACGTGGTGGTTTTCCCATGTATTTGCCACTCTTGTCCCTCTCGGTGGTAGAGGCTGTGGGTTTGGAAAGTCCTGTTGAAGGAGGTTTAGTAGGTTGTGAATCTAATAGATGTAGATACCACTGCCAATCTGTCAATGGTTGAGAGAGTGAATGTTTAAGATGGTGGATGGGTTGTTATTCAATTGCATCGCCTTGTCCTGGATGGTGTGAAACTATTTGAATGTTGTTGGAGCTTCATTCATCTAGGCAAGTGCCCGTGCTTTGTAGATGGTGGACAGACTTTGAGGAGTCAAAGTTTGAGTTCCTCACCATTGAAATCCCACCCTCTTACAGCTATTGTATTTACCTGGCTGACATGATAAGTTTCTGTCCAGGATGTTAATGGCAGGGATTTCAGAGACGAATATCATGGGGAGATGCTTAAGTTTCTCTTATCGGAGAAAGGCAATGCTTAGCACTTGTACGGCATGTCTATTGTTCGTTACTTATCAACTCAGGCCTGGATACTGTCCAGGTTTTGCTGCATTTGCACACAGACTGCTTCAGTATCTGAGGAGTTGCAAATGGTGCTGAAAATTGTGCAATTATCAATGAATATCCTCATTTCTGGCCTTACTATAGAGGGCAGGTCATTGATGAAGCTGCTGAAGATGGATGGTTGGGACACTAACCCTCCATCAGTGATATCCTGGGACTGAGATGACTGACATCCAACAATCACAATCAGCATCCTTTGTGCCAAGTCAACTCCAACCAGTAATGGATTCTCCTCCCCGATTCCCATTGACTCCAATTTTGCTCAGGCCCTTTGATGCCACAAGCAGTACGATGCTGCCTTGGGCAGTCACTCTCTCCGCACCTCTGATTTTTAGCCCATGAGTGAAGGTTGAATTGAGATAATTGATCCTCTTGGAATCCAAATTTCATGTGAGCAGGTTATTGCTGAGAAGTTGCTGTTTGATAGCACTCTGGGCCTTCCATCACTTTACTGATAATTGAGAAAAGAAGTGAGAAGTCAGTAATTGACCAGGTTAGATTTACCTGGACAATTTTCCACAATGTTAGATCGAATCCCATGCTATGGCTGTACTGAAACTGCTCGGCTTGAGACGAGGGCCTGTTTTCAGTACTACTGTCAATATATTCTTGGGACACATAGTCTTTGTCATTATAAGTGTCGTCAATCATCTGTGATGCCGGAGATCTCAGGAGGAGGCCAAGATAGATCATCCACTTCTAGCTGAAGATTGTTATATCTCCCTAACCTTTTGCTGGGCTCCTCCATCACTGAGGATGGGGATATTTACGAAGCTTCTTCCTCCAGAGAGTAGTTCCTTTGTCCATCACAGTACCCAAATGGATACAGTAGCACTGCCGATCTCTGATCCAGTCCATCAGAGAGCTCTGTCTATCACATGCTGCTCCCACTATTTGGAATGCAAGTATTCCTATGTGGTGGCTTCGTCAGGTTGACACCTCTTTTTTTAGATGTACCTCATGCCACACCTGGCAAACCATCCTACACTCTTTGGTGAACTAAGGCTTGATGGTAATGGTAGACTGAGAGATATGCTGAGCCATGAGGTCACATGTTGCAGTTGAATACATGGATGCCTAGTTTTAAGTTGTTAGATCTCTCCTGCATCTATCCCATTTATCTCTCTGGTAGTGCCACAAAATGCGATGGATGGCATCCTCAGTGTGAAGGTTAGACATTGTCTCTGTAAGGATTGTGAGGTCATACATTTAGTGTATGCTTAAACTGGACCATCTGAAGGGCACCATGACAGCTCAGGGACTATCGCTGTTGCTGTGCAGACACATGGATTTGGGCCTGTGTCTGCGGGAGTTTGCGCGTTCTCCCCGTGGTTGCGTGGGTTTTCTCCGGGTGCTCCGGTTTCCTCCCACATCCCAAAAATGTGCTCTTAGGCTGATTGGGTAACAAATTGGTCCCTATATGTCATTAAGATGTTAGGACAGCAGCGCGGGCTCGTTGGGCCAAAGGGCCTGTTTCCGGTGCTGTGTTGTTCTTTGTTCTTTGTTTGTTCTTTGTCATTTCTACCAGTGCTAATATGGGCAGATGCATAGGAAAGAGGTAGATAAATGAGAGCAAGGTAAAGTAGGTTTTACCTTCTTGTTAATCCCTAACCAACTGCCAACTGGCAGAGTTTAATCCCAAACCAACTGCCAAGAGCAGGGACAGGAATGGATGTTGCAGGTTCCGGGGTACAAATGCTTTAGTCGGAGTAGAGAAGGGGGTAGAAGGGGGGGAGGAGTGGCGTTACTGGTCAAAGACTGTATCACGGTGATCGAAAAGAAGTTTGATGAGGACTTGTCTGTTGAGGTAGTATGGGCTGAGATTAGAAACAGGAGAGGAGAGGTCACCCTGTTGGGAGTCTTTTACAGACCTCCTAATAGTTCTAGAGAGGTTGAGGAAAGGATTGCGAAGTCAATTCTGATTAGGAGTGAAAGTAGTAGGGTAATTGTGATGGGGGACTTTAACTTTGCTAATATTGATTGGAATAGCTATAGCTCTAGCTCGTTAGAGGGGTCAGTTTTCGTACAGAGTGTGCAGGAAGGTTTTTTGACTCAGTATGTAGATAGGCCAACTAGAGGTGAGGCTACATTGGATTTGGTGCTGGGCAATGAGCCAGACCAGGTGTTAGGCTTGGAAGTTAGTGAACATTTTGGTGATAGTGACCACAATTCGGTTACGTTCACCTTAGTGATGGACAGGGATAGGCATGAAGCTGGGGGCTGTAGTTATAGCTGGGGGAAGGGTAATTATGAGGCCATCAGGAGAGAATTAGGGTGCATAGATTGGACTAGGGAACTACAGGGACTGGGAACATCTGGAATGTGGTGCTTATTCAAGGAGCAGCTGCTGCGAGTCCTTGATAAGTATGTCCCTGTCAGGCAGGGAGGAAATGGACGAGTAAGAGAGCCTTGGTGTACGAAAAAAGTTGATTTGCTGGTTAAGAAGAAAAAGGAGGCTTATGTCAGGATGAGGCTTGAAGGCTCAGTTAGTGCAATGGATAGCTATAGATTAGCCAGGAAGGAGGTAAAAAGTGAATTGAGGAGAGCTAAGAGGGGACACGAGAAGATGTTGGCTGATAGGATTAAGGAGAATCCTAAAGCTTTCTTTCGATATGTTAAGAATAGAAGATTGGTTAGGGCAAGATTAGGGCCAGTCATAGATAGCAGTGGGAAGTTGTGCGTGGAGCCTGAAGAGATTGGCGAGGCACTGAATAAATATTTCTCTTCGGTATTCACGCAGAGTGCTGGAAATGTAGCTGTGGAGAGCACTGAGGTACAGGGTTGCAAATTGGGGAGTATTGTAGTAGATAGGGAGGATGTGTTAGAAATTCTCGAGGGTTTGAAGTTGGATAAGTCCCCTGGGCCGGACGGGATTTACCCTAGGATTCTCTGGGAGGCAAGAGAGGAGATTGCAGAGCCTCTGGCTCTGATCTTCAGGTCCTCGTTGGTTACGGGTGTGGTTCCGGAGGACTGGAGGATGGCGAATGTGGTCCCATTGTTTAAGAAGGGGAAGAGAGACCTTCCTGGGAATTATAGGCCAGTGAGTCTTACTTCTGTTGTGGGCAAGGTATTGGAGAGAATTATTAGGGATAGGATTTATAGTTATTTAGAGAGAAATGAATTGATTGGGGATAGTCAGCATGGTTTCGTGAAGGGTAGGTCATGCCTTACTAACCTCATTGAGTTTTTTGAGAAAGTGACCAGAGAGGTGGATGGGGGTAAGGCGGTTGATGTAGTATATATGGACTTTAGTAAGGCTTTTGATAAGGTGGCCCATGGAAGACTTCTACAGAAAATGCAGATGTGTGGAATAGAGGGTGATTTAGCTAATTGGATTAGGAATTGGCTGGCAGATAGAAGACAGAGGGTGGTGGTTGATGGGAGATATTCATCGTGGAGTTCGGTGACGAGTGGTGTGCCTCAGGGGTCTGTTTTGGGGCCCCTGCTGTTTGTAATTTTTATAAATGATCTGGATGAGGGTATTGAGGGATGGATCAGTAAATTTGCAGATGACACTAAAGTCGGTGGAGTGGTAGATAGTGAAGAGGGGTGTTATAGTTTACAGAGTGACTTGGACAAGTTGCAGAGCTGGGCCGAGAGGTGGCAAATGGAGTTTAATGTGGAAAAGTGTGAGGTAATGCACTTTGGCAGGAACAATAAATGTGTAGAGTATAGGGCTAATGGTAGGGCTCTTAATAGTGTTGAGGAACAGAAGGATCTTGGTGTATGTGTCAATAGATCCCTGAAAGTAGGCAGTCAAGTGGATAAAGTTGTTAAGAAGGCATATGGAGTCTTAGCTTTTATTGGTAGGGGGATTGAATTTAGGAGCCGCAGCATCATGTTGCAACTGTACAAAACTCTAGTGCGGCCGCACTTGGAGTATTGTGTGCAGTTCTGGTCGCCACATTATAAGAAAGATGTGGAGGCATTGGAGAGGGTACAGAGGAGGTTTACCAGGATGTTGCCTGGTATGGAGGGCAGGTCCTATGAAGAGAGGTTGAAGGATTTGAGGTTGTTTTCGTTAGAAAGGAGGCGGCTAAGAGGGGATCTTATTGAAACATATAAGATGATTAGAGGTTTAGATAGGGTGGACAGTGATAGCCTTTTTCCTAGGATGGAGAAAGCTAGCACGAGGGGACACAGCTTTAAATTAAGGGGTATGAGTTATAGGACGGATATCAGAGGTAGGTTCTTTACTCAAAGAGTGATTAGGGAGTGGAATGCCCTGCCTGCAGCTGTTGTAGATGCGCCAAGTTTGGTGGCGTTTAAGAGGTTAGTTGATAAGTATATGGATGAGAAGGGAATGGTTTAGTTAGGAGGGGCATTGCTTTTTATTTTGGTCGGCACAACATCGAAGGCCGAAGGGCCTGTTCTGTGCTGTATTGTTCTATGTTCTATATCTAGTCTAATAGCTATGTCTTTAGAACACTCCTCTAGCTCACTCATAAGTTGTAGCATTGAACCACTTGTGTGATGGACACTCTCGTCCCCACCCAGAGCACATTCCACACTCTTACCTCCCTCAATTCCTCTTCTGATTGAAGGAGGATTGAGAGAGTAGCAGATAGTGATCAGCAGGGGGTTTCCTTGCTCATATTTGACCTGATGTCATGAGACTTCATGGAATCTGACATTAATGTGGGGAACTCATAGGCCCTCTGCCACCTGACTGTATACCATCGCGCCAACACCTCTACTGAGTATGCCCCATGGTAGGACAGGACATACCCAGGGTTGATGATGAAGGAGCCTGGGACATTGCTGTAAATTATGATTGATGGACATGGCAATATCAGGCTGTGGTTACAAATCCAGGAAACTACCTTTGTCCAAATAAGTGGAGAGCATACCATCACACTCCTGACTTGTGTCTTGTAAATGGAAGAGAAGCTCTAAGGAATCTTAATTGTGTTTTTCATTGCTTTATTCATTGTGTCATAGCAGGAGAGGAGAAGGATAAGTAATCTAGTTACACTATGTAATTACAGAAACAGAAAATCCTGGATAAACTCAGCAGGTCAGGCAGCATCTGTGGGGAGAGAAACAGAGTTAATGTTTCAGGTCTAAATGACCTTTCTACAATGATCCTGATTATTTGGCATGTTTGGATAATATGTGCTTATTATGTGAAGGTTTTAGTTTTTTTTTTGTTTGTGAATTTTGTCTTGAGACACGAGGAACACTGATAAATTGTCCAAAATTCTATCACATCCTGTGAGACAGGTGCAGCCCCACAGTAAAGTCTCCTTCCTTGAAGAATTTTAAAAGCTGGCCTCAAGGTCTAGCTCCACCTAGGTCCAAGAAATAGTTTGGTTTTAAAATTCTCAGCTTTATCTTTCTTATGTGGTCATTCAGCCCATCATGCTCCTGCCAGCTAATTGAAGGAGCTTTTCAATTACTTCTACCATCTCCCCCCCCCATTCCCCCATCCCCCCAACCCACCCTTTCCCCTCTGCCCTGCAATTCCTTTTCCCTTTCTCAAATAATTATTTCGAAAGTTCCTATTGAATCTGTCTCCACTGCCCTTTCAGGCAGCACCTTCCAGATCACTACAGCCTGCTGTGTCAAGTTACATTTGCCTTGTAATTTTCATATCACCACATTGAATCAACAACTCCATGACTAACAAAAAGTTACATTGGAGAAGAGATGTGAAAGAGACAAGGGAAGTAGGCCAATCTACACGGGTCTGGTTTGAATAAACCAAATTTCTTTAAATTCTTTAACTTATTAAGAAAACAAACAGGATTTCACCGGTAGACTTTGCCACTCTGGCTAGGAGAAAACATTTCAGTATGTGAACAAAGCCAACTCTGCACAAATTCATGACTAGCTTGTTTCTTTCAGTCCCAGATAGACTGCTGTTGCGCCAGATGTATGTGAAATGAAATTGCACTCATTAAAACAGTCTGTACGTAAATGAAATGTCATCCATTTTTATAAATTGAGTGGAAATGTATTTTTCAATTCTCATTTGATATGCACTAAAAGCAACACAAGTAGAAACAACCTTCCCCCTTCTAGTAAAGGAAACAAGAAGAACATACATTTATATCACAGATTTAGCATAATAACATAACACTGAACTACAAACAGACAGGTTTAATGGGGATAAAGGGGAGTGAGGTAGAGAGACATATGGAAGGAATTCCAGAGCTTAGGATCTAGGCTACCAGCGACACGGTCACCAGTGGAATCAGGATTGCTGAAGAGGTCGGAAAGAGATACTGGAGTCACTTTTACACTTTCCCAACCTCTTGTCAGGGTCGACTGTACGCGCCAAGGGATGATCCATCCATGAGGGAACCTCATAGGCACAGATTCACTTAATTCAAGCAAAGTGATGATTTGCCTCGATCAAGAAGTCATAGAATACATCGAATCCCTACAGTGCAGAAGGAGGCCATTCAGCCCATCAAGCCTTCGCTGACAGTAATCCTACTCAGGCTCTATCCCCGTAACCTTATTTATTTACTCTGCTAATCCCCCTGACGTTAAGGGCAGGATTTTACTGCTTCACTCATCCTGAAACCATCAAATACCACCCAATGGGCCTTTCCATTGTCCCTCCCTTGTCTGTTCCAATTCCCATGGTGGGCGGGGCAGTAAAATTCCAGCCAAAGGGACAAATTAGCACGGCCGATCCACCTAACTCACATGTCTTTCAGACTGTGGGAGGGAACCCACACAAACATGGAGAGAAAGTACAAACTCCACAAAGGACAGTGACGAAGGCTGAGATCGAACCTGAGTCCTTGGCACTGTGAGGCAGCAGTGCTAACTACTGTACCACCCAAAATGATATGAGCTTCTGATAGGTCAAACAGGAATCCTCCTGTGTCCTGGCAGATCAGTGGGGTTTTGCTCCATATTAATTTCTCCAAGTGGAAATCATCGGGGTATAATTGCCTTAGTTCTTTCCCTTTCCATCAGTGAATAAATGGTATTTTCAGCACTCAATTAATCACTACCACAAACCGTCGCAAAACTAAATCTTAATGAAGAAACCAAATGGAAGACTTCTCAGACACCATTTGTGATCATTGCACAGTACTGAAAGTCTGTGGCCATCATTATTTTATGAAAAGCCTCAATTTTGTTAATGAGGCTTGAAGCTTGTTGAATATTAATAGAAAAATGATTTCAATAATAGAGAAACTCATTGTCCCACTCAAGTCTCTTGCAGTGATGAAGGGAGGAAAAAGGGCAAAATATTAAATTTGGTAGTAGTTGATTGCTGTTATTCTTAAATGCTCTGGGGATGAAATTAGCCAAAAGCAATAACTCAAACTTGGAAATAGTGAATTAGGAATCTTTTGATTAAAAAATAAAAACCTGTGAATTTTTATTAATATTCTCGATAACATTTTCACTAAATCTCATTAATTTCCAGTGTTTTTTTCAACCACAGAAAATAATTGATCATTTAAAACTTAACTTAAAGGTCTGAATGAAGTGCCTTAATTTAATACTTACAGCAGACATCCAAAAGCAGTGAAGAGCAGAACGATGGCAATAAAAATTGGAAGCAAAATGATTGCTACGGTTTTAGCTGTCAGGTGGTTTCGTGGTTGAGTTGTAGTATTCATTGGGTTTAGTAGTCCTCTGTGTCCAATTTCTGAAAAATAATTCATCCTAATTAATTCTGCTACTTTAATTTAAATGAATTGCACTGCATTCAAATACGGCACAATTCACTTAACAGAATGACTTATACTGGAGTATTGTCTAAGAGCTATTGATAGAAAGAGGAAGATTAAAGCAGGAGGGAGGGAGATCCTTTTGTGTCTTTGGAAAAAAGGTGGTCAAATGATAAGATTGTGATTCTTTGTCCTGTTTTTGTATTAAATTGGAAAGAATTTTCATTTATAAAGCACCTTTCATGACAATATTGTGTTCATTTTTGGTTCCTTTTGTGAGGGAGGATGTTCTTGCTCTTGAGGGACTGCAGTGAAGGTTTACTAAGCTGATTCTGGGGATGGTAGGACTGGTGTACGAGGAAAGATTGAGTAGGTTAGGATTGTTTTTGCTGGAGTTCAGACGACTGAGGGGGGCGGGGGGGGGGGGGGGGGGTGGACTCACACAGAAATCTATAACATTCTCACAGGATTAGACAGGGTAGATGCAGAGAGGATGTTCCTGATGGTGGGGATATCCAGAACCAGGGGTCACAGTCTGAATATACATTTAGGATGGAGGTGAGGAGACATTTCTTCAGCCAAAGAATGGTGAGCCTGTGGAATTCGTTAGCATAGTTGATGCCAAAACATTGAATATATTCAAGAGGCGGCTGGATGTGGCACTTGGGGTGAACGGGATCAAAGGTTATGGGAAGAAAGCAGGATTAGGCTATTGAGTTGGATGATCAACATTGATCGTGATGTATGATAGAGCAGGCTCAAAGGGCCAAATGGTCTCCTCCTGATCCTATCTTCTATGCTTCTATGTTAAGATCTTCCCAAAGCAGTTTACAGCCAACTAAATACTTTCAGAAGCATAGTCACTGTTCTCATAAGAAATGCAACAGCCAAATTTTACACATCAACTTCCACAAACCGTGACGTTGGTAACCTGTTTTCCGACATTAGTTAAGAGATAAATACAGACCAAGTCACTGGAGAGAATCCTCCGCTACTCTCGCAATAAATGGCTGTTGGATCTTTTAAGTCTACCTGAGAAAAGAAACCCCCTCCTCCTCTCCCCAGCACCTCCCTCCCCTCCCCATCACCCTCCTCCCCTCCCACTACCCTCTTCCCCACCAACACCCACCCCAAACATTCATTTCATTCCTTCATGGGATGTGGGTGTCGCTGACTGGTCCAGCATTTATTGCCCGTCCCTAACTGACCTTGAGTAGGTGGTGGTGAGCTGCCTTCTTGAATCGCTGCAGTCTCTGTGGTGTAGGTACACCCACCGTACTATTAGGGAGGGAGATCCAGGACTTTAATCCAGTGACAGGGAAGGAACGGCCAATATATTTCCAAGTCAAGATGGCAAGTGTCTTGAAGGGGAACTTGCAGGTGGTGATGTTCCCATGTGTCTCCTGCCCTTGCCCTTCGAGATGGTCGTATCTCAGGGTTTAGAAGATGCTGCCTGAGGAGCCTCGGGTTCCTGCTGTGCATCTTGTAGATGGGAGCATCAGTCTAGATCATGTGCTAAGCTGCTGGAGTGGGATCTGAACCCATTTGATACATAGGGAAGAGGGCTAGAAGTCAAACCAGTATTCGACTTCACGTGACGAGGGAGTAACACTCCAAAAGCTTGTGATTTCAAATAAACCTGTTGGACTACAATCTGTAACCTCTTATCTCATTAAACCACGGCTGACTTGTTTGTGATTTGGTGTTGGCCAATCTTCCAGAATTGGCTCAGAGTCTCCAGGTGTTGAGGTTAATATTAGACTCTGCTGGGATCAGCGCCAAGGAAGGAAAATTCATATCAGGGTGAAAAAAATGCCTGAAAGAGTTCAAAGCAATGATGAAGAAAATGAACTCTTTCAATTATTAGATGTAAAAATATTGAAGATGGGCCATTCTACACTGATGGGACAACAGAAAGCAAGAAGTCTTCAGAATATATCCAATTATAACTCTACTTCAGAAACAGTCTTACGTAATTCTCCTCAAGGACTCAAATGATCAATCTAGTGCTGTTCTGCAAACGCAAACATTCCATTTGGGCCTTTCTGATGGGAGCGGAAAATGTACCGTAACAACAGCCACTTGCATGGAGTCTTTGGCAAGAGTTTCCTGGTGTGGATTCCAGATGCAGTGAGTCATACAAATACCCACTGACTTAAGCAGGGCAAGAAGATCCCGCAGGCAGGAGGAGCTGGAAAATTCTGGCCTTCATTGTAGTAAAACATCCTTCACAAAAATGGTACCAACAAAATTTGGTACATGTGGAGGTGTTAAAGCTGATGATCTAAAGTTGAATCACAGCGAGAGATTTTAAGAAGCATCTTAGAAAGGAAGCTGGAGAGACGGGGATGTGGGGTGGAGTGGGGGTGGGAGTAGCGAGGTGGTGGAATTCCAGAGCTTAAGGCCCAGGCAGTTGAAGGCACAATTACCAGTGGTGATGTGATTAAATGCAGGGGTGCTCAAGAACTTAGAGTCAGATACAAACCACGCTCATCTCCCTTTGAGCATTCATATCAATTCCACAAAATCTTTCTTAGAAGTTGTGCATTTGCCAGTAACTATTTTTATGGCAGCAGTATGGAAACCAGGGTATAAACTCCTCTCCGCACTAACTGTGACATTGGACCCGCACACCAAGAAAGGATTGAGACATAAAACAAATTTAAACAGCGGAAGTGTTACTTTTTATCCTAGATTAGAGGAGTGTTTGTGTTAGTATCAGCTGTGAATTAGTGGTTGCATTATGGTCTTTGAATCTGAATGTTGTGGGTTAAAATCCCATGCCAAAAGTCCTGGGCACATAATCTAAGCTTCCACTCAGTGCAGCAAGGGTATAGAATTCACAGAGGTAGGACTGAGGATGAGTTCCACAGTTAGAGGATCAGTATTGAGAGAACGCTGCAAAGTCAGAGGGTCAGTGCTGAGGGAGTGCTGCACTGTCAGGGGGTCAGTACTGAGGGAGTGCCGCACTGTCAGAGGGTCAGTACTGAGGGAGTGCTACACTGTCAGAGGGTCATGCTGAGGGAGTGCTACACTGTCAGAGGGTCAGTACTGAGGGAGTGCCGCACTGTCAGAGGTCAGTACTGAGGGAGTGCTACACTGTCAGAGGGTCATGCTGAGGGAGTGCTGCACTGTCAGAGGGTCAGTACTGAGGGAGCGTTGCATTGTCAGGGGGCCAGTACTGAGCGGGTGTTGTATTTTGGATGATACGTAAAACTGAGACCTTGTCCACTCTTTTTGTAGGATGTAAAATATCTCACCTTTTTTCAAAGAATACTAGGGAATTTCACCCATAGCCTAGTTTTCTAGGCAAAAAATATCCTTCAATCAACATGGTGAGCTGCTGTCTGTTAATCTAAAATAGATCATTTGTTAAAACATATGTTCGAAGCAACTGTCCTTGCCACATTGTTACATGTGGGATCTTGCTGTGTAGAAATGGCAGCTCTTTTCCTACATTACAACAGCAACTACGCTTTGGGAAGTACTTCATTAGGGCATCCTGATGTTATGAAAGGTGCTATATAAATGTAGGTCTGTCTTACCTCACTCTGAGGCTGCTGTAACGGAATACACTGCACCAATGGTGAATTTCACTGACTTTTTCTGACCCTGTGCTGCTGTTGGAGAGTTGCTCCCTTTGGGAGTGAAAGTCAGAGATGCAGCCATGTGCTGTGCATGACTATCTGGCTATTAATTTAAGCGGTTAGTAATTCATGCAAAGCATATGTGCAGATTTCTGACATACATTCCTGGAACAGTGTTCCCAATCAGAGATTCAAGTTCAGAGCACGACCCTTTTAAAATTAATTTGAGCGGCGGGGAGGGGGGTGGGGGAGGAATCGCGGGCCATGTATTCCACAGGGTGGAATTTTAGCAGCTTTGTAGCAAAATGTGGTGATTCTAGTTGGTGATTAATGCAGAGATAAATGTCCCCTATGCTTGGATTAAATACACCACCTGTGGCAGTTACTGAAGGGATGAAAGATAGTGTGAAGACATACAGATTGTAAAATGTACGGATGCGATTCGGACTGAAATTCCTGAGCGCAGGAATTATTACAAACCTTTTTTTTTCCAAAGGAAAAGTGCACATATTATAAAATAAAATGAAAATCAATATCACAATTCTGTAAGACAAGGATTACAAGCTTCCCCGTTTTCCCACTCAGTTCAACATTACAGTGCGCAGTGCAAACTTACAGTAAACCCTCACTTACACATTGGAGAAAACATTAACTTTGATGAACTTTAATGCAAAGGAAAATTGTGCAGGGTGATAATACTCTCACAGAGTTCAACGGGATGATAACTATAAGACCATAAGAATTAGGCCATTTGGCCCATTGAGTCTTCTCTACAATTCAATCATGGCTGATATTTTTCTCATCCCCATTCTCCTGCCTTTTCCTCTGATCCCCTTATTAATCAAGAACCTATCTATCTCTGTCTTAAACAATCTGCTTTAGGGATGTTGAGAGTGTTAGTCTAACTTCATTGTCTTCCAGCTTTAGGATTTGAACAATCTTTTGACTCTGAAGGTGGGATTTTCCAGCCCTGCTCGCCCCAAAACCGGAAAATCCCGCCTGAGGTCAACAGGAATTTGCATAATCCATTCCTCCCCCGCCTCCACAATTCCCGTGGTGAACAGGACATGAATATTCTCCCCAGACAGTAGAATAGGAGTGGTCTGATTGCATGTCTGTACAACACTGTTGTGTGTCACAAGTGACTGACTTCCCAATAAGTCAATAAATAGATTAGCATATCACTAACATCGTTATCTAATTAGAATTAATTCATCAAGACAGATGGCAGCAAAAGCTCCAAGTTCTAGTTTAATATAAAATGAATTTAACAGTAAAGCTTTGGATGATTTTCTACATTAGATTCCAGCAGTTTACCATGGCTAACATTACAGAGTTCATCTGGAGTTTTAATTCTGATGTGGGTCTTGTAATAGAAATATGGATAAATGGTGGATGCACCATTCCTGGGGTGGGGAATCGAGAACTAGAGAGCAGAGGTTTAAGTTAAGAGGGGAAAGAATTAGTGGGAACCTGAGGAACAACTTTTTTTACACAGAAGGTAGTACATATGTGAAATGGGCTGTCTGAGGAAGTGGTTGAGCAAGGATTGGCAACATTTAAAAGGCATTTGGACATGGATTGTAAGGGTTCAGACGGATATGCGCTAAATGCAGGCAAATGGGGGTTAGCTTAGATGGGTTTTTGGTCGGCATGGACCAGTTTGGCTGAAGGATCTGTCTCCGTGCTGTAATTCTATGGAAAATAGAAGCAAGAAGTGGCCATTCGACCCTTTGAGCCTGCTCTGCCATTCATTATGAACATGGCTAATTATCCAACTTAATAGCCTGATCCTGCCAACCCCCACATCCTTTGCTCCCCTTTGCTCTAAGTCCTATATTGAACTACTCCTTGAAAACATTCAATGTTTTGGCCTCAACTACTTTCTATGGTACTGAATTCAACAGGCTGACCAATCTCTGGGTGAAGAGATTTCCTCTCATCTCTGTTCTAAATGGTCTACCCTGTATCCTCAGACTGTGACTCCTGGTTCTGGACACCCCCCACCATTGGGAACATAAGAACATGGTAAGTAGAGAGATATGACATAGGGCTTCCACTAATAGCCCTCTTCCCTTAATCTCTGTTCAGACTGTCAATTGGTAATCTTTTTACATGGGGTTTGCTAAGATTCTGAAGGGAAGGCCCAAAGAGATGACGGACTAAGGTTGTGTCGAAACATTCAAAGAGTAGTTGGATATGTTTTTGAAGAGGACTAATTTACAAGGTCATGAAAAGGAAAGACTGGAATATGGGACTAAATTGGGCACTTCTTTCAAAGAATGGCCAACGAAAATAACCAGCTGCCTTACACGTTAACAAGGTGGAATAAAATAAATCCATCGGAGTATCACTGGGATTTACCTGGACATTTTTTGCCACATTCCACAGGCTTGGTTTCACAGTTTGAGCAGTCAATATAATCAATTTTGTGAGATCCTGTGAAAGATAAGAGCTATAATTACATAAAACACCCTAAACTCTTAATTCCCCAATAATTAAATTTTAACAAGATTTGCAAACCAATTTCCTCATTATTTCCTTCAGCAGATTTGATTATTGGGCGGGGCAGGGGGGCAAATGAATCTTATGTAGTTAGCCAATCATGCTGTGAACATTAATTTATTTAAACCGGTGGCTGTAATATAGTAATTAGTACACACTTAACTCCAACTATTCCTAAAGCTAGTGTGTTCAAAGAATCTCTTCTCCCATCCTGGGGAACATGGAATTTAGGGAGAATATTCAGTGATTCCGCCTAGTTTACTGCTAATTTTTACATTTATTGTATTGTATCTCAGAGCAGCCAACACCAGCGGGTAAAAGCAGGTATGTAGAGTTAGGTTGCAGGCCAGCCTTGATCTCACTGGTACGACAGGCTCAAAGGGCTGACTGGTCTCCTCCTGTTTCTAGATATTTAAAATAAAATCCATCTCTTTACTTCCACTTTACTAGAATTGACCCAAACTGTTGTAAAGACGAACAGGCCTCAATTTTAAACGCAATTCCATCACCATCCACCCCAAGTCTTGGCAGGATTGATATGTGGGAATTATATTGAAGTTAAATCTGAGTCCCATAAGGTTGGATGGCACAGTGGTTAGTACTGACACTTCCAGCGACCTGGGTTCAAGTCTGACCTCGGCTAACTGTCTGTGTAGAGTTTGCATGTTCTCCCCATGTCCGCATGGGTTTTCTTCCGGTGCTCTGGTTTCCTCCTGCAGTCCAAAGTTCTGCAGGTTAGGTGGATTGGCCATGCTAAATTGCCCCTTAATATCCCAAGATATGTAGGTTAAATGGATCAGCCATGATAAATGTGTGAGGTTAGGGGGATGGAGGGATAGAGTGGGGAAAGACCTGTGTAAGATGCTCTGTAAAAGAGTCAGTGCGGACTCAATGGGCTGATTGACCTCTTCTGCACTGTGCGGATTCCATGACTCTGTAATGGAAATGTTGTATTTTAATTGATTTTGAAATCACCAAGCTATCTTGTTGCTGCTTTTCGAATCTAAAACAGATGGTCTGATGATGTCATTTACACCAATGAATGATTTTTAGCATATTTGGAGCAGGGAGAGAGGAGTGCGGGGAGAGGGAGGGGGCAGAGGGGGAGTCACTTAATCTCAAACCCACCTGGCAGGAAGCGACTGACTTGAAGAGAGCAAAGAATGTGTTTTTTTTAAAAACTTCAGTGGAAATCCTCAGGGATGGGAGAAGCGGGAGGAGGAGTGGGAATGTTTATCAAGAAACCTGGAATGGTCCCTTTAAGGCTCATTGATCAGGTCATTCGATCCTTGGGGTCTCTTGATGCTGTAGGTCAGAGTTCAGGGAGCAAATCTCAAACCCTGATCACAATATCTTGACCCTCCTGCCTGTTTTCAATGTAGGTTACCAATCCCCAAGGATTGGCCTGGAATGCCCAGGTATTGAGAGAAAGAATAAAATTGCATTTCTATTGCATCTTTTATACTTGAAGTGTAGTCAGTGCTATAATGTGGAGGCCAGCGTGTACACAGTCAAATGAAGATTAAAATAGAATGAAGATTTATCTCCCAAGTACCACTTCAGCAACTCCGCTGGGGAGAAAAGATTCAGGCTGGAATTTTATAGTCTCACTCGACCTGAGACAGAAATATCCTACCCAAGGTCAATGGACCTTCCCGTTGCTTGCCCCTTGCTCCAATTCCCATGGCAGGCAGGGCAATAAAATGTCAGTATCAGAGCTATTAAAACAAATAGATTTTTTTAATCATTTTTATAGAGTCCTAGGGAAGAATTCGTCAACCCAACCCAGGTTTGTTGGGAGCAGAGAATCCAGCGGGAGCGAAAAATTCGGAAACCTGCCAGTGTAAAATCACATAGCAATTCTCCCAATGGTGGGTAAATGGTGAATTGACCTTCCCTCTGGCTGATGGTATGAACATAGAACATAGAACATTACAGCACAGAACAGGCCCTTCGGCCTTCGATGTTGCGCCAACCAATATAAAAAGCAATGCCCCTCCAAACTAAATCATTCCCTTCTCTTCCATATACTTATCAACTAACCTCTTAAACGCCACCACTTGGCGCATCTACAACCGCTGCAGGCAGGGCATTCCACTCCCGAACCACCCTTTGGGTAAAGAACCTGCCTCTGATATCCGTCCTATAACTATCACCCCTTAATTTAAAGCTGTGTCCCCTTCGTGCTAGCTTTTTCCATCCTAGGAAAAAGGCTATCACTGTCCACCCTATCTAAACCTCTAATCATCTTATATGTTTCAATCAGATCCCCTCTTAGCCTCCTCCTTTCTAATGAAAACAACCTCAAATCCCTCAGCCTCTCCTCATAAGACCTGCCCTCCATACCAGGCAACATCCTGGTAAACCTCCTCTGTACCCTCTCCATAATTTGCATCTCATGAATGCTCATTAAAACAGCTGCCCACCAGATTCCCATCAGGCCTTTCAATCTAGCATCACGCCAGCAGGAAATCAGCTCAGCATTAACCAGGTTGATAAGGAGTGAAGTGCACAAGGTGATTGCCAGCTCCCCAAGAGGCTTTGAGGTGAGTGCAGCAACTTCCTGCTCCTGCTGTGTTGTCACCATGCTGCTGGGTCAGACCACTTCCTGTCTCCATCTCCATGCTGAGCACTGGCCTGCTGGACCCATGGACCTTGCTGTGTCCCTGTCTCGGATCAGTACAGTGTCTGGGGTTGGGCCGGGGGGGGGGTCTCCGTCTCTTGGGTACCACATAGCAGTGTCTATATGGACAGCACTCATACAGCCACCACAACAAAGGCCTGAAATTTGACCAGAAGTGAGGTGCAAGGAGAGGCGGGGACAGAGGTGGTGGCTGACAAAGGCAAGGGGGCAATGTAGGAGGTCGGCTTTGCAATGGGGGATGCGCAAGGGGAGGGCATGAACTCAAAGTGACAAGGAGGTGGATGAAGAAGATGAATGATGGAAGGCGGAGAGGAGAGGAAGGCTGGACTCAGACCAGACCTCACTAAATGCTCACAAACATGGGGGTCAAAGGGCCATGAAGGGCACTGACCAGAAGGGGATGTATGGAGACTCCAGGGGTAGTGGATAGAGTCCCTGTGGACATGGGCTTCTCACAAGTGATGAGCTCAAGGAGAAGGTGGTTGAATCAAGGAACAAACTTCCTCTTCAGGTTGTTAGCTTTTTTCTTCTGGTTTACTGACATCCAGCATAATTGGGGGGCTGGCTGGAGAGAGGGACGTGAGGGTGCTGGACTGGGATTTAAATATGGCCCCACTTTGAATCCACCAGCTGAGGGTGGGCGAATCAGCTGCCAGCCTTCCAGGAGAGTCAGAGGGGAACTAAATTAATGAGATTCCAAGCACAGAAACTGGTACAGGATCTCACCATTCTGACCAGCAGGTAAACTGTCACAGGGACCACACTCAGTCTCAATACAGAGAATTCCAACCTTAGTTATCACCGCACAGGAGGAGGTCATTCAACTCATGGGGTTCAGGTCAGGGCAGGAACGTTTTTGTTTACTAGTTATGGAAATACTGGAGAATGGGAAATAAAAGCCATTTGATTGAAGCCATCCAATTCACTCACAAAGAACATCTGCTGCCTTTCAATTGGCCTGTAGGATAGATTAATGGCAGGGGTCTGGGGGAGGGATGGTTGGAAGTCAGGAATAGTTCCAAACAGAATTGGTGATCCTCTCTGGGCAGAAATGCTGATAATCTGTTTCAAAGCCATGTGGGAAATCAGGTTCGGCTTGGTTTATCACTTATCACTTGTTTGTACAGAACATGAGACAAGAGATTTGTTGCTGAAGTTTTTTTTGTCTTAAACTCATCAAAACAAACCCAGGAATATCCAGATTTCACCCTATCACAGCAATGTATATTACAGGAGAAAAGGGTGCTTATTGCTCCTATATATAAATTGTGTGATTGCTTGAAATTTGGTATTCTGGTGTTTGTCTTGATGGGTGCAAGATTAAAAAACCTCACAGGAAGTCTTCTTTTCAACAGTATTTAAGTTCCAGTCCATCATCAGCTAGTTTTTCGTCACAAAAGGGCCCCAGGTGACAGAATCGATTAAATCTGAAGCCAGAGTATAGCAGGGCCCATGTGCTGTGTGCATCATGACCCAAACACTGAGCTTCCCCCACCCCAAACCCTCATCTGATGTTTCTGACAATCCAATGCCTGCCTTGCTCTATACTACTGGACTATAGAAAATGAACGAACAGAGAAATGTACTTACCACACTGTTCAGAGCAGACGCGGAAAGCTAACAAAGGGAGAGAAAGCAGCAATAAATCAAACAATTTCCACTTCTCCTTCAATAATTTTGAACAACACAATGCTTTTCCTCTAGCATAACTCATGTAAGATGAGACATGAACCATTTTCCATACCCAAACTACAATCTTAAATGTCTTTTAAATGAAGCAGTCAAACAATGTGCATTATTCCATTTCATTTTGGTAGAGATTTAAGGATAAAATGTGAAGTATTTGCGGTTAGGCAATTAGAGAAAACTGGTCAGTAACAAGAAGCAGGTTAAGAATGTCAGCAAAAGAATGAAGGGAAAGATTAGCAGGGTTTGATTTGCAAGAAGGACTGTAAGAAAATAAAATGGTTAACCAGAAAGGGTGTCGAAAACAGAATCTTGAATACATTTTAAAAGAAATTGATACATTTGGCCTTTCAATGATTGAAACCTCCAAAACTAAACACCAGAGAAAGGATTGTGCTCTTCACCTCTGAATAATTTAACTAAGGATTCGTACAGTTTTGGAAACCTGGATATCTGAATTCCTGTTCCTGGGCAGAAGAGTTACTGGCCTCACAGTTAAAATGGACACATCCAGAAAAATCTTAGAGAGAATGACAGGAAATACAAGGAGTGTGTGTGAGAGAGAGAGAGGGGGTGGGGAGCGGTGGTAGCAAGAGAGAAAAAAAGAAATCACTTGGGGAAGGGGCTGGGTAAATGAAATCAAGTGGATAGTTTTTGTAGAAGATCAGCACATAAATAGTGGGCCAAATGGTCTCCTCTGTGCTGTAAAGTTCTGCGATATTTGACATCTGTCATAATGTGGCTATTGCAATTATTTGAGGGAGTATTGCGCAGATTCATTAGAATGATATCGGGGCTGAGATAGTGAAATTATAAAGACTAGTTGTATAGACTAGTTTGTATTCTATTAATGGGGAAGGCCAAGTCGTATTATCGCTAGGTTATTAATGCAAAAACTCAGCTAATGTTCTGGGGACCTGAGTTTGAATCCCATTACGGCAGATGGTGGAATTTGAATTCAATTAAAAAGAAATCTGGAATTAAGAATTTATTGATGACCATGAAGCCATTATCAATTGTCAGAAAAACCCATCTGGTTTACTGATGTCCTTTAGGGAAGGAAATCTGCCATCCTTACCTGGTCTGGCCTACATGTGACTCCAGAGCCACAGCAATGTGGTTGACTCTCAGCTACCCTCATGCAACTACAATGGATAATAAATGCTGGCCAGCCAGCGACGCCCATATCCCATGAATAAAAAAACGTAATGGTGATTAAGAAATGATCTAACTGAGATGATGAAGGTGATTCAAAGATTTGATAGGGTAAATGGAGAGGAACTATTTCCTCTAGATGGAAGGAGTCCGGATCAAAGTGGGTGCAGAACGTTAAAATTCTAGCCTTGCTGTTCAGGGATCAGGAAGTGTATCCTTACACAAAGCAGAGTGGACGTCTAGAACGCTCTGTCCCAGAAGGTTTTTGAGGCTGGGGGTTAATTGGAATGTTCAAAAAGAGATGATGGTTTTTTTGTTGTGTAAGGTTTATGTAACCCAGAGAGAATCAATGGAAGAGAGAGAAATGATGATCTAATTGAACTGTGGAACAGGCTGGAACAGCTGGATCCTCTTCCCATTCCTGTATTTTTATTTATAGCTTATTTCCAATTATATAAAAGAATAGTAACAGAAAATGTTGGAAAATCTCATCAGGTCTGACAGCATCTATGGAGAAAAAATAGAGCCAACTTTTCATGTCCCATCTCCAGAGTTAAAGACAAAACTCTTTGTCAGCTCTGGTGAAGAATCATCCTGACTGAATTGAGGCGTATAAGATGATCAGGGGATTGGATAGGGTGGATAGTGAGAGCCTTTTTCCTCGGATAGTGATGACCAACATGAGGGGACATAACTTTAAATTAAGAGGTGGTAGTTATAGGACGGATGTCAGAGGCAGGTTCTTTACACAGAGGGTGGTGAGAGCATGGAATGCCCTGCCTGCAGCAGTTGTGGACTCGCCTACTTTGGGGGCATTCAAATGTTTGGTGGATAGACATATGGATGATATTGGAATAGTTTAGGTTAGAGGGTCCACTGGCCGGCGCAACATCGAGGGCCAAAGGGCCTGTACTGCGCTGTAATGTTCTATGTTCTATGACTCGAAACGTTGGCTCTATTTTCTCTTCCCGTGGAAAGGCGTGAAGTTGATTTTAATATTCATGAGTTAATTGAAATCTCCTTAGCAAGCTCTTTAGCGTGGTATTGTCCAGGCTCATTTAGATTCCTGACTTTGCCGGTGGAGATTCACATGAGTGGTGGGGGGGTCATAGCTGGTCCCCAGCAATGGGGACCAGACCTGCAGGCCTCACTGGAGTGATTAGAGCCACCCCCACCCACTCGAGTTCAGGGGCAGAGAGTGGAGGAGGGATGGGAGACAGTGTCTAGGGAATGGGTCGAGGCTGATGATGTCAATAGAAGTAACCTGGGAAGATTGCCGGACACCAGGTTCCATTCCCATTATTGGCCTCCTGCTTATATTTCCCGTCCTGTTACATTGCACAGGGCAGGAAAAATGTGCCCAGTTAATGGACTTCTGGCTGGCTTGCCACATGAGCTGGAGTGACCCATTGTTGTTTATTGCAAGGGAAATGGAATAGAAAAGTAGGGGTGCTTTATTGCAGCTGTGAGCAGAGGCCTGCTGAGACTACATCCTGGAATATTGTGTAGAATGTTGGTCTCTTTATTTGAATAAGGAGATCATTGCGTTACAAGCAGTTCAGAGAAAGTTCACTCAAATTATTCTTGGGATGAAAGGACTTATTTCCTGGAGAAAAGTTGGACATGTCGGGCTCATTTCCAATGGGTTTAGAAGAATAAGAGGTGATCTGACTAAAACATCTTGGTTCCTGGGAGAACTTGATAGGATGGATGATAAGAGTTTGTGGCGGAGGTTGTGGGGGGGGGGGGGGGGGGGGGGGCGGTGGATGGAGGGGGGGCGGTGGTGGTGTCTAGAATCAGAGAACAGTTTAAGAATGAAAGATTTCTCTTTTAAAATGGAGATGAGGAGAATTTTGTTCTCTCAGATGGTTATTAGTCTGTAGAAATATCATCCCCAAAAAGCTCATTGAATTTATTCAAGACAGACGTAGATATTTTTTGATAGACAAGGGAATCAAGAGACTAGACTGTCTGGTAAGAAATTGGCTGAGTGACAAAAAACAGAGAGTAGTGGTAATTGGTTGTTTTTCAGGTTGGAGGAAGGTTTGTGGTAGAGTTCCTTGTGGGTCAGATTTTTGACCCTTGCTTTTCCTGATAGATACCAACAACTTAGAGAGTGCTATTTGGGGCATGGTTTCACAATTTGCAGATGATATGAAGATTGGAAGCATTGTCAGCTGTGATGAGGATAGTTTTGAACTTCAAAAAGACAAAAACATATTATATTGATACACTGGACAGCCAATTAGTTCAATGCAGCGAAATGTGAGGTGATTGATTTTGGCAGGAAGAATGTCGAGAAACAGTATAAGATAAATTCAGAAGGAGCTGCAGGAATTGAGGCCATGATGCGGAAATGCTGACATTGGACCAGGGATGGGCACTCACCTGATGGTGGAGCAGTGCTCTGAGAGCTTATGATTCCAGCTAAACATAATGGACTTTAACCAGATATTATGAGACATTTTACTATGCTCAGGAACAGAGGGACCTTGGTATAAGTTATTGAAGATAGCAGGACATGTTGAGAGAGCAGTTAATGAAGCATATAGCATCTTAGGGTTTATTGATGGGTGCATTGAATTCAAGAGTAAGTGTTGTATAGAACATTAGTTACGCCTCATTTTACAGATTATGTTCAATTCTAGGCACCATACTTGAGGAAGGATGTGAAGATATTGGAAAGAATACAAAGGTGATACACAAAAATAATTCCAAGATTAAAGAGCTGTTGCTTTGAGAATAGATTGGAGATGTTGGGAATGTTTTCCTTGGAGAAAAGAACAGCTGAGAGGAGATGTGATAGACATATTCAAGATCCGGAGGGGTTAGTGAGAAACTGTTCCTGTTCAAGAGAACATCAAGAACTAGAGGGCACAGATTCAAAATAATTGGCAAAAGGAGTAGAAGTGATCCAAAGAAACATTTTTTCACCCAGAGGGTGGTTGGAGTTTGGAACAAACTTCGTGAGAGAGTGATGGAGGCAGGTTTGATTGAGATATTCAAAAGGGAATTGGATTGCTATCTGAAAAGAAAGACTATGAAAGGTTATAGGGATAAAGCAGGGGAGGGGACTGGATAAAGTGCTCTTTCAGAGAACCAGTGGAGACTCAGTGGGCCAAATGGCCTCCTTCTGTGCTGTAAAAGTTCTGAGATCCTGTTATAGAGGACAGACAAGAAAGTGGAATTGGAACCACAATTTGATCAGCCATGATCTTATTGGCTGATGGAGCAGGCTCAAGGGACGAAATAGTCACATCCCCATCCTATGTCCTAAGGCATGCGAGCCTTTGGAATCTTCATAGTCTGTCGATCTCTGAAATCCATTATCACTAAGTCACACAATCTCATATGATGCTTGAACAACGTAAGGACATTTAGTCAATGAACTGCACTGACTAGGCATTTTTAGACATGGTTGGGTCTCACAATATTAACCTTTGTCCCTGTGCTGGAGAAGAATTGACACTACACAAACAGAGACAATATTATTGTTTAAATTCGATAGTTGAGAGCTTTACTTACAATTTTTAAGAGCCTCATTCATGTTTTCCTCTTCAGATCTTTTTATTCGTTGTAAAGCTTTTGGAAAGTAGCCTGAAATGTCACATAAAGCACAATGACAGATTAAATTTGCAGATCAGATAAACACAATAAATCTGCTAAAACATCACAATAGGCGTTAACTTTCACCAAAAGGTGAAAAAGTTGGCTTATTGCACACCCCACCAAAAAAACAGGAGGGGCAATGGGACATTCAACAAGTGTCCAAGCGTCAACATCCGCACACTACCAGACACTGAATCCATCCTTCACTTCCAAACAACACAATCAGTATAAGATAGTCAGTAATAAATGCAACAGGGAATTCTGCAGTTCTTACCCACAGAGTGATGAGGATGTGGAACTCACTATCTCACTATCTGTGATTATGCTGAATATAGAGATCGGTACATTTAAGGGGAAACTGGATCAACATGAGGGAGAAAGGGATAGATGGAGAAGCTGATAGGGTGAGAGGAGGGATGGGTGGGGGGAGGAACCCTGTTAAGACATTCTGCCAGAGAGTTGGTGCAGGCTCGATGGGTTGAATGTCCTCCTTGTGCACTTTTGGAGTTGGATGATACTATGAACTGATGTCCAACCTCGATAGTTTTATTTGGGGGAGAGAGTTTCTCAATTTCCACTGCCCTTTGTGTGGATAAATATTTCCTGACACCCACCTCTAATAGTCTGGTTCTAATTTGAAGATCACACTCCTTTTTCTGGACTCTCTGCCCCCTCCACATGCAGCCCTGTTTTCTCCATCACCAGGAGAGAAGTATTTTTTCTCTACCCACCCTTCACAAAAGCAAAATACTGCAGATGTTGAAAGCCTGAAATTAAGAGTAGAAAATACTGGAAATTCTCAGCAAATCGGGAAACATTTGCAGAGGGAAACAGAATTAATGTTTCAGATCTAATGTTCCAGCCTGAGCTGGCAAAAGTTAGAAATGTAAAACAGCTTTAAGCAAGTTGATAAGAAGATAACAGAAAGATACAGAGATGGATTAGAAGAGATGTGGATGGCTTTGCGAAAACAACACTATGATAGTGTAATGACTCAGGAAACCCCTCTGTTAAGGAATATAGTTTATTACAGGATGCAAAGTAAAATCATGACTATGATGTACACACACTGGTCCCTGCCTGAGGCTAAGTCCAGCAGGCCCAGGCCTGGACCTGCCTTATAAAAGATTCAGTTAATGAATTCCAGCTGGGCAGCCCACTGCCTGTTACCAGGGGAACTCACATTAAATCAGCCCCACAGGGAGATCAATCAGTGATGTCCCCATGGATCTTTTAGAGTCATGAAGTCATAGAGGTTTACAGCATGGATGCAGGCTCTTCAGCTCAACTTGTTCATGTTGCCCTTTTATTTTAACCCTGAAGTTAGCCCCAGTTGCCCACATTTAGCCCATATCCTTCTACACCCATCTTACCCATCTAACACCTAAATACTTTTTAAAAGACAAAATTGTACCCACTTCTACTAGTCTACTGCTACCTCGAGTAGCTTGTTCCAGACACTCTGTGTGAAAGAATTGCCCCTCTGGACACTTTTGTATCTCTCCCCTCTCATCTTAAACTTATGCCCTCTAGTTTTCGGATTATCACAGATAGGGGCCACGCTTCAATAAGTATTCCAGTGGCTGTGAAATATTTTGGAACTCGAGACTGTGGAAGATGCTGGAGAAATTCAAATTAGGGGAGCAGCCTCTCGGGGAAACCTCTGCTCTCTGAATTCTATGAAGCACCCCCACCGGCCATTTCAGCAGAAACTTCAAGGTTTCCTTACCGATGGCTGTGTGAGACAGCTTGTATTGTTGATCCATCTGCAGGTAAACTTCTTCTGCAATTATCCTGAGATCCACTTTCGCTGCAGGAAATACAAACTCAACATATAAACGAAAGGAAACATAGATGATTGTGGAAATTGGTGTAGGAAATGGGCCGGAGGGAGGATGAGGAAATGGATCAGGATACTGTCTGTACACAACAATAACGTGGAGATACTGGCATTGGACTGGAGACGGACACAGTAAGAAGCCTCACAACTACAGGTTTATTTGAATCACAAGAATGGGAATAGAAGGATATGATGCCTAGTAGAGTAAGGAGCTTTCATTCTGGTCAGCGCAGGCTTGGAGGCGAAAGGGCCTGTTCCTGTCTCTAATTTTCTTTGTTCTTTGCTCTTTCAGAGCACTGCTCCTTCCTCAGGTAAGTGGTTAGGTTAGTTTCCAAACAGGGTATATGTAAGCAAACAGACAATTGCAAGATAATGATTGGAATGTGAGCCTTTACAGATAGAGAGAGGAATGTTCTGTACCTGGAAAAACTTGATTACCTGTGAAGACTCACATTACATCCATTAGCTTGCAATTGCGTGTTTGTCTATATGCCCTGTTTGTGAACCTACTTCTCCATTCATCTGACGAAAGAGCAGTGCTCCAATAGCTCATGATTGTAAATAAACCTGTTGGACTTTAACCTGATGTTGCAATATAACAATAAGCAGCCTTGGTGCTATCTAAAACATCTCTTTTGTTGAAGCGATGAGACCTGCCCTGATACTCACGGATGGCAATCTTACTCTCCTTGATCTCGCGCACCCAGGAATCAATGAAATTCTGACAATAAATCAGATCTCCCGCCCAGATTGAGCGCCCCCACAGGTGCCTCCTGTAGTAGCTGAACTTGGTGGTGAAGTTCTTCTCACAATGAAGACAGCAGCGAGCAGTCCTCGGCATAGCAAGGAGGATGAGGAAGGCAGATGTAATCACAAGCTCCTGCACCATGACTGCAAAGGATCCAACAGTCACTGTGTGTGGCATGGGGGGTAAAAGGGACAGACATGAGGGCAACCAGGGATATGAGGGGCACTGGGGAGTCGCTGCCAGTATCCCATGCTCTTAGAATCCCCCCTGATTCTTTTGAGTCATAATGCAATCCTTGGAGACCAGAATCTTTATGACCAAACACTGTGTCAGTGAACAATAATCTTCAAATCTTCCTTCTTCAACAGGGACAACCCCAGGTAATCTGCTTTCACTTTTTCTTATTCATTTGTGGGACATGGGCATCGCTGGCTGGCCAGCATTTATTGCCCATCGCTAGCTACCCTTGAGAAGGTGGTGGTGAGCTACCTTCTTGAATTGCTGCAGTCCGTGTGCTGTGAGTTGACCCATAATGCTGTTAGGGAGGGAAATCCAGGATTTTGATCCAGTGACTGCAAAGGAATGGTGATATATTTCCAAATCAGGATGGTAAGTAGCTTAGAGGGGAACTTGCTGCTTGTGGGGTTCCATTGTTTCCACCACCTTTGTCTGTCTAGATGGAAGTGGTCATGGGTTTGGAAGGTTCTGTCTAAGGATCTTTGGTGAATTGCTGCAGTGCATCTTGTAGATAGTACACATTGCTGAGTGTCGGTGGTAGAGGGAGTGGATGTTTGTAGACATGGTGCCAATCAAATGGGCTGTTTTGTTCTGGATGGTGTCAAGCTTCTTGAGTGGTGTTGGAGCTGCACCCATCCAGGCAAGTGGGGAGTATTCCATCACACACCTGACTTGTGCCTTGTAGATGGTGGATAGACTTTGGGGAGTCAGAAGGTGAGTTATTCACTGCGGTATTCCTAGCCTCTGACCTGCTCTTGTAGCCATTGTGTTTATGTGGTGAGTCCAGTTGAGTTTCTGGTCAATGGTAACCCTAAAGGTGTTGACAGTAGGGGATTCAGTAATGGTAACACTATTGAGTGTCCAGAGATGGTGGTAAGAGGGTCTCTTATTGGTGATGGTCATTGCCTGGCATTTGTGTGACGTGAACATTACATGATACTTGTCAGCCCAGGTTGTGGCTCTGGGGTCACGTGTAGACCAGACCCGGTAAGGAATGGTAGATTTCCTTCCTAAAGGACATTAGTGAACCAGTTGAGTTTTTCTGATGATTGTCAATGGTTTCATGGTCAGATTCTTAATTCCAGATACCTTTTCATGAATTCAAATTCCATATCTGCCGTGGCAAGATTTGAACCTTGGTCCCTAGAACTTTAGTTGAGTTCCTGAATTAATAGTTTAGTGATAAAACCATTAGACCATTGCCTCTCTATATTTTCTAATTTAAATTTCAAAAAAGAAATGCTCAGCGGTACATGTTGTTTAGACAGTCTGGGTGATAAATGTGGTTTGGGATGAAGGCTGCAATACTGGTTGGATGTCTCATAGGTTTCCAGTGCCTAACTCTTTACTCACTGTGCCCAGCCAAAGAAAACCTTCTTCCCATCTCCAGTCTTGCTATAACTAATTGATGAAAACTTTCAAAGAAATTGGTACAGAAAAAAACTCCCCTTTCAGCAAGGAGCAGCACACTTCCACAATGGTTAGCATTGCTGCCTCACAGCTCCAAGCACCCAAGTTTGATTCCCAGCTTGGGTCACTCTCCCCATGTTTGCATGGGTTTTCTCCAGGGGTGCTCCGATTTCCTCCCACAGTCCAATGGTATGTGTATTAGGCGGATTGGCCATGGCAAATTGTCCATAAATGTCAGGGGGATTAGCAGGGTAAATATATGGGAGTGGAGGGGGTTACAGGAGTAGGGGCTGGGTAGGATTGTGGCCGGTGCAGACTCAGTGGGCCAAATGACCTCCTTCTGCAGTGCAGGGATTCTAACTACCCACCTTTCATCCCTGTAAACTTCAGGAATGTTGTGCGTGGTAGAAGTGATTATCCATGAATCATTTAAGAAGTTTCTGGATGTAATAATGGAGACAATTATCGATGTATCAGGGTGGATGACAGGAAGTGGTTTAATACAACTTATTTCCATTATAATTCCTCCTGTCTGAACCTCTAAGGAAATCTACGTTTACTATCACTAATCTCTGCCTTTTTACATACTTGTGAAAGCTCCCACAACCTGTTTTTTATATTTCTTGTTGATTTATGATATTTTCTGCCTCTTCATCAATTTTTTGATCAGCCTTTTTCAATTTCTAAAGGCCTCCCAATCCTAAGGCTTATTGCTCCTTTTGGCAACATTGCAAGAATCTTCTTTTAATCCAATGCGATCCTTAATTTGTCCGGTTATCCAGAGTCGAAGCACTTTTCCAGCGGAGTTTTGTAATTCTCCAAGGGAATGTACGCTCATTGAGAATTATGAATTATTCTTCAAATATTTGCCATTGCTGATGCGCTGTAATGTAATATTTTCAAACATGCCTTTCCTTCACCCTGAGCAACAATCAAAAAACCCTGGAACTGGTGACACAAGGTAAAGGGAAGGATCACATTTTTTAAAAATGATTTACACAATGCTCATAGCTGGGACATTGGAATATGCTCATGTGACCTAATTGGTTAGAGCCTCTGAAGAGCATTAGAACCATGTAACACAAACCCAGGCACTAATGATTCTTTATTTATAATAAAAAAACATCTCAGTACAGATGGACCTTGATGTTTGCTATGTCAGAATGTCCCATTGTGGAGAGTACTGTGCAGGTGCTGTTTAGTAATGCTTGACCATGTTAGTCATTGAGTAGCATGTAGCTTTGCATGAAGAAAAGAAAGATTTGCATTTCTGTAGCACTTTTCCAAAATGCTTTACCCTTAAAGAACTTCCAAACTTTAGGCAATATTGTAATGTTGCAAACATGACAACCAATTTGAACAGATCAGGGATCTTTCTTCAGAAGGAACTCTTCAAAATGCAGCTAATGAAACAACAAGAAAACTTACTCCAACTTATAAATCAAAGGGTTTAATAAAGAAACATCGTTACTTCAAACTTGAGGCCTTGTCCTGGGCCACTCCAAGCTCTCCACAATTCTCCATAGTTCCTTATTTATGGTGAATCAGTTGGTCAGCTGACTATTACATTACTCTGTGATTGGTTCTATTAGTTTACTGGGTCAGCTGACCCTTACATCTTGTTCTCATTGGCCACATTACATCCAATACAAATTTGTCACTGGTTAAATTCCAACAGCATACAGCTAATGTGGTCCCATTATTTAAGTAAGGTTGTAGAGACAAGTCAGGGGACTACAGACAAGATGTAAGGGTCAGCTGACCCAATAAACCAATAGAACCAATCACAGAGTGATGTAATAGTTTGTGTGATTGGGAAACTACTGGAGAAGATTCTGAAAGAGAGGATCTATCTTCATTTAGAGAAGCAAAGTTTGATCAGGGGAGGTCAACATGGTTTTGTCAGAGAGAGTCCATGCTTAACAGATTTGATTGAATTTTTTGAGCATATAACCAAGTGTGTGGATAAGGGTAGTGCAGCTGTTGTCACTTACATGGATTTCAGCAAAACCTTCGACAAAATCCCACATGGAAGATTTATTAAGAAGGAATATAGAGTGATCTGAAAAGGTAGATTCATAATTGGAGACGGGGGTGGTGACAGATAGCTAGCGGCTAGAGGCCAGTGACCAGTGGTGACCACAGGGACCTGTGCTGGGCCACCTATTGTTCAACATTTATATAAATGACAGAGATGACTAAGTGGAGGATAGGATCAATAAATTCATGGACGACACAAAGATTGGCTGGGTAGTTAACTGTGAGGTCGAGTATTTTGGGTTGCAAGTAGACATAGACAAGATGGATGGATAAGTTGCAGATGGAATTTAACTCTGAAAAGTGTGAGGTGGTACACTTTGGAAGGAGTAATTTAACAAGAAAATATACTACAAAAGATCTGACAGTGGGAAGTTCCGAAGAACAAAGGGACCATGGTGTGTTTGTCCATAGATTTCTGATGGCAGAAAGGCAAGTTAATAAGGTGGTGAAAAAGGCATAAAGGCAACTTGCCTTAATTAATAGGGGTATGGCAAAAGCAGCGAGGTCATGATGGAGTTCTATAGCGTATTGGTGAGGCCACAGCTGGAGCATTGTGTGCAGTTCTGGTCACCACACTATAGGAAGGATGTGAACACACTGTGGGGGGGAAGTGCAGGGGAGATTCACCAGGATGCTGCCTGGGATGGAACATTTAAGTTATGAAGAGGTGTTAGGTAGGCTTGGGTTGTTTTCTCTGGAGTAGGGAAGGCTGAGGGGTGGCTTGATTGATTTGATCAAGATTATGAGGGACATGCTCAGGGTGGACAGGGAGAGCTGTTCCCCTCAGTTGAAGAGTCAGTTACGAGAGGACATAAGTTAAAAGTGAGGGATGGGAGGCTTGGAGAGAACTTGAGGAAAAACTTTTTTATCCAGATGGTGGTGACAGTCTGGAATGCGCTGCCTGGGAGGGTGGTGGAGGCGGGATGCCTCACATCCTTTAAAAAGTACCTGGATGAGCACTTGGCACGTCGTAACATTGAAGGCTATGGACCAAGGACTGGCAAGTCGGATTAGATGGGCAGGTCAGGGCCTTTCATGCATTGGTGCAGACTCGATGGGCTGAAGGGTCACTTCTGTACTGTGGGATTCTGTGATTCTATGATTGACAGAGTAATAATCACAAGTATATTTGGTCCAGTGATGCTGGTCGAAGGATTAAATATTGCCTTCTGGATTCATTCCCCGCTCTTTGCAATATGTCATGTGAATTTCTATATCCCCATGAGAGGGCAGTTTAATGTTTTATCCCAAAGGTGGCACCTTTGGCAATGCAGCGCTCTGTCAGTTCTGCCCTTCTGACAGTGTGGCACTCCCTCAGTACTGACTCTCTGACAGTGCGGCACTCCCTCAGTACTGACCCTCTGACAGTGCGGCACTCCCTCAGCACTGACCCTCTGACAGTGCGGCACTCTTTCAGCACTGACCCTCTGACAGTGTGGCGCTCCCTCAGTACTGACCCTCTGACAGTGCTGCACTCCCCCAGCACTGACCCTCTGACAGTGCGGCACTCTTTCAGCACTGACCCTCTGACAGTGCGGCACTCCCTCAGTACTGACCCTCTGACAGTGCGGCACTCCCTCAGCACTGACCCTCTGACAGTGCAGCACTCCCTCAGTACTGACCCTCTGACAGTGCGGCACTCTTTCAGCACTGACTCTCTGACAGCGAGGCACTCCTCAGCACTGACCCTCTGCAGTGTGGCACTCCCTCAGTACTGACCCTCTGACAGTACGGCACTCCCATCAGTACTGATCCTCTGACAGTACAGCACTTCCTCAGTCCGCCCTCTGACAGTACAGCACTCCCTCAGTACTGACCCTCTGACAGTGCAGCACTCCCTCAGCGCTGACCCTCTGACAGTGCAGCATTCCCTCAGCACTGACCCTCTGACAGTGCAGCACTCCTTCAGCATTGACCCTCTGACAGTACAGCACTCCTTCATCACTGACCCTCTGACGTCAGGCAGCACTCCCTCAGTACTGACCCTCTGACAGTGCGGCACTCCTCAGTACTGACCCTCTGATAGAGCAGCACTCCCTCAGTACTGACCCTCTGACAGTGCGGCACTCCCTCAGCACTGACCCTCTGACAGTGCAGCACTCCCTCAGCACTGACCCTCTGACAGTGCAGCACTCCCTCAGCACTGACCCTCTGACAGTGCAGCACTCCCTCAGTACTGACCCTCTGACAGTGCAGCACTCCCTCAGTACTGATTATTTCCAATGTTCACAGTGTTGCCTCTGTAAAGATGGGTGCATGGTGGATATATCCTGTTGTCAACTTTGACACAATTTGCACACTCTGCTTATAAAAAACTTTTCACAGAAAGATAACTCGAATGGAACTTAGTTTAGAATCATGAGAAAAGCACTTTAAACAAATTTCCTGCTTTGCAATGGAGTCAATTAATCTTTGAGTCAAATATAGAAGCAACAGAGGGATTAAATTATGAAGAAAATGCAATAAATGATTTCAATTCTTATGCTTTCTAAAAGTGTCCTTACTTTACCCATAAAATAGATTGAAGCAGATTTTGGTTCTGTTTTTGGATTGTTTGTTATAAAGTACGTTACTTTTAGTTCAAGTCGCCACATTATACCACAATAAAATTCAGAGAAAGGAGAGGGAGCAGGGATTGGTGCCAGTGGTTAACTTTTTGGTCTGATGCTCTAAAGTGAAACCTTTGTTTTGTTCAAAGACAAAGTGACTAAACACTCCAAAAGTTACAATTAATTTTAATGTAATTTAAAGAGCAGCACACAAAATCATTTTAACTTTAGTTAAAGAGTGGATAGGACAGTTAACTCTTCAACGAAAATATTCTAAAGTTTTATTTCACATTCAGATACTGTTTCGAGGTTGTTGTACTGCAGTGTTTAAAGTGTGTATGTGTGAGGATCAGTGCTCCTTGTAGTGGCAATGCAGAGCTGAGTGAGTACAATTCACTGTTGCCTAATGTCACATGGTAATTATACAATCACGGAACCCCTACAGTGCAGGAGGGGACCATTCAGCCCATCGAGTCTGTCCCAACTACAATCCCACCCTGCCCCTCTCCCCAGTGCCCCACTCATTTACCCTGCTTGTCCCCCTACACTAAGTGGCAATTTAGCACAGCCAATCAACCTGATCGCCCATATCTTTGTTCTAATGTCATTTACAAATCCCCAGTGTCAAACTGATTGCTGGATTGTAATCCAGGGTTTAGATTGCCACATTCAGGAACCAGTATCTAAAACTAAGACTGTGATTTTCCCAAAGGTGCTGAACTGGCAGGAAAATGTTCTAAATTCCCACTGTTTTCTCAGTTCAGCTTCACACCTCAATCTCCACACTCTGTGCAATGCAAAGGTCCCAGTCGTGAACTTCATTAAAAACCCAGGGGATGTGGGGCCTGTTTGTGCCAGAGTTTGGCAGCTCTGGAACTCTTACGCATGCCCAATGGCATCGATCTGTCAGTCTCCCCATTTGTTGGCCAGCTCGATGGCTGACCAGCCTGGGACCCTCACAGTGCTGCCCCTCCAGCACCCCCTCCCCCTGCTACAGCCCGATCGTGGCCCTCACAGCAATTCCTGGGCCAGCCCTGACCACCCTCTCTGTCCCAGAGCACCCCGATACACAGCCCACTGCCCCCCCTCCAACAGTGGCAATCCCTCCACCCACCTCACTCTGACAGACCCCACTCCAATGAGCTCCCCAGGAGTCAGACACACCCCCAGGAGGTCTGACTCCTGGGAATCTCCCCAGGAGATTCAATTGGGACCGGCAAGTTCTCGATATGCTAAAATATGCTAAACGTATTTAAAACAAATGTTTAAAAGATTTAAATGTTTCCAGCGTGCTCTGATGGGCTTTGGGAGATGTATATGCATTCCCAGCGTATGTACAAATCTGGCGACGCACATCTTCCAGCGCGACCTGCAGGTCGCATTGTCAAATCATGGCCTAAGTTTTCTTCTACAAAAAGAACAACTTTTTTTATTCTTTCATGGGATGTGGGTGTCACTGGGAAGGCCAGAATTTGCTGCCAATCTCTCATGTCCTTTCAGGAGGGAAATCTGCTGTCCTTACCCAGTCTGGCCTACAACTGTCTCCAAACTCTCGGCAGTGTGGTTGAGTCTTAACTGCCCCTCTGAATGAGGGCCACAGTCGTCCTTCTGCACTGTAGGGATTCTTTGATTCCATGAAATGATGACAGTCACATTCAAAAAAATTAGATTTATGTTCCAAGTTTATTAACTGAGTTTAAATTTCATCAGCTGGAGTGGTAAAGATTGAACCCATGTCCCTGAGGACATTAGCCTAGACTAGTGGGTTATTCCTAAACCAGTAATACCACACTAAATCACCATCCATAAACAATGTAGGACACTAATGTAATGTCATCTAGTCATCAAATGTATGTACTTGGAAGGGGTGAAACCAAGCTTGGGCAGAGGTACGAGGTTAGCTCATTGCACTGAGGGTTTGTTGACATCTGTGATGTTGGTTTGGCCAGGCTAGGGTAGAGTGGAAGATCAGGGTGGTCAATGGGGAGGTGATAGCTCGTGGTATTATCACTAGACTATTAATCCAGAAACTCAGCTCATGTTCTGGGGACCAGGGTTCGAATCCTACCACGGTAGATGGTGGAATTTGAATTCAATAGAAAATATCTTAAATTAGGAATCAACTGATGACCATGAAACCATTGTTGATTGTTGGAAAACCAACTGATTCACTAATGTGCTCTAGGGAAGGAAATCTGCCATCCTTACCTGGTCAGGCCTACACGTGACTCCAGAGCAACGTGGTGGACTCTCAACTGCCCTTCAAGGGCAATTAGGGATAGGCAATATATGCTTGTCAACCAATGATGTCCATATACCATGAGCGAATATTTTAAAAAACTGGGTAAAGCTGAGGCTTTCCCTGATGCACTTCTTCAAAACCAACTCGGCCTTTTAGCTAAGGAGAAGTGTTAGATCAAGCCCAGGAAGGGGCGCAATGCTTCATTCTGTTAGCTTGGATCTTTTTTGATCACGCTCAGGATGGGATCCTGCCAGTTGGATCTGGTTTGTCCCTCATGGGGAGACCAGGATTGAACTTAATTTGAATTGAAATTGAATTTGAAATAAAGTACCGAATGAAACCAATCAAAAAAAAAGACCAAATGAATCAAGAGCCTTGCAAAGCATTGTCGTATTTCCAAATGATTTCTCAATGCAAAATCAACTTCAATATGGACCTTACAAATGTGCTGTCTTTCCTGTAGATTGAACTGGATCAACCACAAAGAAATAAACAAAATCATAAACTGAACTATAACATAACGGGAATCCTGAAATGGACATAAACAATGATTAAATCTTTAGTATTATAAAGAAATTGAATAACTAGAAGGCTGAGAGGTGATCTTATAGAGGTCTATAAACTAATAAGGAGCATAGATCAGCTAGATAGTCAATATCTTTTCCCAGAGATAGGGGAGTCTGAAACTAGAAGGTATAAGTTTAAGGTGAGAGGGGAGAGATACAAAAGGGTTCAGAGGGGAAATTTTTTTACAGAGAGAGGGGGTGGAACAAGCTGCCAAAGGTAGTAGTAGAGGTGGGTATAATTCTAACCTTTAGAAAACATTTAAACAGTTACTTGGGTAAAATAGGTATTGAGGAATATGGGCCAAATGCGGGCAATTGGGACTAACTTACGGGTTAAAAAAGGGCAGCATGGAGAAGTTGGGCCGAAGGACCTGTTTCTAGGTGTAAATCTCTATGAGTCTATAACTACTTATAGGAAAACAAAATTGGAGAGGACACGGGGAAAGCCAATGGTATAAAACAGCACAGGCATGATGGGCCAAAAGGTCTCCTCTGCTGTTCATTCTGCAATTCTAAAGGAGTAAATCACAATATGATTAAAGATACCACTTAAATCCAGGGAGTACAATTAAATCAGGAACACTGCCAATTCATCTTCCATCAAGGATATAAAATATTTGGCCAGGTTTATGGGAAGAAAGGAATGTGTGATTGGATCTGCACTCTCAGGCAAGAACAATAATACAAGGTTTGTTTCTATCTCATTTGTTATTGTGACTGATTCTTCTCCTTGTTTGAATTGGACAGTGAGCAATTCCATTTAACCAGGTCAGAGTTCAACTGAGAACGGGATTATATTCTTAAAATGCAACATCTTCAAAACCCAATTCAAATTAATGCAAACTGTTCCGTGGATTTAAAGGTCTGGAGTTACATGTAGACCAGACTGGAAAATGATTGCAAATTTCCTTAATGAATTATACGGATGAATGAATTAGAGTCAGGAGTAGGCTGCGCGTGGCTTTTAACCCCAACTTCACGTCCCAATCCCCTTTCACCCCTTCACCAACCCCCCCCCCAACCCGTTTATCCAGAATCCCTTCAAGATATTCAAAGACTCTTGGCAGAAACCTTTGACCTCCCCGCAACTGGGATTCTCCAACCTCGCCCACGGCTGGGATTGTCCAGTCCCGCTGCAGTGAATGGAGTTTTGTCTGAGCACCAGATTCTCCGTTCTCGCTGGCAGTGGGGGTGAGAACGGAGTGAATGAGATTGGAGAATTCCGCTCTCTGTCTCAATCACCTCTTGAGGAAAAGGTTTCCAAAGTTCCACAGCCTGAGAGAGAAAATCTATTTCCTCATTTCTGACCTAAATAGGCGAACCCTTACTTTTATAAATAGTGGCCCTTAGTGAAGCAGATGAATTTTGATAACAATTAAAAACAGTTTCATAGTTAGTGTTCTGGAAACTGATTCCAGACTGGTTGAATTTTGCATTTCACAATGGGGTTTGAACCCATATCCCCGGAGCATTAGCTTGGGCCTCTGGATTATTAATCCAGTGACAACATCACCAACACCTTTCCAAGGTTAGTGTTGCCTTGTGTGCTCTTTGATTTGTTTAAATATTTGCAAACAGAATGCTCTAGTGCTCTCTCCCTCTGTTACATCTTGCTCCAACTATTGATTGTCATATTCACCCCGTCTCTTTACCTCTTATTTGTTTGTTCATTTCCTTCATCTCTCATCAATCCAGAAAATCCTCAGGGTATAACTTAAGAAGTTGAGGACAGGCCATTCAGCCCCTCAGCCTGTCCCTCCATTCATTGAGATGCTAATGATCCCCACATTATAATGGTCCCCGCATTATAAGAAAGATGTGGAGGCATTGGAGAGGGTACAGAGGAGGTTTACCAGGATGTTGGCAGGTATGGAGGGCAGGTCCTATGAGGAGAGGCTGAGGGATTTGAGGTTGTTTTCGTTAGAAAGAAGGCGGCTAAGAGGAGACCTTATTGAAACATATAAGATGATTAGAGGTTTAGATAGGGTGGACAGTGATAGCCTTTTTCCTAGGATGGAGAAAGCTAGCACGAGGGGACATAGCTTTAAATTAAGGGGTGGTGGTTATAGGATGGATGTCAGAGGTAGGTTCTTTACCCAGAGGGTGGTTAGGGTATGGAATGCCCTGCCTGCAGCAGTTGTAGATGCGCCAAGTTTGGTGGCGTTTAAGAGGTTAGTAGATAAGTTTATGGACGAAAAGGGAATGGTTTAGTCTGGAGGGTCATTGCTTTTTCCTAATTGGTCGGCGCAACATCGAAGGCCGAAGGGCCTGTTCTGTGCTGTAATGTTCTATGTTCTATGTTCTATGATCTATGTTCTATGTTCTAATGCTCTGTATCCTCTTACACTCAGATCTGAGTAAAAGTCTATCTATCTCACATTTACAGTGATTTGGTTTTCTGTGGGAGACAATGCCACACATTTTGTGTAAAGAAGCATTTGCTAACTTCACTCCTGAATAGCCTAAATTTGAAGTTTATATCCCCTTGTCCTAGACTCCCCGACCAGCTGGAAAGCTTTCTATCCATCCACCCTTTCAAATCCTTTCAATATCCTAAATCTTTCCATCCAACTTCCATTTCTCCAGGAAATACAAATATGATTTTTTTTTGGCAATCTTTTGTCATAATCTCACCCTCAGACCCCTGGGAATGCTCTGGGTTGGGAAAAGTTCAGGTAAACCAAAGACTTAGATGAGAAGTTGACCATTTGGATTTTTCTGAGTTTCTCTAACATGTAGCACGGTGGCACAGTGGGTTAGCACTGCTGCCTCACGGCGCCAGGGACCCGGGTTCAATTCCAGCCTCGGGTCACTGTCTGGGTGGAGTTTGCACATTCTCTCCGTGTCTGCGTGGGTTTCCTCCGAATGCTCTGGTTCCATCCCACAGTCCAAAGATGTGCAGATTAGGTGGATTAGCCATGCTAAATTGCTCCATAGTGTCGGAGGAGTAGCTAGGGTAAATGCATAGAGTTATAGGAATAGGGCCTGTCTGGGATTGTGGTCAGTACAGCATCGGTGGGCTGAATGGCCTCCTTCCACTGTAGGGATTCTATGATTCCATCGCTTAGAACCTAAGCAGCAGAGGAAAGGTTCTGCTGTTCAAACTGCCAAAATTGAAGAAATGCAGAGATCCCAGAGCTTTGCTGCTCATAATGAGGTTACAGAGGGAAATAGTAAAGATCCTGGCAGCCTCATTACTGCCTGAAAATTGAGTTCGGTATTTCTGACAACCTTTTCATAGAAGAATCATAGAACCATAGAGTGCAGAAAGAGGCCCACTGAGTCTGCACCGAACACAATCTCACCCAGGCCCCTCCCCCATATCCCTACATATTTTACCTACTAATCCCTCTAACCTACGCATCTCTGGAAACTAAGGGGCAATTTTAGCATGGCCAATCAACCTAACCCACTCATCTTTGGACTGTGGGAGGAAACTGGATGAAACCCACACAGACACAGGGAGAATGTTCAAACTACACACAGACAGTGACCCGCCCCAGGAATCGAACCCAGGAGCTGTGAAGCAGCAGTGCTAACCGCTGTGTTACTGTGCCACTGCTCACTGAATGATTTGCTCAGGAAAGCACAGTGTCCATTCTGAGCCCCACTCAGCCCCATCAGAGAGAGGAATGAAACAGAACACAAGGTGTAGATCATGATGGGGGAGGGGGGAGAGACAGGAAGGGGGGAGAGCCTGTCCCTGAACAATTCTCACCCACCTCAACACTGCCAAAATCTGGGCCAAGAGATGGCAGTAAAGCAGCCCGTGTTCCTGTACTCCATTCTGACACACAAAATCAGAGATTACATTCAGAGGAAGTTTCACGATTAATAAGCACAATGCAGTGGGTGGAATGCTCCCATTCTGTGGGAGTGTGTTGCTCCGGCAGTACCTGTCCCACCAACCAGAATTGGAGGATCCCACACCAGATTCTGTGCTAATTGATTATTCACGGCGCATTCCCCTCTGACTCTCCTGGGGGTCCCGGAGCTGATCCGTCTGCCCACCCTGGTGGGTTTGAAGGTCCCGGCGCCATGTTTTAATCCCAGTCCAGTGCACTCACATCACTCTCTCCAACCCAGCTGTCTACACCAGACCGTGCAAGATGGCAACAACCCAGAGAGAAAAGACCAGCAGCCACAGGAGGAAATCTATTCCTCGATTCAACCCCCTCCCCCAGAGACCATCACCCTGTGAGGTGTCCATGCTCCAAATGGACCTCTACCCACTGCCCTTGGAGTATCCATTCATCCCCTTCCAGTGAACTCGAGTATCTCTTTGGTCCCCTTGTGTCCATCCAGCTGCTTTCCATCCAGCTGTATCCGAGTCCAGCTCCCCTCTCCTCAGTCTTCCCTCTACCTTCCATTATTCATCATCTTTATCCACCTCCTTGGCCCTCTGCCTGCCAGTGTGGCCCCCTCACCTTTCCTCTCACATTGCCCCCTTGTTTTTGTCAGGCCATCGCCTCTGTCCCAGCCTCACTCCACACTCCACCCCCAGTCGAAGTTTGGGCCTTTGTTGCAGTGGCTACGTGAGTCCCACAGAATGGTGTTATGCAGATAGACATTGCTGTGTGGCATTTGGACAGAAAGAGACTCCTGTACCCCCATGCCCCCTCCCCCCAGCCCCAGTGCTGTACTGATCCAAGACACTGGGATTCAGCAACACAATGCTATCCAAATAGACATGGGCGTGCATAGCTGAAGTCTCAACTAATTGGAAAACCAGAGATTTAATCATACAATTGAAAATATGTTATCTTTCCCCACATGTATTATTTCTGAGGTTTTTTGTTTCTTTTAAGGCAAAAGAATTGTATTTGGAAAACCCTGCAGTTAAGCAGAGGAGGTTGATTATATCACTCAGATGAGTTTGAGAATATGCCACCCATGTTATCCGATTCTAAACATTCGAGTCTCTCAGATCTGCGATGGTTACAATAACTGTTTGGTCAGCACATAGGTTATTGAACATTTATATTTAAAACTGGCTGCTTGTTGGTGCAGTAAGTCTCACAACACCAGGTTTAAAGTCCAACAGGTTTATTTGGCAGCGCAAGCTTTCAGAGTCTCGCTCCTTCGTGAGGTAACTGGGAGTTCTGTTCACAAACAGGGCATATACAGACACAAACTCAATTTACAAAATAATGGTTGGAATGCGAGTCTTTACAGGTAATCAAATCTTAAAGGTACAGACAATGTGAGTGAAGAGAGGGCTAAGCACAGGTTAAAGAGATGTGTATTGTCTCCGGACAGGACAGTTAGTGAGAGTTTGCAAGCCCAGACAAGTTGTGGGGGTTACAGATAGTGTGACATGAACCCAAGATCCCAGTTGAGACAGTCCTCATGTGTGCAGAAGTTGGCTCTCAATCTCTGCTCAGCGACTCTGCACTGTCATGTGTCATGAAAACCACCTTGGAGAATGTTTACCCGAAGATCAGAGCCAGTTAGGAACAGGGACTGCCCAGGGCCTTGAGACCCAACGACTCTCTGCAGTCCTATCAGGTTCCAGCTCTCCTCGATGTTGACAGATCTTTGTTGCAGCAAGATCCCGCTTTATGACGGATTCCACAATCTGTAGGAGCAGCCATGGGCCAGCAGATAATATTGTCAACTCAAAACCCCAGAATGTCAAGGGTTTAAATTCCACTTTGAACAGCTCCAGGTTGATGCACCCAGTACCGCTCCAAGGGAGTGCTACATTGCCAGAGATGTCATCTCCTGGACAAGATGTTTAAATGGGTCCTGTGTGCTCTCTCGGGCAACCTAAATGACACCTTGGCACTACCTGAAAGAAGACCAGGGGCATTCTCCCTGATATTCTGGTAAATATTAAATTCTCAATCACTCTAAAACACAGGTCATCATCATGCTGCTTTGGGATCTTGCTGTGTGTAAATCGGCTGCCGAGTTTCCTACTTGACAACAGTGACCACAATTCAAAAAGTATTTTATTGGTGATGGCCTGACAAAAATGGGACACTGAAATTTTGGAAGTTGCTGTATAAACATAGGTCTTTTTTCCAATTAACCAGTGACAAAGACTACAAACCCTATCCTTGCACTTTTTAAAAGCTGGGATAAATCCCTTCTCTAAGTTCTCAGACTTTGGGAATCATCCACCCAGTGTTCCCAAATCCTGAGACCTTTCCGACTTTGCCAGACCACGGGGTTGAGTTTCTATTAGACGGTTTTGCTGGAAGAGCAGTAGGATCTGTGAAGAATGCTGGTTTATATTTAAGCACACAGTGAAAGGTCTGACACTGGGAAGTTCCAAAGAACAAAGCAATCTTGGTATGTTTATCCATAGATCTGTGAAGGTGGAAAGGCAGGTTAATAGGGCAGTGAAAAAGGCGTATGGTACACTGACCTTTATCGATCAGGATATAGTTTACAAAGGCAGAGGGATCATGATGGAGTTGTATAGAATTTTGGTGAAACCGCATCTGGAGCACTGTGTGAAGTTCTGGTCACCACATTATAGGAAGGATATGAATGCACTGGAGAGAGTGAAGAAGAGGATATTACCTGGGATGGAATATTTAAGTTATAAAGAAAGGTGGGATAGGTTTGGGTCGTTTTCTCTGCAGCAGAGAAGACTGAGGGGTGACTTAATTGAGGTGTTCAAAACATTGAAAGGGTGGATAGGGAGCAGCTTGGTTGAAGGGTCAGTTGTGAGGAGATACAAGTTAAAAGTGAGGGGTGGGAGGTTTAGGGGGTATTTGAGGAAACATGTTTTTACTCAGAGAGTGGTGCTGATCTGGAATGCACTGCCTGGGAGGGTGGGGGAGGTGGGATGCCTCCCACCTGGATGGGCACTTGGCACGCCATAACATTCAAAGCCATGGGCCAAGAGCTGGCAAGTGGGATTAGATGGACAAGTCAGGGCTTTTCATGCATTGGTGCAGGCTCAATGAGCTGAAGGGCCTCTTCTGTGCTATAGTGTTCTGTGATTTGGTTTTTGCCAATCTTCCCCAAAAATTATGACTGAGGCTAAACAATCCCTGTGAAAATATTACCCACCAACTTCCATAACACTTTCCTCCCCATTCCTCCTGGACCCATGCTGTTTCCCCCAACTCCCCAACCATGCCACAAAACACCAAGACCCCTCCCAGTACTGAACCATGTACTCCAGGATTTGTACATCCTTCGTACTGCTACACCCCAGGACATTCAGGCTGTCAGACTGATGGACCTCAGCACACCCTACAGAGGCCTGAGGCCTATAATCCTCAGTCTTCCCTCTCCCCTTATCCCCTCTAACACTATCCCCTCTAACACTATCCGCTCCTTTCACTCTGCTGCAACATTCCAAAACATGTGCATCACGGAAAAAACCTTACCACAAGTTATTTGTTGCAGATTATAAGTGACACCTGGACTATTCCTCCCAAGGACATGCCAGAATAGAATGGGGTCTGAGACCAATTACTGATTGCCTGAAGGAAGATTTGTCCTTCCCAACTTTAGCTATCTTACCCTTCGGTAAGTCAAGATTGTATTGAGAACACATACAATTCCAAAGCAACAAGACTCTCAGAGGAGATGATTCATCCAGAATGATACAGAGACGCCGCTTCCTTTGTTAGAATCAAAAACTGCCAACTTCAATTAAACTTTGCATTGAGAATTCCCACCCAGTTAGATTAAATTCCAGTTCACATCACCACAGTTTTGAAATAAATCACCATAGAATCCGTAGAATCCCGACAGTGCAGAAAGAGGCCATTCCGTCCATCGAGTCTAATCAACTCTCTAAAAAGCCATTTTACTTAGACTCATGTGCCCATGCCCCACCCTATTTCTGTGCATCCACCCAGCTAATCCACCCAACCTATGCATTTCTGAACACTAAGAGACAACTTAGTGTGGCTAATCCATCTAACCTGCACATCATCGGACTGTAGGAGGAAACCCAAGTAGACTTAGAATCTTAGAAATCCAACAGTGCAGAAGAAGGCCATTTGGCCCATCGCATTTGCATCAACCACAATCCCATCTAGCCCCTAACTTTGTAGCCCTACCTATTTATCCTCCAAGTCTCTCCTGACAGTAGGAGTCAACTTAGCATGGTCAATCAAGCTAACTTAACCATCTTTGGACTGTGGGAGGAAGCCGGAGCACCCGGAAGAAACCCACGCAAACATGGGGAGAATGTGCAAACACCACATAGACAATGACCCAAGGCCAGAATTGAACCCAGGTCCATGGTGCTGAGGGGCAGCAGTGCTACCATTGAGCCACTGTGGCACACATAAACAAACACTTTTCTTTTGTGTCTTAGCCAGGGGAAGGGTAATGGTATGGAATGGTGCAATTGACACAGATTTCAGTTTCTGAAATTGGAGAGAGTAACCCTCAATAAGGCAGCACTGGGAATATTCATTATCCACTTCATAAATCGAGTATAGCAACACCCCATCTGGTTCTCTAATATCCTTTATGGAAGGAAATCTGCCATCCTTACCTTGTCTGGCCTATCTGTGACTCCAGAGCCACACAACGTGGTTGATGCTTAAATACCCTCTGAAATGGTCCAGCAAGCCATTCAGTTCAAGGGTGACTCGGGATGGGTAACAAATGCTGGCCAGCCAGTGATGCCCATGTCCCACAAATGAATTTTAAAAAATGCAAAGATAGAAGTTGTCTCAATTTTTCTAAGTCTTCTGACAAAATTCTCCAACCTCCAATCTTGTATAAACTGGAACAGTGTTAGAATGTCCCTATTCCATTCAACTCTGTCCAAATGAAATTCTCAGCAAAGTATCTTTAGATTTTTTTTCGCAATTGTTGTGAAATTTGACCCTGTCTTCCAGCTCCTACTGAAATGAGCCTTGGCTTCTTGACCCTTACATCACACTTGCTGCTCAAAGCACCGCAGACTTTTGCTAAACACAAGAACTAAGAGCAGATGAAGGCCATCTGGACCCTTTGCACAGCAGCATGTGGCAATTTTTTTACCATTTAAATAATATTCAATAAGATCATGGCTGATCTTTTCATGGACTCACCTCCACTGATCTGCCCGCTCACCATAATCCTTAATTCCTTTACTGTTCAAAAATCTATTCTTCTCTTAAAAACATTTAATGCGGTAGCCTCATCTGTTTCACTGGGCAATGAATTCCACAGATTCACAACCCTTTGTGTGAAGAAGTTCCTCCTCAACTCAGTCCTAAATCTGCTCCCCCTTATTTTGAGGCTATGCCCCCTAGTTCTAATTTCACTCGCCAGTGGAAACAATTTCCCTGCTTTTATCTTATCGATTCCCTTCATAATCTTATATGTTTCTATAAGATCTCCCTCATTCTTCTGAATTCCAATGAATATAGCCCCAGTCTATTCAGTCTTTCCTCATAAGCCAATCCTCTCAACTCCGGAATCAACCGAGTGAATCTCCTCTGCACCCCCTCCAGTGCCAGTATATCATTTCTCAAGTAAGGAGACCAAAACTGTACACAGTAACTCCAGGTGTGGTCTCACCAGCACCTTATACAGCTGCAACATAATCTCACTGTTTTTAAATGCCATCCCTCTGGCAATGAAGAACAAAATTCCATTTGTCTTCTTAATTACCTGCTGCACCAGCAAGCGAACTCCTTGAGATTCTTGCACAAGGACACCCAGGTCCCTCTGCATAGCAACATGCTGTAAGTTTTCACCACTTAAACATATTGCTGTTATTCCTATCAAAATGGATGAGCTCACATTTACCAACATTGTACTCCATCGGCCAGACCCTCGTCCACTCACTTAGACTATCTATATCCCTTTGCAGATTTTCAGTATCCTCTGCGAACTTTGTCCTACTACCCATCTTAGTGTCATCTGTGAATTTTAACACTACACTTGGTCTCCAGCTCCAAATCAGCTATGTAAATTGTTAACAATTGCGGTCCTAACATTGATCCTTGAGGCATACCACTAGTCACTGATAGTCAACGAGAAAAACACCCATTTACCCCCACTCTTTGCTTTCTGTTAGTTAATCAATCCTGTACCCATGCTAATACATTGCCTGTAACACTGTGCACCTTTAGTTTATGTAGCAGTCTTTGGTGCAGCACTTTATCATCCGGATACACCACATCCACAGGTTCCCCATTGTCTATTGCACATATAATGTTCTCAAAGAATTCCACCAAATTGGGTGAACAGGACTGGAGACAGGCGACAGGGATTTGTGTGACTTCTCAAGTTTACAGAGAGGGTGGGACATGATAGGTCAGCGGGGAGTACAATGGAATAGTCAAATCCGAAGGGAGAAAGGAATGAATGAGGGTTTCTACTTTCTCAGAAGACAAAGGAAATTGGCATGTCAGCTATGACTCTCACCAACCTTTATAGATGCACCATAGAAAACATTCTTTCTGGTTGCATCACTGCTTGGGATGGCTCCTGTTCTGTCCAAGACTGCAAGGAACTACAAAATGGTCATGAACGAAGCCCAATCCATCAGGCAAACCAGCCTCCCATCCATTGACTCTGTCTACACTTTCTGCTGCTTTGGAAAAGTAGTCGGCATAATCAAGGACCCCACGAATCGCAGACATTCTCCCTTCCCCCTTCTTCCATCAAAGTCTGAGGTCACGTACCAACCAATTCAAGAACAGTTTCTTCCCTGCTGCTGTCAGACTTTTGAATGGAACTATCTCACATAAAGTTGATCTTTCTCTACACCCTAGCTATGACTGTAACACTACATTCTGCACCCTCTCGTTTCCTTCTCTATGAACAGTATGCTTTGTCTGTATAGCGCGCAAGAAACAATAGTTTTTACAGTATGTTAATACATGTGGCATTAATAAATCAAATCAAATCAACAATGGAGGTAGGGATGTTGTCAGGGGCCATTATGAATGTGGGAGTCAGCAGTTTTAATGCTAATGAGGATATGGGTTTGAGACTCAGGGTCAAATATGATACCGAGTTTCTGAATAGTCTGATTCCGCCACAGGCAGTTGTTAAGGAGAGGGACTGAGTTAGCAGCTCAGGAGCGGACTTTGGAGAAGGGACCAAAGATAATGGCTTCATTCTGGCAGTACTTAGAGGAAATTTTCAATATTAGATATGCAACTTATCATTTATCAACAGTGGAGGGATGGAGAGAGGTGGGGGTGGAGTGGTGTTACCGGGTGACATCAGTGTATATCTGCAAACCAGTGCTGTGTTTTTGGATGAGATTGTCAAGGCGTAACATGTAGATGTAAATTATAGAATCATAGATTTCTTATAGTGCAAAAAGAGATCATTCAGCCCATCATGTCTGCATCATCCAGACCCTATCCCTATAAACATTATGTATTTACCCAACTAATCCCCCAACCTTGACATCTTTGGACACTGAGGGACAATTTAGCATGGCCAATCCCGCTAACCTACACATCTTTGGACTGTGGGAAAAATTTAGAAATCAGTGGAAGTCAAGGATAGATCCTCAGGGGACACCAGAGATACCTAGAATCATAGAAGCCCTACAGTGCAAAAAGAGGCTATTTGGCCTATTGAGTCTGCACCGTCTACAATCCCACTTAGGCCCTGCTCCCATATCCCCCCATTAATTCCTCTAAGCTACGCAATTCAGGATACAAAGGGGCAATTTTAGCATGGCCAATCAACCTAACCTGCATACCTTTGGACTGTGGGTGGAAACCAGAACACCTGGATAAACACACACAGACATGGGGAGAATGTGCGAACTCCACACAGACAGTGACTCAAGCCAGGAACCAAACCCAGGTTTCTCGAGCTGTGAAGTAGCAGTGTTAATTACTGTGCTACTGTACCACCCCAACTACTCTGCCAGTATAAGGATAGGGAAAAAAAGCCAATGATGGAGATTGTCTGTTTACGATTAAATAAATTGGATAGGAAGCGGGGGGGGGGGGGGGGGGGGGGGGGGGGGGGGTGGCGTCCCCAACCAGCTAGAGTAGATAAGAACATAGCAAATGAAACAAATGGAGTGGTGTGAAATGTCCAAAAAAAGCAGAATTTTTTTAAGTTTAAGTATCAGTGTCGCACATAGGTTTACATTAACACTGCAATGGAGTTACTGTGAAAATCCCCTAGCCGCCACACTCCAGCTGCTGTTCGGGTACACTGAGGGAGAATTTAGCACAGCCAATGCACCTAACCAGCACATCTTTCAGACTGTGGGAGGAAACTGGAGCACCCAGAGGAAACTCATGCAGACGCAGGGAGAATGTGTAGACTCTGCACAGACAGTCACCCAAGCCAGGAATTGAACCCAGGTCCCTGGCACTGTGAGGCAGCAGTGCTAACCCACTGCGCCACTGTGCTGCCCATAATGAAGAGAGAGTGGGCAAAGTTTGCATTCAGAGATATTCCTGTATCCAAATCACAGAAAACTGAGATGCAGGTGGAGAAAGCAACTGAGAAGGCAAATACTACCTTGGTTTTTGCTACAGAGTGTAGGGATAAAATGATATCATGTCAATTATAGCGCGCATTGCCTATACCTGAATATTAAGTATAGTTTTTGTCTTCTTACCTAAGAAAAGTTACACTTGCTTTAAAGAGAAATACACCAGACTGTTTCCTAGGATGAACACGGGCCGGCTCAATATTCCCTGCAGTTTCAAAGAATAAAAAATGATTTAATTCTAACGTAGAAAATCCCAAAGGTGTCTGATAGGGTGGATGCTCAGGAAATGGTTCCTCCTGATTGGAGAATACAGAACATGGGATCACTGTCTCCAGTTAAGAGGTCAGTCATTTGGGAATGAAACGAGGAGAAGTTTCTTCATTGGTAGAGTGTCACAGAATTCCTAGGGTACAGAAGGAAATCGCTCAGCCCTTTGAGCCAGCATCAACAATCCCACCCAGGTTCTATCCTCATAAGCCCATATATTTACCCCACTACTGTCCCTGACATTAAGGGCTAATCCACCTGACCTGTGAATCACTTTGAGAGTTGTGTATCTTTGGGATTCTCTAACCCACAGAATTCAGTTGTTGAGTCAATTCACTACAGAAACCAACAGAGTTTTGGACACTGGGAAGTGGAAAGGAGGGGAGGAGTGGTTGGAGTTCAGTGGAGGGAGGAACAAATTGGATTGGCCTCCTCTGTGTCCTTATGATCCAAAGAGAAGGAAATCAAATGCTGATCAGTTTAATAATCTGCAGTTGCTTCAATAAACCCCAGATGGCGCTCTGAGCTCAGTTAAGATACACAAGAATCTGTTCAGCTTTTAAATCCCATTGAACTGGATTTATCAAACTTATTTCCTCAGCAAAATTAGAGGATTACTGACATACCTTCCAAAAAATGTACTTCCTGATCTAAAACATGGTACGGGAAACATCAGAAACCGCTGAGATCTGCAGTGATATGGTGGTAATGGGATGAAGCTGTTTGGCACTGTAACAGCATCAATGATAACAATCACTATCTATTACCTTACAGCCAGCACCAGACTAGTTATTACATCACAAATCTGGGTTATCTCCACATAAAATCACTCCCAAACACTTCGATTTATTTCTGCAGAGTTCCTTTTACTAAAATTCTGGTCCACCAATCTCAATGTAAAAAATATTGCACTGAATAACTGGAGTCTGTTTCTCCATTCAATAAAATCGTGGCTAAACCTTGGTTTCACTCTGCTTCCCTCCCCACACCGTGCATTGCGCCATGTTCCAAATATTTTATAGCCAATTAATTAAAGCGTATTTATTCATCACATGTAAGGTTTACATTAACACTGCAATGAAGTTACTGTGAAATTCTCCTAGTCGCCCACACTCTGGCACCTGTTCAGGTCAATGCATCATAACCAGCAAGTCTTTCGGACTGTGGGAGGAAACTGGAGCACCCAGAGCAAACCCACACAGACATTGGGAGAATGTGCAGACTCTGCATAGACAGTGACACAAGCTGGGAATGAAACCTGGGTCCCTGGAGCTGTGAGGCAGCAGTGCCAACCCACTGTGCCACCCTGATTACTTTGAAGATGTAGCCATTGTCATGTTGTAAGAAATGGACCAGCCAATTGGTGCTCCCAAATTCAGCAATGCAGTAATGAGCAGATCACCTATCTCTTAGCTACTGTTATTTTAAATTAATTTATGGGACCTGGGTGTGGCTGGCCAGCATTTATTGCCCATCCCTGGTTGCCCTTGAGAAGGTGGTGATGAGCTGCCTTCTTGAATCACTGCAGTCCACGGCATCCGCATTAGCAATGATAGTCAAAGCATGAACTGGTGAGAATACCTCTATCTTTTGTTTAACCAGTCCCAAAGAATCTTTTCTGTTCAACTCAAAAAGCTGACAGGGTCTTGGTTTAACATCTCATGCAAAAGACAGCACCTCTGAGTGTGCGGCACTCTCTCTATACTGAACTGGAGTGCTTTTGATTAAGATGAATCCACATGTTTTTTAACAAATCTGGGGCTATTTGATAGTAGTGTTGTCAGTGCAATACCCCTGACAGGACCCTGATCTATAATTCACTGAAATGGACTGTGTCAATCCTTCCAAATCTCTTCTCGCACCCAATAATTCACTAAGGCAGACTCCCTGCCTGTTTCCATGTGTAGTAATTCCTGGAACAGGTTGCTAGTCTGTCACCAGGAGCTTATGCTTACAGCTTGAAGGTGCCTCTCCACGTCAAGCATGGCTGACCAAGAGTCTCTCTTCCTCTTACCACCAGCCACTAGTATGTTTAGAAGGATTTTGCAGGTTAACACTCAACCTGTTTGACCACGTTATGAACCCACCTTCCTTGGACATCACGTCCTGGGGCAGGACTCGAACCCAGAGCTACTGCTCAAAGGCAGTGATGCTACTCACTGTCCTCAGTGAAACAGATGCACTGATTGTTAACACAAACCAGTGAATTGCACTGACTGAGAAATGCCTACCATTTATTGAGTGCGATATAAAAACTTCCTGGCACGTCGCATACAAGATGCATGTTGTGTACACAATTGTGTGGATGTTCCAAAGACTGATATCTCAGGGCGTGTTGCATTAGTTAGGTTTTTTCTTGAGCATTTGAGTTGAATCTGTTTTACGCTGTAACTTTACTGAGGAGTTGAAGGGGGTAGAGGTGTTGAACTGACAGGGGAATGGTGAGATAATGGCGGGACATGTGGTACCTCAGTGAACAGCGAGACCAACAATCTATCTCCTTCACAAACAAAATTGAAGAATTGAGAGAGGGAGAGAGAAAAGACGAGGAAAGAAATCAGGCGACTTGGAATCAAATTAGTGGGAAGGAGACATAAAGAAAAGGATATTGAGTGGAGAAAAATAGAGAAAGGAAAATACATATTTACTAAAACTCAAATTTTTAAAAAATCTTTCCCAAGAATTTAGAGCCACAGAATCATTGCAAAATTATAGCATTTAAAGAGACCATTCGATCAAATCTCCTGTGTCTGCAGTTCTTCTTTAAGTCTAATCACATGGCTACTTTGTATCTTAACTTTCTTCCTACTCTTTCCAGGTCAGGGGTCACAAGGTCACATGAGCCAACATTTCTTATTATTCAAGGAAATGTAACTGATGTAAACTCCATCAGCTATAGGAGCAGAATTAGGCCATTTAACCCATCGAGTCTTCTCCACCATTTAATCATAGCTGATAAATTTTTCAACCCCATTTCCCACCATTTCCCCATCACTTTTGATCCTCTTTACCAATCTATCTCTATCTTAAATACACTCAATGATCCGGCGTCCACAACTTGCTGTGGCAATGAATTCCACAGATTCTCCACTCTTTAGCCGAAGGAATTTCTCCTCATCTCGGTTCTGAAGGATTGTCCCTTTAATCTGAGGCTTTGCCCTTGGACTCTCGTCTTTCCAACTAAAGGAAACATCTTCCCCATGTCCATTCTATCCAGACCTTTCAGTATTCTTAAAGGGCTTTTTCAAACATTCTTTTAAATAATTGCAGACTCCACAGAACTTTATAACAAATTACAAATTTCCCCTAAAGCAAAATAGTATGGATGCTGGGAGTAAAAGCAGAAAATGCTGGAAAGACTCAGCAGTTATGATATGGACTCAGATTGCTACCTCGTTTTCTCTCTCTATGATGCTGCCAGAACCTGCTGGCTCATTTTATTTCTGATTTCCCTATTGCACTACATCTAGATCAAAGATCAGCTTCTACAGATGCACCATAGAAAGCATTCTTTCTGGTTATATCACAGCTTGGTACAGGTTGTGCTCTGCCCAAGATTGCAAGGAACTACAAAAGGTCTTGAACCAAGCCCAGTTCATCACGTAAACCAGCCTCCCACCCACTGCCTCGGAAAAGCAGTCAGCATAATCAAGGATCCTACACGCCCTGGACATTCTCTCTTCCATCTTCTTCCATCAGGAAAAAGATACAAAAATCTGAGGTCACGTATCAACTGACTCAAGAAAAGCTTCTTTCCTGCTGCTGTCAGACTTTTGAATGGACTTACCTCGCATTAAGTTGATCTTTCCCTACATCTGAGCTGTGACTGTGACACTACATTCTGCATTCTCTCGTTTACTTCTCTATGAACAGTACGCTTTGTCTGTATCGCGTGCAAGAAACAATACTTTTCACTGTATCCCAATACATATGACAATAACAAATCAAAAAAAAAAATCATGATTTACATGGTGAGTTCTCCAAGGACAAATCACTAAATCTGAATAAGGCCATAAAAATGTAACTGTGGTTTATTTCTAAAGAGATAGGATCAAACAACAGAGAAATTGTGTTAAACTTATATCTAACTTTGTTTGGCCCACACTTGCACCAGTCCTGTTTCCACATTATTGATCTGAGGTTTCTCCAGTGAGCTACACCCCCCCTGGAGAGGTTCAGGAGGCCTCATATTAATGAGGCCCAGGGCCCAACTTCCAGTTCCCCTCAGGTCAGTCCAATTAGGCTCAGGGATATCGGGCATTTCAAGGTCAACCTGTCTTTTGAAGCCTGCTTAGGTTTGATTTTGCCCTTTGCTGTATATAAATCCACTTCACCGTTTCTGTCTGAATGACCCCCTGGCAGGAAATAATCAGAGAATGTTCTAAGCTTGACACATGAAAAAAATCCATCATTTTTCGGCTGAATGCACGTTTGCCACTGAGGGGCAGCACAGTCCATTCTGATGTTTGCTGGCGACAGTGCAGACTCCGAGCATGCACTGAAATGTGTTTCTTTTCACTCTGAATAAGTTAGCCCTCGCTGTGTGATGTAACAGCATTCCAGGGAAATCTTATGGCCCAGAAAGGGGTTAGAATGTGGAACTCATTACCCACGTGTAGGTAAATCGTATAGACATGCTTTAGGGAAAAACTAAATAAACACACAAGAAAGAAAGGAAAGGACTTAGGAAATACAAAACAGGAGTTGGAATAGGCCATTTGGCCCCTACAGAATGCTTCACCATTCAACAAGACTATAGTGTGGAGGTGCCGGCATTGGACTGGCGTAGGCACAGTAAGAACTCTCATAAAACCAGGTTAAAGTCCAACCGGTTTATTTGGAATCATCAGCTTCTGGACCATTGCTCTTCATCAGGTGAGTCTAACCCTAACCCTAATTCTAACCCTAACTGTAACCCTCACCTAATGAAAGAGCAAATCTCCACAAACTCGTGATTCCAAATAAACCTGTTGGACTTGAACCTGATATTGTGAGACTTCTTACTGCTATAAGATCATGGATGCTCTCCTGCTGTAATGTTCACATTATCCGCGTATCCCTTAATTCTCTCAGTCCCCAAAGGCATATCAACCTTTGCCTCAAGGACTGAGCACACACTGTTCTTTGGGGTAGAGAATTCCAAAGATATACAACCCTTTGAGTCAAAAGAGTTCTCCTGCCGACCAATTATTCTGAGATTGTGACCCCCTCTCCATCCCATCCACCCACTGCCCCTGTGTTCTCAATTGCTCAGACAAGGGAATTATTTTATCAGCATCTACCTTGTCAATACATGCTTTAGTCAGATTGCCTCGCGTTCTCCTAGATTCCTTGTCTGAGAGAATAAAGGCCTAGAGGATACAAAGAAGAACAAAGAACAAAGAACAAAGGATAGGGCGATATGTTGACGAGGTGGGACAAAACAAGGTGGGAGCCAAACATGCGTGGAGCACGAACACCAGCACAGACCAGTGGGGCCAAATGGTCTGTTTCTGTACTGTAAATTCTATTTACCTTGTGTGATAGCAGAAGGTTACTTGAAGTGAAGAATCCAGCTGCTAATTGTTGAAAAAGGTAACTGCAAATAAAACTTGCTGACATTCATAAAAGCAATCTGCAGGGAAGTAAATTCTTGCCTTATGAAATGATCATTGTCTGTAATATTGTAGAAAATGAGAGGAAGTACCTGTGCCAAAGGTCCTGGGGGCTTTGTACAGAAGATGCTATTGTTGTTCTGGAAACTATTGACATTTCTTTCTTTACTTTTGAAATATGGGCAAGAATTCCTACGTTGTCATTTACTCCTGCCTGCCAATCAGAAGGTGGAGGTTGACTTTCTTGAACAGTGGTTAACACTGCTGCCTCATAGCTCCAGGGACCCGGGTTCGATTCCTGGCTTGGGTCACTGTCTGTGTGGAGTTTGCATGTTCTCCTGCTAAGCACAGGGGAGAGGTGAGACGCCACCACCAATGGCATCCGATTTCACTCACTCACCACCCTCTGAGTGAAAAATGTAGCCCTAACATCTCCTCTGTACTTGCTTCCCAACACCTTAAACCTGTGTTCTCTCGTAGTGACCGTTTCAGCCCTGTTGCCAGACACACCCCCTGGATTATTTTCAGGGAGTTTGAAAATTCAGCGGCAATAGCTAGCAGCAAAGCTGATGGACTAGTCCTCTACCCGACCCCCCGACCCGTGAGCTGAGAAACTTCCATCCTTCAGTACTTGCATTGGAGATCCAGCCTGTTCAATCTGACTTTGTAATTATAATCCCTTTAGTTCTGTAAATCTTCTTTGCATTTTGACTAGTGCCCAATACTCCCATTAAAATATGAAGATCAGAACTGTGCACAGTGCTCCAACTGTAGTTATCTCATTATTGAAAGGTTTCTCCCTTTTTCATTCATAAACACCGACAGTATAAGGTACGAAAGGAAACAGGGAGGAAAACAATTGTTGCTGCTTGGGGAATCTTCTAGAATGTGGGCCGCCCTTCTCCGCTCTTTGGCACTCAGCGGAAGCTCCATTCACAGCAGCGGGACTGGAGAATCCCAGTCACGGGTGAGGTCGGGGAATCCTGGGCCATTGTCTGAAAAAATAGAGTCAGGAGTGAAATTAGAAAACACTTTTCCACACAAAGGCAGTCAGAAGTTTGGAACTCAGAAGCAAGCGGAAATGAATGTCAATTGTTGATTTTAAAATTGACGTTGATGCTTTTTGGCAAACAAAATTATAAAGAGATATACAGCAAAGCTAGGTGGTAGGCCAATTCTGACCTCTTGATCAGTGGGACAAGCTGATGGTGTAAGTGGCCTCGTGCTGTTCCTCTGTTCCCAGCAGTCCCTGTGCTCACAGTCACGTTAACAAATACATCGAGATTCGATGGTGCAGGTAACAGCATCCCTACGGCAACTTGGGATGTGTTTAGAAGGATAATTATCAGCTGGTTTGCACCATCCAGAGATACATATTCAAAGCATCCTTTCTGGTTGTGTCACAGCGTGGTCTGGCTCCTGCTCTGTCCAAAACCACAAGGAAAGACAAAGAATTGTGAATGAAGCCCAATCCATCACATAAACCAGCCTTCCACCCACTGACTCTGTCTACACTTCCTGCTGCATCGGGAAAAGCAGCCAGCATAATTAAGGACCCCACACACCCCGGACATTCTCTTTTCCATATTCTTCCATCAGGAAAAAGATACAAAAGTCTGAGATCACGTAGCAACCAACTCAAGAACAGTTTCTTCTCTGCTGCCTTCCTCGCATGAAGTTGATCTTTTTCCACACCCTCGCTATGACTGTAATAATACATTCTGCATTCTCTCATTTCCTTCTCTATGAACGGCATGTTTGTCTGTATAGCGTGCAAGAAATAATACTTTTCACTGTATATTAATACATTTGACAATAATAAATCAAATCAAATCAATTCAGCAATCACACGGCGAGAGGATGATGTACAATTGTCCCACACAATTCCATTTGAAGTTCACCTTAATGAAAATCACGTTGTGATGCCACAGGATAGAAGCAGGTCATACTCTCCACTTGCCAGGATGACTACACTCCCAACAACATGCAAGAAACTCAACACCATCCCAAACAAAACAGCCCAAACAACCAACCTCAACATCCACTCCTTTCACCTGCAAATTCTCCATCCCTCCTCAACACAAACTACATTCTGACTTTGCTAAATACCAGCTGTTCTTTGTCAAAATTTTGGAATTCCCAACAACAGCCAATATCCATATAATGTCCTTAAAACACTAAGAGTGAGCTCACAGGAAAATTACCAGACAATATTTGGCATTAAGCAATTTAAGGAGTTGTTAGGCTGGATGACAGAGAGCTTGGTCAAAGAGGGAGGCTTCAAGAAACATCTTGAAGGAGGAAGGCGAGGTGAAGATTTGGAGAGAGATAGAGCAGAAATTCCAGAACTTATGGTCCATAAGACCAAGGGAACGGTTGCCACTGGGACAACAATGAAAGCCAAAGGCTAGGATTCTCCCAAAAAAAATTCCCAGTCCCTACATTGCAGGAAAATAGGACTAAATCCGACTCATGTTTTTAACGTGACTTCCAGAGCAAATTGCCAATACTCTGAGCACTGCGGAGTGCCCTCTGAAAATCTGGGAGGGGGCCTATCCCGACAGAGAGACTACAACACAGCACTGAGTGGGCCCCTGCACACAAACCAACCTGCTATGTCTCTAAGATTATAATCTCACTGCTTTAAGCACAAGAGTTTCTAATAAACTGTTTAAAGTGTTGATGACTTACAAAATCAAAGAAGCATTGAAGGAGGCCATTTGGCCCATCATGCCTTTGTCAGCTCACTGAAAGAGCTGTCCAATTATTCCCACTTTTCCTGTCCACCCCCTATAGTTCTGCAATTCTATCCCTTCAAATCATATCCAAACTCCCCGTGGAATCAGCTTTCACTGTTCTTGCAGGCAGTGCATTCCAGATCACAACCTACTGAGTAAAGATAGAAGTCTTTTATTGCTCTGGTTCTTTGGCCAACTATCTCTATCCCCTGGAAGAAATTATTCAATCAAAACCTTTCATAATAGTGAACATCTCGATGAAATGTTCCCTCTGCTGTTTGAGAATAACCCCAGCTTCTCCAACCCCTCTCCATATAAGTGAACCTCTCCTTTCATTGCTCCATAAAACCAATTGACCTCATTGCACCCCGTGCCCATTGCTAGTTTCCAACAGTGCTGGCTTTGGAAAGCTGTATCGTGTGGGGAGATGGTTGCCATCATTTAATTTGATAGTGCAGATCAACCATAAGGTTTCTGATTCCTTCAATCTGCCAGAGTTGTGCAATGCCCAGAAAATGATTCTCTCTCCGACTGCCAAGTACATTGCATCCACTGATAATTGTTTCACCTTTAACAAGAATTGTTAGCCCAGTTGGTTCGAGTAGGATAACTCATTGTTTATCTTGGAAGACCATTGCTTAAAATTACATTAAAACACGTCACGCATGCTTAGAACCCAATGGATAAATGAATATAATCCATTGTAAGACAATCATTTGGCTTGTTTGAGCAGTACACTTTGATTGATCCATCAATGCTAACTATACGCCATCCAGAAATGCTGAACAGCTTCAAAATGATCACACACTGTTTGCAACTGAGGAGACAGCAATGTACAAAGAGAATTGGATAGAGATTTCAAAAGGAAAGATTTGCAGGGGTATGGGGAAGAGCAGGGATGAGCAGGACTAATTGAAAGCTCTTTCAAAGATTGCACAGGCACAATAAATGGACTCTTTCTGTGCTCCATGGCTCTGTGCTCCCATTGAAATGCATCAAAGAAATCTGAATGCATCATAAATATTACAGTATTTCGTCTGAAATATTGAATTACTTTCAGAGATGTGAAGATCAAGTTAAATTTTAGAATAACTAGGGCAATAATTACCGGCACTCCAAGCATCTTTCATGCATCTAGTATAAGTTGGTAAAGCTAAGAATATTTCCTGTCATAGAAAAATAGAAGACAGGAGCAGGAGGAGACCATTCAGCCCTTTGAGCATTTTCTGCCATTCATCAGGATCATGGCTGATCGCCCAACAGATTAACCCTGCTTTCTCCCCATAACCCTTGATCCCATTCACCCCAAGTGCTACATCCAGCTGCCTTTGAATACATTCAATGTTTTAGCATCAACTACTTCCTGTGGTAATGAATTCCACAGGCTCACCTCTCTGTGGGTGAAGAAATGTCTCCTCATCCCCGTCCTAAATGATCTACCCTGAATCCTCAGACTGTGACCCCTGGTTCTGGACTGGCCCACTATCAGGAATATTCTCCCTGCACCTACATTTCAATTCCATTTGTTGACAACTATAACACTCATTTTAAATTTCTCTGTAACATATATTCTATATTTACATAGCCAGGATGGTGGTGGAGGCAGATACAACAGGCTCACTTAACAGGCTTTAGGTAAACATATGAATATGCAAGGAATGGAGGAATATAGACCAAGGTCAGGCAGAAGGAATTTGTTTAATTTCCCATTATGTTTGAGACAAGACTGTGGGCTGAAGGACCTGTTGCTGTGCTGCACTTTTCGATGTTCTATGTACTAACTGAACACAGATGATTTGTGAAGAAAGCCTCTTGCATTTCTATAGCGCCTTTCAAAAGCACAAGGCATTCATTCTAAAGTGCTGTATAACCATCTTTGAAGTGTAGTCAGTGCTGGAATGTGAGAAATGGGACAGCCAATTTACACACAGCAAGCTCTCACAACCAAAACTATGATAATGAGACAATAATCTGTTTTTTATAAAGATGTATTGATTGAGAGATAAATATTGGTCAAAACTCTGGGAAACACTGCTGTTCTTCAACAGAGTACCACAGAGCATTTTATAGTCACCTCAGAGAGTAGATGGGGCAACAGTTTAACATTTAATTTGATTTATTATTGTCACATGCATTATCATACAGTGAAAAGTATTGTTTCTTGCGCATCATATAGACAAAAGTATACCGTTCATAGAGAAGGAAAGGAGAATGTAGTGTTATAGTCATAGCTCGGGTGTAGAGAAAGATCAGCTTAATGCGAGGTAGGTCCATTCAAAAGTCTGATGGCAGCAGGGAAGAAGTTATTCTTGAGTCGGTCGGTACGTGACCTCAGACTTTTATACTTTTTCCCAACAGAAGAAGGTGGAAGAGAGAATGTCCAGAGTATATGGGATCTTTGCTTATGCTGGCTGCTTTTCTGAGGCAGCGAACATCTCATCTGAGAGGAGGCATCTCCGACAGTGCGGCACTCCCTCAGTATCACAGTAGGAGCATCATCATGGATTAAGTTCAGGCTCTTGAACCCACCGGCTTCTGACCCAATGGCTATCCACTGAGCCACAGCAGGCAGCAAAATTGAAAGCACCCTGGTTACCAAATTGTTTAATTTCACCTCCCCGAAATTAAACTTGCTGCTTATGTAAAATTAGCCGCTGGTGCAGCAAGGAGCTTTTTGTGTCACTTTTGTGCTTCTGTGTATGCTTGTGTGTTTCTAATGTAATTATTCCCACATTTGAGAGATCTATTCTGCAAGTTAAGTGTATTTATCTGGCAGGATTGTTAATACAGCTGCGTTTGTTGTTTTGCCTCACTGATGTAGTGTAGTTTCTCCAACTGACACTACTTCACCTTTTCTCAAATCCAAGTCATTCCCCTGATTACATAGTGTCCCTGGGTTACAGTGCTCTGATGCTGTGAAATGTGTATTATTATTACACTGGGAGCCCTGTGCAACTCCTCCGCCAACTTCAGTGATGTTTGATTTTTCACTGCACGATGTGTGTGCTTAAACGAAGCAGTCATATTATCAGGAGACCTATTCCAACGTGGACCAACAGCAACAGTGTACAAGTCATTACTAAAAACACACAGGAATGAATCATACATTTTGGCAATGATTTGGAAAGATTCCTGGATGGATATTATTAACTGCATCAAAGCTGCTCACTGCGTGAGCTACTGTTATTAGTTAACAAGGAATTATAAACACTATTTCAATTGACTTAAACTGGAGCAATAAATTCCCAAGAACTGTTAATTAAACATGCTTTTTGGAGAGTTTTGTGAATGTATTTATTTAATCTTCCATCAGCAGATAGAGGGTAATATTATGAAGGTTGTACAGATAGTCTGAAGACGTGAAATATTGCAAAATCATCATTTTTAATTTTGTTTACAAAAAAATGATATGGCACAGTGGTTAACACTGCTGCCTCACAACGCCAGGGACCCGGGTTTCATTCCGCCCTTGGGTGACTGTCTGTGCGGAGTCTGCACGCTCTCCCTGTGTCTGCATGGGTTTCCTCTGGTTTCCTATCACAGTCCAAAGATGTGCGGGTTAGGTGGACTGCCCATGTTAAATTGACAACTAGCGTCAGGGGGATTAGCAGGGTAAATATGTTCAGTTACAAGGTTAAGTGGGATTGTGGTCAGTGCAGACTCAATGGGCCAAATGGCCTCCTACTGCACTGTAGAGGTAGATAATTATTTATGTAGATAATTCTATAAAAAGCAAGTGTATTTCAAAGGAATTGCTTGCTAAGTGAATGTTTTGAGAGGTTTTTTGAGAGGTGCCATAAAACCCACATAACTACAGCTCTCCTGTATGTCATTCTGAATCAAAATCATCATTCTTCTTTCTTCAAATTAGAAATCAATTTTCACGTTGCACTCACCGGCACCTCACAATGGGGTCTGCCTGTCCCCCTGCTCTGTGGGTGCAAAGGGATTCCGCAGTTCATCAGACCTGCTGAATGAAGCAGGAGTGTGGTCACACTGGGGAAAGGCCTTTCACCTGCTCCATGTGTGGGAACTATTCACTCAGTCACAAAACCTAATGAGACGCTGGCAAGTTCACAAGTCTTCAGGAGGTAGATTCCCCTGATTATTAAACAATTAATCACATCCAGGACTGACCCCTATGTTTATTCTGATAACTGCGTGTTCCTGCTGCTGTTTATAATCCTGATAATCAGCTCGAGTTAACCATTCAGAAATTTTCTCTTCAAGTTAAGAGAAACTTATAGCTGCACAACCTTCATTAATTTCTGGGGAAGAGGACTCCACTGACTAACTGCCCTCTGAGAGAAAACATTCCTCCTCATCTCTATCTTAAAAGTGAGATTTCTTATTTTTAAACTCTCTCTCTCATTCTTGTCTCTTTCATTAGGGGTCTGAGATGCGCAGCATTAACTTGTTAATAGAATCATAGAATCCTACAGTGCAAAATGAGGTCATTCAGCCCATCGACTCTGCACTGACCACAATTCCACCTATGATCCTATCCCCATAACCCCATGCATTTACACTAGCTAGTCCCCCGACACTAAGGGACAATTTAACACGGCCAATTCCACATAATTGACTATAGTCACCCCAGCTAGTAATCCAGAAATCAACACTTGCATTTATATAGCACCTTGAATGTGGTAAAATATTCCAAGCCACTTCATAGGAGTGTTAACAAGCAAAATTTAGCACAAAGCCATGTAAGATAAGCAGATGGTCAAACAAAAGATCAGTTAAGGCAAGTTTTGAAGTGAGAGAGAGAGGTTTAGGGGCTATTCCAAAGACTTAGGTCCAAGCAGCTGAAAGCAAGGCCACCAATGTGGGAGCTTAGAAAATCATAAGCTGTACACATAGACAGAACTGCAATGTGCTGAAATTTCAGAGGAGTGCAGGGGCTGGAGTAGGTTATAGAGATAGGGAGGGGTTATAGGGGCTGGAGGAGGTTACAGAGGTAGGAAGGAGGAAGGGTTGGAGGAGGTTACAGAGATAGGGAGGAGGAAGAGGCTGGAGTAGGTTACGGAGATAGGGAGGGGTTGTAGGGGCTGGAGGAGGTTACAGAGATAGGGAGGGGTTATAGGGGCTGGAGGAGGTTACAGAGATAGGGAGGGGTTATAGGAGCTGGAGGAGGTTACAGAGATAGGAAAGAGGAAGGGTTGGAGGAGGTTACAGAGATAGGGAGGAGGAAGAGGCTGGAGTAGGTTACAGAGATAGGGAGGGGTTGTAGGGGCTGGAGGAGGTTACAGAGATAGGGAGGAGGAAGAGGTGGAGTAGGTTACGGAGATAGGGAGGGGTTGTAGGGGCTGGAGGAGGTTACAGAGATAGGAAGGAGGAAGGATTGGAGGAGGTTACAGAGATAGGAGGAGGAAGAGGCTGGAGTAGGTTACAGAGATAGGGAGGGGTGTAGGGCTGGAGGAGGTTACAGAGATAGGGAGGAGGAAGAGGCTGGAGTAGGTTACGGAGATAGGGAGGGGTTGTAGGGGCTGGAGGAGGTTACAGAGATAGGAAGGAGGAAGGATTGGAGGAGGTTACAGAGATAGGGAGGAGGAAGAGGCTGGAGTAGGTTACAGAGATAGGGAGGGGTTGTAGGGGCTGGAGGAGGTTACAGAGATAGGGAGGGTCATGGCGCCAGGGGTGGTTACAGGTATATATTTAAACGGATTACCTGGATTCAGCATCTGGTTTATTTTAAATTTTATCCATTCACATTGTAAATCATAAAACCTCATTTATGGTCATTGATAGATCTGGGGTTACAAAGAAATTAAAGAAAGATAGATCTTTGATTTTGATATCACCAGCACATTGTCACGATCTCCCAAAGCACTTTCAGCCAGTGTAATCTCTGTTAGAATGTAGGAAACTGGCAATCTGTGCACAGTAAGATCCCATAAACAGGAATACAGGAATGATCTGTTTTTGTGCTGTAGCTGAAGGATAAATGTTGTTTGGGGAGAACTCACCCAGTCTGTTTTGAAATAGCAGCCAAAGGATTTTTAATATCCACCTGAAAGGCTGACAGAGCCTTGATTTAACAGCTCTTCTGACAAAGCAATCACCGGCAGTACTGCAGCATTCCCTCAGCATTCCCTCAGCATTCCCTCAGCATTCCCTCAGTACCACACTGGAAATAACAGCTGAGGATCTAAACTGGAAAGAGTGCTGAAAAGATTTGTTAGGATGCTGCTGGGATTGATGGTTTGGATTATAAGGAGAGGCTGGATAGACTGAGAATTCACGCCTGAAGCGTAGGAGGCTGAGGGGTGACCTTATAGAGATCTATAAAATAAAGAGGGGCATAGACAAGCTACATAGTCAATACATTTTCCAAAGGTAGGGAGTCTAAAACTAGAGGGCATAGGTTTAAGGTGAGAGGGGAGAGATACAAAAGTGTTCAAAGGAGCAATTTTTTCACACAGAGCGTGGTGAGTGTCTGGAACAAGCTGTCAGAGGCAGTAGTAAAAGTGGGTACAACTTTGTCTTTTAAAAAACATTTAGATAGTTACATAGGTATGAGAGTATAGAGGGATATGCAAGCAATTGGGATTAGCTTTGGGCTTTAAAAAGAAAGGGCAGCATGGACAAGTTGGGCTGAAGGGCCTGTTTCCATGTTGTAAACCTTTATCACTGTATCTACGCTCAAGTCTCCAGAGTGGGATTTGACCATAACAATTCCAACTCAGGGAGAAAGGCTCTAAAAACTCAGCTCAGAACAAAAATACACAGTATACCAAACAAGCAATGCATGTTAACAGAGTGGGGCTGCAGTTCTGGGGAGTTATTATTACTCCACGTGGATCAATAGCAGTGTAACCAGTTGGTATGAGTGACATCAAGTCTCTTGTCCATAGTGAAAACGATCCTGTGAATTTTACCAAAGTAATTACAACTGCAAACCCCACTGCTCAGTTGGAACTGACACAAGGCTCCCTGCAACTGAGGAAAACAGAGTGAGATTTATTTGAACAAATACACTGTAGACTCATAAGCAGAGCCCAAATGCTACAGCTGCATCAGTTCTGCATGTTCCCGCACTAAATCTCTTGTTGATTTTGGATGCGCTCCTCCTGTACCAGTCTCTGGGTGAATGAGCGCCTTCTCAACATTAATCTAAAGCAGTTATAGCATCATACAGCATGGCAAGAGGCCATTTGGCCCACCATAAATATACCAGCTCCTTGAAAAAGCTATTCAATAATGCTTGGTTTGTTAATTGATAGGTAACATCAGTGCCACACAAGTGCTAGACAATGGCCACCTCTAATAAAAGAGAATCTAATCATCTTTCATCACAATTCAATGCATTACCATCACTGTATCATCCACTATCAACATCCTGGGCGCTACCATTGACCAGACACTGAACTAGACCCGCAACATAACGACTATGGTTGCAGGAGTGGGTCAGAGGCTAGGAATATTGTGGAGAATAACTCACCTCCTGACTTGCCTGAGTCTGTTCAACATCTATAAGGCACAAGTCATGAGTGTGGTGGAATACTCTCCACTTGTCTGGATGAGTGCACTCCAACAACATTCTGGAAACTCAATTGCATTCACAATGAAGTCCACATGTTTGCCCTCTCTTCCACCATTACTGCACATTTAAGGCAGTGTGTACTATCCAAAAAATACACAGCTCCTTAGATATGACCATCTTAACCCATAAACTCTACCACCTAGAAGGATATGGGCAACATATGCATGGGAACACCACTCTCCCAAAGTCACCCACCATCCTGACAAATAAACACATTGGTCAGTCCTTCACTGTGGCTGGGTCAAAGTCCTGAAATTCCCTCCCTGACAGCATTGTGAGTGTGTCTATACTGCACATAAGAATTATATGGATTGCAGTGGTTCGAGAAGGTGGCTCACCATCACCTTCTCAAGGTTAGATATGGGTGATAAACACTCATCTAGTCAGTGATGTCAGCAACACAACAACAATTTTTTAAAAACAGTCTCACTGACCTGTTCACGATCCATTCCCCTGAAAATGTTCACTTTTTTGGCGCATATTAAAGCTTCTACTGTCCTTTAAGTTAATGCATTGTAGATCAAAGCACCTCACTGAATCAATTAATTTCTCTTACTGCTCCCCTGGCTTTTTTATTTCACTGAGGGACTTGTGCATTGCTGGGCAGTATTTATTGTCCATTCCTAGTTGCCCGAGGGCAGTTGAGAGTCAACTACATTGCTGTGACTCTGAAGTCACATGTAGGCCAGACTGGGTAAGGATGACAAACTTCCTTCCATAAAGGATATTAGTGAACCTGATAGGTTTTTCCAACAATTGACAATGGTTTCATGGTTATTAGTAGATTCTTAATTCCAGATATTACCTTCCATTGAATTCAAATCCCGTCATTTGCTGTGGTGGGATTTGAACCCAGACCCCCCAGAACATTAGTTGAGTTTATGGATCAGTGGACTAGCGATAATATCTCAAGGCCATCACCTTGTAGTAACTGGGGGAGATGATGGCCTAGTGGTATTGTCATTATTGCTACTTATCTCTATCTGTTTTCTCTGGTTACTGATCATCGGAAGTAATTTCTCTCCCTTAAATCTCATCGGACTGTCTCCCAATTCATGGGGGAAAATGCCCATGGTGTTTGCTGCAGTGACTGAGTGTCTGTGGTATTCTGCCTTTGTATTGGATTGGAAGACAAAAGTGCTTCACAGCCAATGAAGTACTTGCCAAATAAAGTCACTGCTGTGATGCAGGAGACATGACAGACAATTTGTGCAGAGCAAGATCCCACAAACAGCAATATGATAGTGATTATATATTGATGATGTTCATAGAATCATACAGTGCAGAAGGAAGCCATTTAGCCCATCAAGTCTATACCCACCACAATTCCACCCAGACCCAATTCCAATGCATTTATCTTAGCTAGTCCCCCTGATTCTAAGGGGCAATTTAGCATGGCCAATCCACCTAACCCATACATCTTTGAACAATGGAGGAAACCCACACAGACATGGGGAGAATGTGTCAACCCCACATAGACAGTGACCCAAGCCAGGAATTGAACCCAGATCCCCAGAGCTGTGAGGCAGCAGTGCTAACCATTGTACCAGCTCAATAAATGGTGGAGCAAGCTTGAAGGACCTACTCTGATTTTCTAAAACCAGCATGTGTCTAAACCCAGGATTGATCCAGGAACCTTTAGATCTTCAGTCTAACACTTTCCTAACTGAGTTGTTTCAGCTTAGTTGAAGGCCAAATATGACTTAGGAGAACATAGCAGTTTTTTTTTGAGATTCAGTAAGATTACTTACACTCAGCTGAGAGGACACTGAGGGCTTAGTTTAACTTCTCATCAATAAAACTGGTGTGCAGTGAACTCTCTCTAAACTTTCCCAAGTTGTTTACAATCAGCAATCAACAATAACATGACAATAATGACAAGCTCATTAATGCTGATTTTCCTAGGATGTAAAACCAAATAAGATTGATTGAATTTTGTGTGCTATCACACCTTAGTCAGGTATAAAGGAACTAGAATCCTTTATCATTCTAATACTGTTGCTGCCTGTCAATGTGGGAAGTCTTTCTTATTGTCTAATTGATAACAAATCGCAAAGGACCTTTCAATCCAATCAGCCTGATTCCTCATTCTGGCATTTCTTCCTTTCTCACAATAGATGAGACCTTTCTGAAGGTATTTGATTGAAAACATTTACTTACAAAGGCTTTTTTTTATTCCAATCAAATCCAATTCAGAGTCCCAAGTTGAGACATTCCCAATCCAAGCTGGCAAGACAGGGCTCTTACCTCCTGTCTTGGGTTTGATCTACATGATCCAAGCTGATTGGAGTAGGCATAGCTCCTCCTCTAACGCTTGATCTCATTTGCATCTTGGCCAAAAAAACACTTTAAAAAATTGTTTCAAATGAAGTTCAAAAATAACCCAATGACTTCAACCAAGCACAGCACATCAATACTACAAAGTTAAATAAGACCAAGACTTGGCTAGAGTTACTCGTTAAGAAGCTTCTCACTCATCCTCCTCAGAGTGATGTCATTGTGACATAGCTCCTTCAGCACATGCTCAGTAGCAAACACTTGTTAACCCTTTACAACCAGTCCATTCTGATGCTTATCATCCAACCAAGTCTTCAATATCCTTCTTCATATAACCCCCAGCAACATATCTTTATAATTCTATCCTCCTCTAGGGCCTGTTTATCTTCTCCTTAAAGGCATCCAAACTATTTGTCCCAGCTAATGTATGGAGTAGTGAATTCCATATCCTGACCACTCTCTGAATAGGGACTTGTCTCCTGAATTATTAAATCAATATATTATATTCCTAGTCTCCCAAAGCATGGAAACATGTTCTCCACATATAGCCTTTCAGAGACCCTGTTGTAAATTCAATCAGGTTATCACTCTGAAATAACTCTTCCAAGACTGGTGTCCCTTCACCAGATTTACAAGCTCAATTCCACTCCTAAAAGTGCTCCTGATACAAATGCAAAATGCAGAGCAGCAGTGGACCTGACACTCCCATATTTATATACCGGCAAGGCTCCATGATTGGATAGGCAATTATTATCTCAATCAGGAAGCTCAGACTCCAAGAGGCCAACCTCATGGGCGTTGTTGAGATCATTCCACTCTTGGCCTTCTCTTTCCTATGTTGGTGAACCATAGCAGAACTGTCACCACAGGGTTAAACTTCCTGAAATGTGCTATTGGCAGTTGTCGAATCTTGCAGAGACCAGTTAGGGCTTGTTGTAAAGCTTCCTGTAATACACAGGATGATGACACTGATATAAGACTGCAATGCCACATCCTGGTGATAATTTCCTTAGGAACAACTCACAGCAGATAGCAGAGAAAAAAGGTGATGCCCGAAAGAAAATCTAATTGCACATATCAAAGTACCCCTTTTCAAAATATGGATGAGGAAGCCACTCAGCCCATCCTGATGTACAAACCGCACCCCCTCCCCAATATAACATCAGTACTGGGGACTTGGGTTACTGTCTGTGTGGAGTTTGCACATTCTCCCCATGTCTATATGGGTTTTCTCCAGGCATTCCAGTTTCCTTCCACAGTCCAAAATATGCATGTTAGATTGATTGGTCATGCTAAATTGACTCTAGTGTCAGGAAGATTAGCAGGGTAAATAAGGATTGCAGAAATAGGGCCTGGATGGGATTGTGGTTGGTGCAGACTCGATGGGCTGAATGGCCTCCTTCTGTACTGTAGAGATTCTATGATTCTACACATTATTTTTTAGTTCTAAAATGTATACCTCACCATCCTAGTTAAATTTGATTCCATGTGTGAAGAAAAATTTCCTGACATTAGCCCTAAATTTATATTTTGTCTCATTTTCATTGAGGTGATTTTGTGGAACAGCCTTGCTATAATCTCCCAGACATCACATTCAAGAACATTCTTTGTCACCTCCATACTGTTTCTTCAAACTCTTGTGCTTGACTCAAAAGCTCAGGCTCAAGGCCCCTCTCAGAATCATTTCCAGCACTTGAGAATCATACAGTGTAGAAGGAGGCCATGAGGCCCATTACATTTGCACTGGCTCTTTCAAAGAGGAATCAAATTACTCTGGTGAGTCCATTTGTTTTAGATAAGTCATTTGCTCAATTATCTTCGACTCAGTTAGAAACCACTTGTGCAGTCACTTCCTTCAGGTAATTACAAAAATGGGATACCTTCAAAAAGGCAAATGAAATATTAATCTAAGGGATGGAATCTTAGAATCCCTACAGTGCGGAAGGAGGCCATTCAGCCCATTAATCCTGGACCAACAACAATCCCACACAGGCCTTATCCCCATAAACCCTAGCATTCACTTGCTAATCCCCATGACTCAAAGGGGCAATTTAGCAAGGCCAATCCACCCAACCAGCACATCTTTTGGACTGCAGGAGGAAACTGGAGCACCCAGAAGAAACGTGTGAACATAAGAGAGAAAGTGCACACAGTCACCCAAGACCGGAATTGAACTTGGGCCCTTGGTGCTGTGAGGCAGCAATGCCAACCACTGTGCCACCGTGCCACCAAATAGAATAGGACATAGGATAGAATACAAAGAGAAGCAGGTTTTGTTCCTGCCCTCCAAAGCCCTGGTAGGACACATTCTGGGAATAGTGTGTACATTGTACCATTGGGAGGAATTCAGAACAAATTCTCCAGGATGTTATGAGAACTCTGTTGATTAGGATATGATGAGAGATTAAATAAACCAGGCCTGTTTGCTGGAACATGGATGGTTAAGGGTGATTTGACTGAGGGGTTTGGGATCTTAAGAAAAATGAAAATATATGTTTTGCATTGTATAAAAACGCAGATTGGTGGGGGAGCTTAGATCAAGGAAATATTACGTTCAAATTAGAGACACGACACAGGAGAAAAGATAGAAAATACTCTTTCATCTAAAGGGTAGTAAAAGTGAGGCATTCTCTCCCACAAAATGGAGTCACTGGATCAATCATATTTTTAAATCTGATAGATTTCTGCTGGAGCGATTTTTAAAACTTAGGATCTGGAGCTAAAGTGAGTGGATGGAGTTAATATACAGACCAAGTATGATCTTACTGAATAGAGGGATAGATTTGAGGGGCTGAATGGACTCTTCCTAAATCAATGGTGTGTGTGTGATACAGTATATTTTGTAAAAAGGATGGATTCAAATGGGCTTTTCTCATTGCTAGCAGCATGTTATTAACAAGAGAGAATTTTCAGTAGGTATACTTGCAGGGTGGATGTGTACAAGTGGACTTATTACTAAACAACACTTAACATTAAACACTAAAAACAAACAGGAAAATCATCAGCAAAGTTCCACATGAAATGTGGCTCTGCTCCTGCCCTGTGAAGTTCATGTTTACTTTAACATTTATCGCATAAAGAATGAGGAAAACATAAACAGCCTACTCGAATGCAAACCTACTACCCATTTCCACTGGCCAGTGGGTCAATATACTAATTACAGTTTTCTTCAGCCAAAGATAATTGCACCACAAATGGCAGCTTTTGTGTTTAAATCAATTTATTCAGTCATTAATTATCTTTCATTGGAAAATGTGTTCATGTTAATGTTTAATACCAGTCGACGGGGTTCAGTAAACTAAATTACCATCCCTTCTCCACTGAATTAATGGTTTATACGCTCCCATTTTCCATCTCATATTTCAGTGGTGAACAGGTTTTTTCTTGCTGTTTCTTGCTCACTAAAGCAGCTGCTGTCCATTGTCAAACTGATGCATATAAAGGCTCCTCAAATTATGGAATTTAATTTAAGGGTATTAGATGGGTATTGCTCTAGATCCCTCAGGCTAAAAAAAATCCTTTTGAATTTACTTAGAAGTTGACAATGTTTTAAATTTAAATTTGATTTGATTTGGTTTAACTTATTGTCACATGCATTGAGATACAGTGAAAAGTATTATTTCTTGCGTGCTAAACAGACAAAGCATACTGTTCATAGAAAAGGAGAGAGTGCAGAACGTAGTGTTACGGTCATAGCTAGGGTGTAGAGAAACATCAACTCAATGCAAGGTAGGTCCATCCAGAAGTCTGACAGCAGCAGGGAAGAAGCTGTTCTTTAATCGGTTGGTATTTGATTTCAGACTTTTGTATCTTTTTTGGGAGAAGGTGGAAGAGAGAACGTCCGAGATGCATGTGTTTCTTAATTATGCTGGCTGCTTTTCCGAGGCAGCGGGAAGTGTAGACAGTTTTAATATGTGGGAGGCTGGTTTGTGTGATTCACTGGGCTTTGTTCACGACACTTAGTATTTTTTTGTGGACTGGGACAGAGCAGGAGCCTTAGCAAGATGTAATATAACCAAAAAGAATGCTTTCTATGGTGCATCTGCAAAGGATGGTGGGAGTTGTAGCGGATATGCCAAATTTCCTTAGGCTCCTGAGAAAGTAGAGGCGTTGGTGGGTTTTCTTAGCTACAGCATCAGCATTGGGGGAACCAGGACAGGTTGTTGGTGATCGGAACACCTAGAAACTTGAATCTCTCCACTTCGTCCCTGTTGATATAGACAGGAATGCATCCTCCACTACTCTACCTGAAGTCGATAACTATCTCCTCTTTGTTGACCCTGAGAGGGAGATCACTGTCGTCACCAATTCTCTGGATTCTCTCTCTTTCCTGTACTCCGTCCTATCATTATGAGAGACGCGACCCATTATGGTGGTGTCATCAGCAAACTTGAAAATGGAGTTGGAGGGGAATTTGGCCACAGCCATAGGTGTATATGGAGTAAAGCATTGAGGATACAGGTTTTTGGAGCACTGGTGTTGCAAATGATTGTGGAGGTGTTGTTACCTATCCTTACTGATTGTGATCTGCAGATTAGGAAGTTTAGGATCCAGATGGAATCTAGAGGGAGGTGCCAAGACCAAGTTTGGAGATGGGCTTTATAGAGATAATGGTGTCAAAGGCTGAGCTGTAGTTAATAAATAGGAGTCTGACTTAGGAGTCTTTGTTATCTAGGTGTTCCAAGATTGAGTGTAAAGCCAACTTCTGTTGTGGAGGTAGATAAACTGTATTGGAGCGAGGCAATCCGGGAGGCTGGAATTGATTCGTGCCATGACTAGCCTTTGAAAGCATTTCATACTGATGGATGTCAGAGTCACCGGCCGTTAAAGCACACTGGCTGGCTTCTCTTTGGTACCATGATGACAGTAGTCTTCTTAAAGCCTCTTCCCATAAGAGGTCCCACAAGTCTGTAGTCACAAGTAAGCAAGCGGTCACTGCAACTATTCTGTAAGAGTGACACTGAACAGGATACTAGAGAGTAAGTAGTTGAATTATTTGTCGTGAATTCTATTTGACCTGGCTGGTATCTCATTCTATCCTCCGTAAATTCAAGCTTATCCAGAACAGTTGTGTGTCTCCTATCTTGCACAAAGCCCCAGTCACCTTTCACCCCTGTACCTACAGCAGCTCCCACACAAGCAACATCTTGATTTCAAAATTCTCACTCCAGTTTTAAAGATTCCATTGTAGCCTCTCCCCTCCCGTTGCTGTAACCTGCTCTAGGTCAACAATCCTGGGAAACTGGCTTTTTCATCATCTCTGATTTTAATCATTCCACCATCGACAAATGTGCCCTCAATTCACTCAGTCCCAAGCTCTGGAATCCCCAACTGTAAGCTCTCAGTGTCACTGTCCTCCTTCGAAAGCCTCCTCAAAAACCTTGTACAGGGTTTATCATTACCTGTCCTCATATCTCCTTGTGTAGCTCAATGTCATATTCTGTTTCCTGATTCTCCTATGCAGCACTTTGGGATTTGTGTTATATATACGTCCTCTTTCCATAACAACAATCAGTTTAATAATCTGAAGGGTGACTATACGAAGGAAACTGACAAAGCAGCACTCCCTCTGGGCTGGAGTCAGTGCCAGCTTAGTCAAAAATCATGACGTGTACAATCTCAGTTAGAGGTTAGCGCTGTAGCAACTAAACCACACAAAGACATCAACTTTTGCAACTTTTCATCAACTCCCACTGCAAAAAATCCTTTTGAAGCCTCCAAGCAAAACATGACAATTTAGCAACTGTATAATCCACATCCTTATCATTAAGGTTGCTCTGGATATTTTGAAGTTTTTATTATTATGTGTATATTGATTGTAATCATCCTTAAATCACCATCTATCCAATTACCATTTTGAACGTTAGATTGAAGGTGGAATTAGAAGCTGAGATTCCTGAAACAGTCCAACATATCCATAATCACAGTTCATGAGCTTCCTCCCATCCTTATGTTAGTGTACCTTTAAGATTTTTTTAAAAATCATGATTTCTGCTGCTCACAGCTTCAGTGATACCATTGTTGCCAACCTTTTTTAAAGATTATTTATCAATGTCACAAGTAGGCTTACATTAACACTGCAATGAAGTTACTGCAAAAATCCCCCAGTCACCACATTGCTGTTCAGGGACACCAAGGGAGAATTTAGCATGGCCTGTGCACGTAACCAGCATGTCTTTTGGACTGTGGGAGGAAACTGGAGCATCCAGAGGAAGCCCATGCAGACACGGAGAGAACATGCAAATTCCACACAAATTGACCCAAGCCGGGAATCGAACCCAGGTACCTGGCGCTGTGAGGCAGCAGTGCCACTCTGGAATTTTATTGCTTGTCAAATGACTTTAAAGGGGTTGTTTGTGTTTACTCTGGGATTAGTTTTATGATCCTGCATTGTTAGGAGATCAAATCATGTGTTTTTGGACAATTTCTTTTTCTTTCCAGTCAGCTGAAGGGTTCAGTTTTGAGAATTCTGAGACTGCAATTTAGTTTTAGCAGGGGCATCAAGCAAGGAAGAAGCTGAAGTCTCTCTCTCTCTGTTGTATTTCGAAATTCTGAGTTGACTCAAGGCAATATTTTGCCTTCTGGAAGGAAAGTGAAGACTTAAAAAAAATCAATTCTAATCGTGAGATTTTACCCTATGCTGTTACCATCACTCCGACACCCCGGGCTTGTTCGATTGGGCACCAACATACATCATCCATGTCTCAACTTTAAAAATACTTATCCTGGCTTCAAATCCTTCCATAGACCCCCCCTCTCCCCACTCAATGTCCTTCAGCCCTATATCCCTCTGGGATATCTGCGGTCCATTAATTCTGGGTTTTTGAGCATTCCTGATTTTAATCGGTCTGTTTTTGGTATCTGTGCCTCCAGCTGCCTAGGCCCTGAAATTTCCTCCCGACTTTGCTTTCCTTCTTTAAGATGTTCCTTAAAGCCTGCCTCTTTGGCCAAGCCTTTAGTCATCTGACTTAACATCTCATGTGACTCAGTCAGTCATTCTTTATTTTATAATGGTTGCTATAACACTTTGTGAAGTGTCTTGGGACATATCATTACTTCAACCACTTCGTTTGGGAGCAAGTTCCACATTCTCCCCAATCTCTGGATAAAGATATTTCTGCTGAATTCCCAATTGGATTTATTAGCGACCTACATACTGATGGGCCCTAGTTTTAGATATGACCCAAATGGAAACAAATAATTCTACCCTGACCAAATCCAAGCCCTTCAAAACTCAAAAAAATTATCAGAATCCATCATACCTGTTGTTGCAGTGATCAAGTTCACAGTCACATCTGGACGCTGTCAGCACTTTGCAGCTAAGCTACTTTCTAACGCAGGGGAGGCGATGGTTTAGTGGCATTATCACTTGATTATCAATCCAGAAACTCAGCTAATGTTCTGGGGACCCAGGTTCGAATCCCACCAAGGCAAATGGTGGAATTTGAATTCAATAAAAAAAAAGTCTGGAATTAAGAATCAACTTATGATTGTGAAACCATTGTCGGAAAATCCATCTAGTTCACTGATGTCCTTTAGGGAAGGAAATCTGCCATCCTTACCTGGTCTGACCTACACATGACTCCAGAGCCACAGCAATGTGGTTGATTCTCAACTGCCCTTGGGCAACTAGAGATGGGCAATAAATGCTGGCCAGCCAGCACAAAAAAAACTTAACAGCTGGAACTAAGGGTTCTACTTCAACATGCCAAAGGCCAGTTTCTGGACAGAGTATCAAATTGAGCTGACAATCTCAAAAGGTGCGATTACTCACAGCTAAGTTGTTGGTTGGCTTGATGTGGTGTTTAACAGGGAAAGAAACAAATCTCCCAAGAAAGTTACAAAATTAAAAAGGAGTCATCACTTTTTATTTATCAAGTCAGCAAAACAAAATACCAGGAAGTACAGTATTTACAGATCAGCTAGAAACTAAAGCAGCATCGTTCAGAAGCTGCACTATCAAAATACAGAGGAAAGCCAATCAATTTTGGTAATGTTTACAGAGTTCATTTCTTCAACCCTTACAGTTGGTTTAAAATTACAACAGGCTTCCAATGTATGTCCTAAACAGTCAACTTCGAAAGTATCTTAGATAACAAAAATATTTAAAAGTTTCCTAAACTACAATGTAGACAACAGAAAGAACACAATATACATGGTAACCTGCTATATCCCTGTCTTTTTCACAGAAACTGCTCCCATTTTGCCCCCCCCTGTTTTCAACATGAAAATAGGTGAAGTTTAATGAACTGCTTCACGGAACAGGATACAAGTTGCTGCTGTTCTCCGAAAGCATCATTTCAAAAATACCTTGATCACAATAATATTTCATTTGAAAATGCAAACATCTGGATCTGAACTGAAGAGACGTGTGCCAAACAAAAGGTCATTTAACGAGCAATGGGTCTCGACAACCCATATAGTGATTTAATTAAAGTGTTTTATATAAAACAAAACAAAAGTAGAATAAACTGTAAACTTGGCAAACAAAACCTAACCTATGGAATTCTTATTCATGTAAAGTAGTCTCACTACAACATTGTAACACACGTCTCAATGGAGATGTGCAAGAAAAAAAAAAGGAAATCTACACAGTTTATGAACAGGTATCACTGTTACAGAATGAACATTCATTAAAGATTAATGCTGAGGTACTGCAAATCATATCACCTTTTGCACCAACTTTTCCTACATTAACAGTAATCGTTAGGACCATATCTGCTATACAAACAAGTTTCCTTTTAAATAATCCATTAAAAAAAAACATTTTACCAGATGCATTAGTGCAAGAAAACAATGTACTCTTAGTATGGTAAGCTTTGTTCAGTTCTGTATTACACACACACAAAATCAAATCAATGTTGGTGCTACAAGTGACCTGGGCTCAGTATCTATCAAACTATAGCAACCTGGTCCTTCCTCACTATTTGGAAATGTCTCCATCACACCGTTTCGAAGAGACGCTTCTAAATCTCCTCCCAAGTGAACAGGAAGGGTCAACTATTACAGGTGACCCTTTCTCCTTTACAAGGTAAAGGTTAGAATTTTTAACTGGGGGGTGTGGACGGGGAGGAGGAGGAAGATCTGGACCTTGAGTCGTCACAGCCGGCGTTGTGCGACCAGTGAAGAGTTAAGCTAACTGCTTACAAATGGTTCTTTGGACATGAATCAACCAGGCGCCTTGAACTCAGCCAGATGTAGGCTACAATACAGCAGCTGGAAAATACGTCCCATCATAGCATGACACTCACTTAACCTGAGCTGCTTGACTGGTTAAATCCCAGGTCCCACTGGATATGCATCAATGGATTAATGACTCTGTCAAAGTCAAATTTTGGGGGGGTGGGGGAGGAGGGTTTTGGTTCTCAATTCACAATGTTTTGATATTTTGTGTTTTTTTTTAAAGAAAAGAGTAATAATGAAAGATTACTTCAATGAATGTCACAATTGCTAGTGAAGTAATGATATTCCCACAAGACCATACTAAGTTTAAAATAAAACACAACTTACTAGATTAATGAGGCAGTGCCCAATATTATTTTTCTTTTACACAATTCATTTGAACAAAGGATGGGGATGGGGAGAGGAAAGAAGGGAAGAGGATAGCATCGGGGGAGAGAAGGGGAGGAGGGGGACTGCTGGAGGCAAGTGGGGGGGGGGGGGAGGGAGGGGCAGGTGGGAGAAGGGACAGTGAGGGGAGGAAGAGGGGAAGTGGAGGAGAGGTGGGGGGAATAAGAGAGGATTGGAAGGAAGGGGGAGTGAAAGAAGGTGGAGAGGAGTGGGGGCAGAAAGGGGGTAATACAGAGGAGGAGCGGAGAGGGGATCAGATGGGGAAAGAGGAGGTGAAAGCTCCCCAAAATGGCTCAGTAGGTGAACACCACGTGGTATAATGACCCAGAGTTACACTATTCAGAAGTGTCCAAAAGGCTTAATTTCCCATCTGAGAGTTTACTGACCTGACCAAGGGTGGCAGTAGGAGGTTTTACAATTAGCCTCAGTCCTGGAGAGGTAAAATTTGGCAAGGTCTCGAGCTCTCGACCACACTCCAGTGCCCATGTGTGGAGACATCAATAGCAGGACTGAGCCGAGATGTCCTCTTTGAGCCGGCAGTCTGTCAGTACTTACCGCTTCGACCCGCACAGGAAGAACAGACACTTTGATGAGGTACTGAAGGGTCAAAGTGGACCCACAGAACTTTGCGCCAAAGTGAATCAGGAGAACATGGGGTGGGGGAAGGGGGAGGGAATGGGAAGAGGGGGGAAATTCGAAGGGTAGAAGGAACTTGCACAATGCTTCAAGAATACTAACATAGCTCAGACTTATTTTTGGTCTCAGTATCTAGATCCTGGGAGTTTTCCTTTATTAATGCTACAGAGATTGGACAGGATGGAAGGTCCTGGTAAGAGATTTCTGTATGTAAATTGTCAGCTGAGTCTAAATGATCTTGCTCTCCTGAAGGTGTAGTGTTATTCTCCTCACTGGCGTTCTCGGTTATCGGACTGCTTTCACTTTTTTGATGATTGCTCTCACTCAGAGCCCTGGATTTTAAAAAATAACAAAATAAAAATGAGAGAGAAACAGTTCAGGTAGAGATAGCAAACTACCTTATAAAATCCGTAGAATTACAGAATCCCAATAGTGCAGGAGGGGGCCATTTGGCCCATCAAGTCTGCACCGACTACAATCCCACCCAGACCCTATCCCCATAACCACATGTATTTACCCCTGCTCGTCCCTCTGACACCAAGGGGCAATTTAGCACAGTCAATCCATCTAACCCGCACATCTTTGGACTGTGGGAGGAAACCCACACAGACAAGGGGAGAATGTGCAAACTCTGCGCAGACAATGACCCAAGCCGGAATCGAACCCAGGTCCCTGGCACTGAGGTAGCAGTGTCGTCTGTATGTGCCACCGTGCCGCCCACATTTACTTAAAAATTATTAATACCATACTTAGAAAACGTTTGGTTTAAGTTCTTACATTCCATGTCGTTGAATATGACGTTCCCAGTCAAAACCACGGGCAAACGTGCGGCCACAGAACTCGCACGGGAATCTTTTCTCGTTGTAAATACGAATGCCACTCCCTGGGCACGTCTCAATTCCTGTAACCAAACCAATCAATTATTCAAATCTGGTTTAAAACAGATTCCAATGTCACACATATACAGGAGGATGGTTAAAGAGAGGTGTATTAATCAGATTATCAAGTCAGGATCAGGTTAAACACAATACTGTTCCCACTTCAACCACCTACACTTTCTTTGGAAAGCTAAAGACAGGTGAATAAATCACTCAAAACAGACAGATCTTGTTACTGGAATGGGATGTAACTTTGAAGATTACGGCTTTTGGCCTAAGTCACGTAGCAAGAAAAATACTAAAATAAATGAGACACAGAAAAAGAAAACATTCATTCACTTAGCACATTTTACAATCTCAGAATCTCCCAAAGCACGTGGCTGTAAAGTGTGGCCCCTGCTGTTTATGTAGCTATCACAGCAGCCAATTTACACAGAGAAAACTCCCACAAACAGTAATAATATAAAGATCAAATAATCCCCCTGTCTGCTGATCCATCCTGGCTCCTGGTTAAGCAATGCCACTCTTCCAAAATTCTCAAAGCCTGTTTTCAAATCTTCCCCCAGAAAACTCTCCCTGTCATTTCCTCCCAATAAATATCGGCCAAAATGCAGGGAAAAACCTCTCCAAAATAATGCCTTGGGATCTTTCACATCCATCCAAGGTGGCAGAGGGGGGGCATTGATGAAACGTTTTATCTCGTTTGCATCCCTGAAGCGAGACTTGAACCTGTGACCTTTAGACTCTGAGATGAGGAGCACAGTTTGGTTCAATGGTCTGGGATCAGACCCACATCCTTCAATATTCTCAGCAGAAAAATATCCTGGAGTTACCCCAAGTGCACATTTCAAAACAAAACCAGGCTCCAATATTTCCAAGCTAGCACACAAAAGCCAGTGGCATGGTCCACTCTCATTCAGATGTTGTCATAGCTTTGTGTTAGAAAAATGCAATTAGCTACACAAAGCAATGGACAATTTAGCCTTGGATTCCTGCTAACCTTATTACCTAAAGGGAGCAACCTTTTACTGTTTCTGAGTAGCACAGTGGTTAGCACTGCTGCCTCACAGCACCAGGGACCCGGGCTCAATTCCAGTCTTGCATCAGTCTGTGCATTCTCTCCATATCTGCGTGGGTTTCCTCCAGGTGCTCTGGTTTCTTCCCACATCCAAATGGCGGACTGGTTAAATGTTTTGGCATGTTAAATTCTCCCTCGGTGTACCCGAACAGGCAACTTTCATAGTAACTTCAATGCAGTGTTAATGCAAGCTTACTTGTGGCACTAATAAATAAACATAAAGCTTAAAAACTTCAGAGCGCTGTGGTGCAGAGGGATCTGGGTGGCCTCATGCGTGGAAGGTAGTATATGCAGATGCAGCAGGTAATAAAGAAAAACAAATGGAATTTTGGCATTTATATTCCAATCCATTAGTAATAAAAGTAACAAAATGTTACTGCAACTGTATCGGAGATTGCTGAAATTACATCTGGGTTAGTGCACAGAGATTTGGTTCTTTGACTTGCGAGAGGATGTGAATATATTAGAGGCAGTTCTGAGGAGGTTCACTAGATTGATTTCAGAGGTGAAGGGGTCACTGAGGAAGACTGAGCAGTTGAGGCTTATACACGCTGGAGTTTGGCAGAATTAGAGAAGATCAAATTGAGGTGTACAAGATGCTAAAGGAGATTGACAAAGTAGGCATGGAAAGGATGCTTCCTCTTCTGGGGGTCATTCTAGAACGAAAGGTCCTAAGTTTTAGGATAAAGGCAGACAGATTTAAAACAGGGATAAGGAGGAATTACTTCACCCAAAGGATGATGAATCTGTGAAATTCTCTAGCGTGCAGTCGACACTGGAACACTAAACAATTTGAGGGGAGAAAGATTTTTAATGAGTAGCAGGATGAAAGATTGCGGGAACAGGCAGGAAGGCAAAACTAAGACCGAGATAGATCAGCCATGATTGCACTGGACAGTGCGGCAGTCTCCGGGAGCTGAATGTCTTAATCCTCCTCTGAGTTTTTAGACTCTAAATTCTGAATTGTGACCAAAATAAAGCAGTTTCCAATATGCTGGACTGTCTCAGGAACAATACCGCTTTGCCCGAACACCAACACCATCTCCTTCACCGCAACCCATCTATAAACAGCTGCAGATTGTGACCCCACAATAAGACGGGTGGCTAATTTCACCCCTCAGAAGAAATGTAGAAGTGACCAGGAATAATTTTTCTATAGATGATTGTGTTTGGAGCAGTTCCTGGAGATGCTCTGAAACAGGCCACATAGATTATTTTGCTGATTGGAAAATTTCATTTATTATTGTCACATAATTATTAGTATACAATGAAAAGTATTGTTTCTTGCACGCTATACAGACAAGGAGAGAGTGCGGAATGTAGTGTTACAGTCATAGTGGGGTGTAGAAAAATATCAACTTAATGCAAGGTAAATCCATTCAAAAGTCTGATGGCAGCAGGGAAGCAGCTGTTCGTGAGTTGGTTGGTACATATCCTCAGACTTTTGTATCTTTTTCCCGATGGAAGGCAGAGGGACAGATATGTCTGGGATGAGTGGGGTTCTTGATTATTCTGGCTGTTTTTCCCGAGGCAGTTGGAAGTGTAGATAGAGTCAATGGGAGGCTGGTTTGTGATGGACTTCATTCACAACTCTTTGTAGCTTCTTGCAGTCTTGGTTAGAGCAGGAGCCATCCCAAACCTTGATACATCTGGAAAGGATGCTTTCTATGGTGCATCTGGTGAGAGTTGTAAGTGGACATGCCAAATTTCCTTAGCCTCCTGAGAAAGTAGAGGTGTTGGTGGGCTTTCTTAAAAATGGACTGCTTGTTGTAAGTCCCAAGAGCTCCTTCCCTGCTGCCACCAGACTGTTGAATGGACCTACCTTGCACTAAGTTCATCTCTACATCCTAGCTATGACTGTAACACTAAATTCTGCACTCTCTCCTTCTCTATCAACAGTATGCTTTGCTTGTATGGTATGCCAATACGTGACAATAATAAATCAAATCGAAATCATTCCAGCCCCTCCTGGTCTCCAACCTATTGGTGGCAGAGTGCTGTCAACAGTCACAGAAAATACACATCTTCTTTAGGCTTATGATGCACGAAAAAATGTCCCAATTTGTCTCTCTCTCTCCCCACACCACTTTCATATTTACAAGCCACCTTGAGACAAAGTGGCACAAAATTTATTTTTAAATTAAGAGACAAATTGTTGAAAGCACGAACCTCTTTGTTCCACAACACTGCCTTTCTCTTCTTCTCTGGCCTCCTCCTCACTGCTGAACCAGTCTTTATCTTTAGAATCCAACTGGTCCAAGTTGACGCGACCAACCAATTCAAAGTTACGCACAACCTGAAATTGGAGAAGACAACAGACTGTGGAACATTCAATGACCAACATGGAATTTCCCGCAAGAGGCCATTCAGCCCAACTAGTCAGTGCCAGCATTTATGCTCCACACAAGCTTCTCTTCACCTTTACTTCACCTCATCCAGTCTGACAAATGGATTAAGATCATTTGGTTCGATGGATTTACCATGGTAAATGTGTGGGGATAGGGTGGCAAAAAGAGCCTAAGCTAAGATTTTCTGTCAGTGCAGACTTAAATGGGCTGAATGGCCTTCTCCTGCACTGGAGGGATTCTATGATCATGACATTTCCTTTCAAAATTACTGCTGACCAGAATTACAAGTGCAAACAAAAAACTTGCATTTATATAGCACCTTTCATGACCTCAGACCACCCCAAAGCATTTAGTCAATGAAATGTGGTCACTGTTGTAATGCAGGAAACGCAGCAGCTAATTTCTGTACAGGAGGATCCCACATCAGCAACGTGATAATGACGGGGTAATTTTTTCTTAAGTGTCATGTGGGCTGTCATGGATGCAGAGAAGTCCCTTGCTGTTCTTTAAAGTAATCAACCAACTGGACAGGGCAGACAAATAAGAAGTTTATTTAATGTCACAAGTAGGCTTACATCAACATGTAATGAAGTTACTGTGAAGTTACAGTGTAGTAATACTTCCCTGTAGTACTGGGAAGGGAAGTGCAGGTTAGGAATTTGGGCTCAAGCCTTCCAAAGCCAAAGGGATTCCAGTCCCTGCTGCTTGGAAGCAGCATTAGCTTCTGATGCAGAACGAACATCAAATGTGACGACCAGGGATTGTGTGCCCATTCGATCCGAGATCACTACACGCGAATATGGTGCAATGAACACTAGGGGCTTTTCAAATACAAATTGCAAAACACTCATTGCCAGAAATGCACCAAGCAGTGCGATGGTGTCAATTACTTTGCCACTAGGTGTCTTCACTGTCTTATCGGGAGAGTCCTAAATATATGGTTTCAAACGGAATGTTTGCCAACATAAAATAAGCCCCGAAAAATGGTCTCCACATCATTTACCAAAATATCACGGAGGCACGGACACTATGCTAAATCTTTGACAGCTTAAACCTCAACGACAATAGAGTCACAGAGGGTTTACAGCAAAAAAACCAGGTCCTTCAGCCCAACTTGTCCATGCTGCCTTTTTTTTTAAAAAACCCTAAAACTATTCCCAACTGCCCACATCGTACCCATGTAACTATCGACTTTTTAAAAGATAAAATAGTACCCGCCTCTGCTACTACTTCTCACAGCTTGTTCCAGACACTCACCATCCTCTGTGTGAAACAATTGCCCCTCTGAACACTTTTATATCTCTCCCCTCTCACCTTAACCCTGTGCCCTGTAGTTTTGGACTCCCCTACCTTTGGGAAAAGATGCTGATTATCCACCTTGTCTAAGCCCCTTATTATTTTATGGACCTCTATAAGCTCACTCCTCAGCCTCTACGCTCCAGAGAAAAAAATCTCAGTCTATCCAGCCTCTCCTTATAACTCAATCCATCAAGTCCCAATAGCATCCTAGTAAATCTTTTCTGCACTCTCTCTAGTAATATCCTTTCTAGAATAGGATGGCCAGAATTGTACACAGTATTCCAAGTGTGGCCTTACCAATGTCTCTTATAACTTCAACAAGAATACTATGTCTAATTCTGGGCACTGCACTGTAGGAATGATGTCACTGTCATGGAGCACAGGGGATTTATCAGAATGATACTAGGGTTGAAGTTCAAGTATTAATGTCACAGGTAGGTTTATATTAACACTGCAATGAAGTTACTGCAAAAATCCCCCAGTCACTACACTCAGGCACCTGTTTGGGTAACTGTGGGAGAATTTACTACGGCCAATGCACCTAACCAGCACGTCCTTTGGACTGTGGGAGGAAACCGGAGCATGCGGAAGAAACCCACACAGACACGGGGAGAACATGCAGACTCCGCACAGACAGTGACCCAAACCAGGAATCAAATCTGGGGTTCCGGGCGCTGAGAGGCAGCACTCTATTTGGAGAGAGTGGAGAAGCTGAGTGTTCTGCTTATAGCCGAAGATTTAGTGACATATTCAACATTATGAAGGGTTTTAACAGGACAAATAAGGAGATATTGTTTCCGCTGGCATGAGGGTTGGTAAGTGAGCGGGGACACTGATTTAAGGTGATTGGTAGAAGAGCCAAAGGCAGGTGAAATTTTTAGATTAAAAAACAGAGGTGAATTAGTGAGATTTGGAAGAACTTATGGGGTTGATCACATGGAAATACTTTCTAATTTAACAGTGTTTGAAAATGAGCAGCTCTACTAGAACTGAGGGGCTGAATTGCCTAATGCTGCTTCTATCATCCTACAGACATCCCTATTTCAAACTAGCTTTCATCAGAATAATGAACACGAGAGGCTGTTCAGCCCATCATATTTATGCTAGCACTTTGAAACAATTAAACAAATAGTTCCACTCCCAGCTTTCTGTGAAGTTATCTTCCTAATTTCCTTTTAAATCTGCTTCCAACGTCCTTTTCAGACAGAACATTCCATGTCACCACTACTCGCTGTGTAGAAAAATTCACCTCATCTTCCATTCGGAATCTTTTAAACCTCATGTTTTTGAGGCACATTTGAGTTATTTCCATATCCTGGAAGGGGTGACCCGTGCCAAAGTGATAATTAGGTTGACCAAGTCAATCAGTGCCATTTCACAAAGGCGGGTAAATGAGATAGTGTAGCTGAGAGTATTAACCCATACTGCAACTGAACTACAACATATCCTGCTGGCTTTCCAACCCACCTGCACAGCACACACTAACTACCCAGTTTATTAAAGCTGTTTTAATGATGGATTTCATCATCAGACAAAAACCAAACAGGTAGAAGTCAGTAAACATTCTCGATTACATTCGGATAAAACAGACTGAAGGGAATTGGCATGACTCAGTGGTATTGGGGGGGTAAGGGGGGGGAGGCAGTGAGTTCTGATCTGGAACTCTGAGTCTGAAAGGGTAGTGGAATAGGGCAGCACAGTGGTTAGCACTGCTACCTCACTGCACCAGGGATCTGGGTTTGATTCTCGGCTTAGCCATGCTAACTACCCTTCTAGTATCCAAAAAGGTGTAGGTTAGGGGGATTAGCACAGTAAATACATGAGGGAATAGGGATAGAACTGGATGGTATTGTTGTTGGTGCAGGCTTGATGGGCCAAATGGCCTCCTTCTGCATCATAGGGTTCCTATCCATAGCGATGAACATTGTTGGACAATACAGCAGGATATAAATAGGCTAGGAAACTGGGTGGAGAAATGGCAGATGGAATTTAATCCAGATAAATGCGAAGTGATGCATTTTGGTAGAACTAATGGAAGGCGGAGTTATACAATAAATGGCAGAACCATCAAGAATATAGAAACACAGAGGGACCTGGGTGTGTAAGTCCACAAATCCTTGAAGGTGGCAGCACAGGTGGAGAAGGTGGTGAAGAAGGCATATTGTATGCTTGCCTTTATAGAATGGGGTATAGTGTATAAAAACTGGAGTCTGATGTTTCAGCTGTATAGAACGTTGGTTAGGCCACATTTGGAGTACTGCGTCCAGTTCTGGTTGTCACGCTACCAGAAGGACGTGGAGGCTTTGGAGCGAGTGCAGAGGAAATTTATCAGGATGTTGCCTGGTATGGAGGGTACCTTAGCTATGAGGAGAGATTGGATAAACTGGGATTGTTCTCCCTGGAAAGATGGAGGATGAGGGGAGACCTAATAGAAGTATACAGATGAAGAGTATAAACAGAGTGAACAGTGGGAAGCTTTTGCCCAGGTCGGAGGTGACAATCACTAGAGGTCACGGGCTCAAGGTGAGAGGGGTGAGGTATAACTCCGATATCAGAGGGATGTTTTTTTTATACAGAGGATGGTGGGGGTCTGGAATGTGCTGCCAAGTAGGGTGGTGAAGGCGGACACACCGGGATCGTTTAAGACTTACCTGTAAAGTCACATAAGCAGACTGGGAATAGAGGGATACAAACGAGTGGTCTAGTTGGATCAATGAGCAGCTCAGGCTTGGAAGGCCGAAGGGCCTGTTTCCTGTACTGTTCTTTGTTCTATGATTCTAGAAAACCAGCACAGGCGCAATGGGCCGAGTGGTTTCTTTCAGAGCTACACCAGTCCAGTTCTATGATGCCGTAGAGAAGCTATTTTCCTTCTCATCAGAAAGTTTGTAACGTTTTATCCCCATCTCCTGAATTAACAACATTAGCAATACAACTTCAGGTGCAAATCTGGCTAAGGTCTCAACTTCACTGCCCTGAATATCACTAAACCCTCTGACCTCCGGCTGTGGACAGTCAGCAGACAATCGCAGCAGTTTGTGAATTCCAGACAGAATACTTACTCACTCATTCTTTTATAACCTATCCTCCCCCATCACAAGTCTTTTTCTGACCTGTAACACAGCTTGTCCCACTACACAGTTAGATACACTTACACTGCCAGGGAGCTGGTGGGAGGGAGTACAACAGCAGCATTTAAGGGGCATCTAGATAAATACATGCACAGAATGGGGATAGAAGGAAACTGATTCCGTAAGTAAAAATGGTTTTAGTTTGTAATGTGGAGATAGAACATACAACATTACAGCACAGTACAGGCCCTTCGGCCCTCGATGTTATACCGACCAGTGGAACCAATCTAATGACCCTCTAACCTAAACTATTCCAATGTTATCCATATGCCTATCCACTGACCATTTGAACGCCCTTAAAGTTGGTGAATCCACTACTGCTGCAGGCAGGGCATTCCACGTCCTTACTACCCTCTGATTAAAGAACCTACCTCTAACATCTGTCCTATAACTACCACCCCTCAATTTAAAGCCATTTCTCCTCATGTTAGCCATCATCATCCGAGGAAAAAGGCTTTCACTGTCCACCCTATCTAATCCTCTGATCATCTTGTATGCTTCGATTAAGTCACCTCTTAACCTTCTAACAAAAACAACCTCAAATTCCTCATAAGATGTCAGCGTTGGACAGGGGTAGGCACAGTTAGTAGTCTCACAACACCAGGTTAAAGTGCAACCAATTTATTTGGTAGCACAAACTTTCGAAGTGCTACTCCTTCATCAGGTGAGTGTAGAGTTCAGTTCACAAACAGGGCATATGCCTGTTGGACTTTAACCTGATTTTAGTTTAGGCTTAGCGGGTGGAAGGCCTCACTCCTGTGCTGTACTGTTCTTTGTTGATCTGTATCTGATCTTTAACCTGCAAAATCCAAACTTTGGAGCATCTTCCTAGCTAAATTATCCCTTTATCAGCACAGTCATCAGTTTGATTTAAAATGGCCCCAAGTTCTTCTACACGGAGCGTGAAACAAAACCCACATGAGGTGTACTGAGCAACTCCATCATCACAGCAAAGCCTGAATGAAAAGACTGATGAAAATGACCTGCAAAATTTCGATAAAAGACTCATAAGTTTAGGGGCTATCAGCGTACAACAGTCACTATTAAATCCAGTCAGGAATTCAGGAGAAGCATCTTTATCCAGAGAGAGGTGAGAAATATTGAACTCGCTTCCAAGGCCATTAATTGAAAGGAATTACAAAGATATGTGTTAAGAGAAAGCTGGATAAACAGAGAAAGGAATGGAAGGATACGACAATAGCTTGAGATGAAGGAGGATGGGAGAAGGTTTGTGTGGAGCAGAAACACTGGCGTGGACCTGTTACTTGCTGTATATTCTATGTAAATTTAGGTGGTCGTCACTCACCAGTTAAAGCTTCGTAATCGTGTTAACAATTAAACTGAATTAGTGGGGTGGAGGCAGTTTGAAGAGTTCACCACTATGCTTAATGGTAGAAAAACACTTAACAGTAAAGTGTTAATGGGATGGTTTAATCACTAAATTACAGGCCAGGAGGAAGATACAATCCAAAACAATAATCAAAGTTACTTTGTGTTCTTCCTGAAGATGGTTTTCTAAATCGTCCTTTATTCTGCTCTCGTAGTAACACAGTTGGCACTTGTACGGTTTCATTTCCTTGTGTTTCTCCATGTGTTGCTGCAGGGCCTCATCGCTAGAGCAGGTAAATGTGCACTTGTCACATCGGAACACAATCCCTTGCAAGTGTCTGGAGAGTTTCGAGCGGCGGACTTCAATGGGGACAACCCTCTCCTCTGTACAACAGCAAGAGATGAAAAAGCATTTCTCATTACTAACCCCACAAATAACCACTGTTAAACCAAGCAGAGCAAAGTGCTGGCTCAAGAAGCAACGCATCAATTTTTCAATAAGGTTAAGATCACTCTGCAGACAAGGGTAACATTAAGAATCAGATCTGCAATTAATTTTGCAGCCAGCAATTAGACATTTATTAAAATCATCATCAGGAGAATCCACTTCTTCACTTCACCCAGGACAAGAATTTATTGGCACATTTCACAATCACAAGGAAAGCGTCCAGCCAATTGTGAACTGTCTGTTCCTGCCCTAAGATGTGATGTTTTACTGAAAGAGTTCACAGCGTCAAACCTTACAACCACAAACCAAAAGAGAAAACGCTGGAAAATCTCAGCAGGTCTGGCAACATGGGTAAGGAGAGAAAAGAGCTGACGTGTGAGTCCAGATGATCTTATATCTTCAGCTATGGCAAAGGGTCATCTGGATTCAAGATGTCAGCTCTTTTCTTTCCTTACAGATGCTGCCAGACCTGCTCAGATTTTCTAGCATTTTCTCTCTTGATTTCAGATTCCGGCATCCGCAGTGATTTTCTTTTATCCACTTTTTACAACCAAAAAGTCTTACCAAGCAGGATGCAGAAGAGTCTGAAAATCAGGCCATCCCCACAAAGCAGAAGGAGGCCATTCAGCCCATCAAGGCTGCACCAAGAACAATTCTACTCAGATCTCGTCCCCGCAACCCCACATATTTACCCCTCTAATGCCCCTGACACTAAGGGGCAATTTAGTGTGGCCAATCAACCTAACCCACGTATCTTTGGACTGTGGGAGGAAACCAGAGCACCCGGAGGAAACACACGCAGACACGGGGAGAATGTGCAAACTCCACACAAACAGTGACCCAAGCCTGGAATCGAACCCAGGTGCCTGGCATTATGAGGCAGCAGTGCTAACCATTGCGCCAACCATAATATCAAAAAGGATCTGGAAAATGATAAGAAAACTGGCGTCCAATATTTAAACTACCCCTCCCTCCCTTTTTACTGAGTCTCTGATTGGATGCCCCTCACGTTGCACACGACAGGAAGCTCACCTCTGTGGAGGACGATGTGATCAATCATGCTGCTTTTATATTTCGTGTGGTAGAGGCAGAGGGGGCAACGCAGGTCCTTTGGACCCTCAACAGGAGGAGCTGTGTGGCTCCCTTCAACATGCATAGAGAACGTAGACCTGCAACACAAGCACAGAACACCATCGACCATAAACAACCTTAAACCAGAGAGACAAGCGCAGCTTCAGTACACACACACCGTGTAATACTGAATCACAAAGAGCACCATCTTATCCATCACTGCTCTCTGAAAGAGTGATACCTGCCTAGCCCCAATATTCCCACCCTTTGTCCCCCAACCTAAAAATTGTCCTTGAATCTGCTTTCACCACCTGTTCAGGCAGCCCATTCCAGATCCCAATGACGCAGAGTAAAAAAAAAATTCCTCACCTCAGCCTGGTTCTACGTAGAAACGCGACAAACGGGAGCAGCACCAGGTGTTACAGCTCCTCAATATCATAACCAACCTCCTACCGCCATACCCCAACTCTGCATTGCTCCTGCCCCAACCATTTGCAACCTCTCTCTTCCGGCTACCGACCTTCCAACCCCAATAGAGACATTTCTCTCAAGTCACTCCAATAAAACACTCCAGAATTGTGCCCCCCTCTCATAGAATCCCCACAGTGCAGAAGGAGACCATTCAGCCCATCGAGTCTGCACCAAACACAATCCCACCTCAGCCCTATCCCCATAAGCTTGCATATTTACCCTGCTAATCCCCTAGGGATTCTCCAGGGTCATTAGCTAATTCACTATGGTCAGTTTAGCACAGTCAATTTAACACGGCCAATCAACCTAATCCACACATCTCTGGACTGTGGGAGGAAATCGGAGCACCCGGAGGAAACTCACACTGATATAGGGAAGAAGGTGCAGACTCCACACAAACAGTGACTCAAGCCGGAATTGAACCCGGGTCTCTGGCGCTGTGAGGTAACAGGGCTAAACACTATGCCACTCTGTTTAATCTACTCTTCACCCTTCTTGTTTTTGCACTGCCTGTTTGGAGCAGGAGTGGGGGGGTGACAGTTGCAGCACAGAGGGATTTGGAGGTTCTCATGCATAAATCACAAAAAGCCAGCATGCAAATTCAACAAGTGATAGGGAAGCCAAATGCAATGTTGGGATTTATTGGGAATGGCGTATAAAAATTAGGGAAGTTTTGCTAAAACTATCCATTAGTTAGACCACCCCAGGAATACTGTGAACAGTTCTCGTTCCCTTATCTAAGGGGAGATATACAGGCACTGTGAGGCAGCCCAGAGAAAGTTCACTAGTTTGATCCCGGACACGGGGCATTTTCTTACGAGGAGAGGTTGGGCCTGTTCTCACTGTAATTTAGAAAAGTAAGAGACACACTGGATTCTCAGGGGGATTGACAGCTGTTTCCCCTTGTGGGAGAGTCTGGGACCAGACACTTAATCTCAGAGTAAGGGGGTCACCCAGTGGAGACAGAGAGGGGGAGGAATTTCTTCTCTCAGAGTGTATGGAATTCTTTTCCGCAGAGAGCTATCAAGCCGGATCATTCAGTATGTTCAAGGCTGAAACAAAGATTTTTTTTTTTAGGGATTCAGGGGTTATGAGGATAAGGCGGGAAAGTGGATATTAGGTCAGTTGTTATCTCATTGAATGGCAGCGCAGACTCGATGGGCTGAACGGCCGACTCCTGCAGATTTGTGCCCTTTTCAAAACAAAAAATCAAAATTCAAAAGCTGTGTCACCCCGTTGCGTTTTGATTTTCTTACCTGAATCCTGTGAAGAACGGGCAATCCTTACATTTGTAGAGCTTCTTGCCGCAATGCCGGTCTCGATAATGACGCCTCATGCTTTGAATGTATTCGGAATTAAACTGGCAGAACTCGCAGCTAAAATAGCCCTTGGTTATCTGTTCGGAGGAAGCGGTTGGAGAGGGTACGGGGATGGGGCTGGATCGGTTCCTGGCCATCGCAGCTGTTTGGTAATGGTTAAGTTGCTGCTGGACATCGGGTGGCTCAGAGTATGAAGAATCTGTGCGTGAAGAGCCAGTGCAGACAAACTGTATATAAAATCCAACTCCTTCCCCATCAGCCCCTCCCGAATGCAGGTGAAAGCTCAGAAGCACAACGACCGAGGCATCACATTTCCCCCGTTAGCAAAACCACCACATCAAAAAAAAAAAAACCCCCTTGCAACAGAAAGCCCCCAAGGAAAGCAAGTACAGCGTCTGATACCCCCTCAGGAGTCGCAGGAAAAGCCAGGAGAGCAGGAAAGCAGATCAACACGAAAATGGGAAGAATTTCCCCGTCCCCAAGCGGACCTTGGGAGAAATTCCAGCCATTTTCTCGGGTGAACAGTGAAAATCACACTGCGTGGATTGGGGTGGGGGGGGGGGGGGGGGGGGGGGTTAATGATTTGAATCGGAAATCACTGACAGCACAGTGTGGTACAGCCAGCTGGTTTGGTTAGGCTGAAGCAGCAGGTTGGAACAGCGGGCTATGCTCAATACTTTGTGCGATTGTACATGGCCAATAAAGGACACCGCTCAGAGATAAAGAAAGTGCAAAACAAAGTGTTGACTGTCTCCTACCTTTGTTTCTGACGAAGGGAAATTTTAAGAAGGTGGGGTCTGGAATAAGGACACAGAGTAACAACTGGGTCTTACACCATTTCCGAGAGTGTTCTTACAAAACGAGCTATTAACAATTCTTAACAGAAGAACACAGTACGGCAACGGTAGTAACTGCTTTCCCCGATCAGGTAGACAACTTTCAAGGACACGTTTTCCTGGTTTTTTTTTAAAATCTCTCAAAGGGAGTGGCGTTGTGTTGGGGTTGGGAGGGGACATGGCAGAATTTGAACGCAAATTCATGCTCTCAGCAATAGTGCAAAAATTGGGTTTAAAAAAGAAACACACCAAGTGTGTCTTGCTCCCTGCTGGCTGATGTTTTTTTGAAGGCATTTAAAATAACTTCCAAGTCAAGACTTGCGCACATCAGAGATAGCCACGAGCAGCTTACCATCTGACTCTGTCACTCCCTCAGCCTGGGACTGAGTCTGTGGCGGGCTTTCGGCAGATGAGAAGACTGCTGGAAGGTCAGTGTGGAGGTTGGACACGCTCAGTACATGGCCATGCACTTTCAAGGCATGTTGCTTCAGCTGATTTACCATCAGTGTGGAAAAGGAGCAGTAGGAACAACTGTACGTGCACTCCACTGGCAAGACACAACAAAAGGCTTTTTTTTGAGAAAGAAAATGTTTGCTCAGGGCGCCCCTACCCCCAACCACATTTCTTTTTGAAGGTGTGGGCAAAAGGCTTGCAAAAATCATTAAGTTGGCACTTGATTGGCACAACACAGCCCAGGTCACTTTAAATGCCTTCATATCAGAATAAATCCATTGCCTAATTATATTTTTGAATATAATGGCGATAAATATAAACACACACCCACACAGGCATATCTTTACCTAAACAATAGAATATGCCCTCTGCTCCCAGGGCACATTTAATGTTCAGCAATTCACTCAGGGAAGCAGATACTCCCTATGCCAGTGCCAAGAGCAAACAAACAGCTCCTTCACAAAGACTAAATAGTTGCATTAACCTGCTGACTCTGTCAGCTCTGACTCATTACATCCTGCATTTAGTACTTGTCACCGATCTCAGAGATCTCATCTTCATTTTTTTTTTGCTCTATTCGCTTGCGGGGTGTGGGCATCGCTGGCTGGCCAGCACTTTACTACCCATCCCTAATTGCCCTCGAGAAGATGATGGTGAGCTACCATCTTTAACCTCTGCAGTTCTTAATGTGTAGGTACACCTGCAGTGCTGTTAGGGAGGGAGTTCAGGATTTTAACCCAGTGACAGTGAAGGAACAGCGATATATTTCCAAGCCAGGATGGTGAATGGCTTGGTGGGGAAATTGCAGGTGTTTGGGGTTCCCAGATATCTGCTTTTCTTATCCTTCTAGATGATAGAATTCAGAAGATGCCGCCTAAGGAGCCTCGAGTTCTTGCAGTGCATCTTGTAGATGATGCATCTATTGTACAGGGAATGAATATTTGTGGATGTGATGTCAATCAAGCAGGGCTGCTTTATCCTGGATGGCATTGAGTTTGTTGAGTGTTGTTGGAGCTGCACCCGTCCAGGCAAGCAAGGAGTATTCCATAACACTCCTGAATTGTGCCTTGTAGATGGTGGACAGGCTTTGCAGAATCAGGTAGTGAATTACTCACTGCGGAATTCCTAGCCTTTGATATATTCTTGTAGCCAAGTATTTACGTGGCGAGTCTAACTCAGTTCTGGTCAATGGTAACCAAGATGTTGATGGTGGGGGATTCAGTGATGATAATGCCATTGAATGTCAATGGGTGATAGTTGGGTTCTCTCTTGCTGGAGATGATCGTTGTCTGGCAGCTGTGTATTGTGAATGTTATTTGCTACTTCTGGATTTAGGCTGCTTGGACAAAGATTGCTTTAGTGCAAATGGTACTGAACATCCCCAATTCTGACTGTACGATGGAGAGAAGGTCATTAATGAAGCAGCTGAAGATGGTTGGGCCTGGGTCATTACCCTGAGGTATTCCTGCAATGATGTCTTGGAACTGAGATTATTGACCTCCATCTGCCATAATCATCTTCCTCTGCGTCAAGTACGATTCCAATCAGTGGAGAGTTCTCCCCGATTCCCACTGACTCCAGTTTTGCTAGGGCTCCGAGATGCCACTCTCAGTAAGATAGCAATGGCGGTCACCTCCTTCACACCTCTGAAGTTCAGCTCTTTTATCCATGTTTGAACCAAGGATGTAATGAGATCAGGAGCTGAGTGACCCTGGCAGAACCCAGACTGTGCATCACCAAGCAGGTTACTGTTAAGTGCTGCTTGACAGCACTGTTGATGACTTCTTTTATCACTCTGTTGACGATTGAGAGCAGGCTGATTGGGCAGTAATTGGTCGGGTAATTGGATTTGATATGTTTCACGTGTGCAGAACATACACCCAGACAATTTTCCACATTGTTACTGTCATATCTGTACTGGGATAGCTTGGCTGGGGACGCAACAAGTTCTGGAACACATGTCTTCGGTACAATATTGTCAGGGGAGATAGGGGAACAGTCAGAGGTAGCAAGTATTAGAGTTACCCAGGAGTTGGAAGTGGTTTTAATTCTTCCAACTTTTTCTGGATAACTATTCTTCTCAGAGAGTTGGAACCATCCAAAGTCTTTGCTTTAGAGTTTTGAAGAGTTCCAAGCACAAAGTAACAGAAACTGAAACTTCCCAAGCAACTGCCATGCAGTCTGTACATGGGAACTTCCAGGAGGGTCCCCTAGCACATGTTCCAAGTACAACACCCTGGAGAATGGAAGATCAAAAGCTACAAGCGAAAGGAACACTACATGTTCCAGATCCACAGCGGAAGCTTATTTGCAAAAGTGCTTCCAAGATATAACCACCACATTCATTGAACACTTCAAGACTCACAAATACATCAAAACTATGTTCCAATTTGTATTATTTACCAAAGTGACCAGTGGAGATTTGAATGTTGCACATTTTTCTTACAGAAATCATGTTCCTTCTAACACAACATAAAGCTCAGAAATATACCATTCAGCCCAACTAATCTGTGACAGTGTTTATGTTTCACTTCCCCGTGGCACAGTGGATTAGCATTGCTGCCACACAGCGCTAGGGACCGAGGTTCAATTCCCAGCTTGGCTCTCTATCTGTGCAGAGTCTGCACATTCTCCCCGTGTCTGTGTGGATTTCCTCCAGGTGCTCCGGTTTCCGGGTTAGATGCATCGACCCGAACAAGTGCCAGAGTGTAGCAACTAGAAGATTTTCACAGTAACTTCACTGCATTGTTAATATAAGCCTACTTGTGACAGTAAATAAACTTTTTACTTTTATCACACCCCACCCACATCTCCCTCTATTCCATTCTCCCTCGTGTGTCTATTCAGCTTCCCGTTGAGTGTCACTATACATTCACCTTAACCACTCTCTATGATGGGGAGTTCCACATTCTCACCAAGCCCTGGTGATGTTTCTCCAGAATTCCACACTGGTTTGATCAATGCCTAGGTTAAATTTGTGTCTGCTAGTTTCCATCTCACCCAAGAGTGGAAACATCTTCACATTTTATCCTTTCAAACGCTGTCATAATTTTAAAGATCTGGTTACCTTCAGAGAATGGATCCCAAGCTTATCAGTCCTTCATGATCAGCGAAATTCTAGCTATCATTCTGAAACCATAGCGTCACAGGATGATGCAACACAGAGGCTATTTGTTATTAAAAGTTCATCAGCTAACCCCACTATCCCACTGGGCTTTCTACACTTTGGTAAATTTTCCCCCTACAAATACATATCCATTGTAAGAAGCTTCACAACACCAGGTTTAAAAAGGCCAACAGGTTTATCTGGAATCACGAGCTTTCGGAGCACTGCTCCTTCATGATGATGAAGGAGCAGCGTTCCGAAAGCTTGTGATTCCAATTAAACCTGTTGGATTTTAACCTGGTGTTGAGAAACTTCTTATTGTGCCCACCCCGCTAATGCCAGCATCTCTACATCAATATTTAGCTAAGAGAGAAAATGCTGGAAAATCTCAGCAGGGCTGGCAACATCCGTCAGCAGAGAAAAGAGCTGACGTTTCAAGTCCAGCTGACCCTTTGTCAAAGCTCTGACAAAGTGGCTCTGATATGGGCTGGAAATGTCAGCTCTTTTCTCTCCTGACAGATATTGCCAGACCTGCTGAGATTTTCCAGCATTTTCTTTTGGTTTCACATTCCAATATCTGCAGTGATTTGCTTTTGTTCAGTATTTTTCCAATTACCTTTTCAAGGTTATTACTGAATCCGCTTCTACTTTTGCCTTTCAGGCAGTACATTCCAGATCACAACAACTGGCTGTGCAAGAAATATTCTCAACCCCATTTCCGCCCCCCCCCCCCAGGTGTGTAACCAATTCTTTTAAATCACTAACCCGCCTGCCAGTGGAAACCATATCCCCTAAATTACTTTATCAAAAGCAGCTCACGTTTCTGAACCCCTCTATCGAATCCCACCTTAACCTCGTCTGCTTGAAGGAGAGCGACGCCAGTTTCTCTCATCGCAACAGGCAACATTTCTATAGTCGAGCTGGACTTTGTGATAAGCTGGAAGAATTCACAATGGAGTGGGTTAATGCAGGTCACAAGCTTCTGACTGAATCAGAGATTGTGAACGTGGGTGCAATTGATTAAAGCAACCTTCTAATGTCAGATAATGAAAATTGATTGTTAGAACTGAGAACGTTGGATCGAGAACGAGGTAAAGCCATTCAACAGAGCGTCAAAGCGTTTGAACAAAACCATCCTTATTTTGATACACTGTTATGGATCCATTTATTATTTTCCCACTGCATTGTATGCTTTAAATCAGAAGTGAGTTGGTTATTTGCTTCTAGAGTCACAGGAGAGGATACAAAAACACTTCCGAAACTGACCGTGTGGACAAAATGGGAACATTCAGAAGACAGAGGAAAGGAGTGCTGGGGATGGGCGTAGGCAATAATTTCAAGTTACCCAGATTAGTTGAAAAGTTGCAAAAGAATTGTTCGGGCTTAATGAATTGAGGCAGAGGATATTAAAGCAAGGTCATTGCAATAAACCTTTATAAAACTCTGGTTTGACCCCAGCCGATGTATTGTATTTAACCTTGGGCACCACACTGGGCAAGCACCTCCCGCCCTCCTCCTCCTCCTCCTCCCCCCCCCCCTCCTCCTCCCCTCCCCCCCCCCCCCCAACCAAATATCATCTAATGTGGTCTCAACTTCATCTGCTAACACTCTTGTGAACTATGTTTTACTGCAGTGAAAGGAACCAGATAAATGATTTGACCCCCTAGTGACCTCTGCTTCTCCATTCCTTCCTTACATATCCCACTCAGACGTTTCCTCTGGTTTTATTTTTAAATTTAGGTTTAAAATTCCTCCCAATGGTAACAAGGTTGGCAACATATCGGGGCAAAAACCCAGGTTGAGAAATAGCCCGAGGCAGAGGGCATGCACAAGACTTTGACGTTAAATTCAGACATTGAATCAGTGTTAATCCATCACAGCACTTAGAAGCTTCTCCCAGTCACTAAATCAATTACAAACTGTATAACGCAATGTTAGTTGGAAAAATCTACCACAAATATTAAGGATACATCATAAGTACCTGTTTAAATTAATAGTTGCTTACAAAGGAACAGAAAAAGACCATTCAGCCCAAATGGTCTATATTAGTGATTATGCTCCAGAGTCATAGAAGTTTACGGCATGGAAACAGACCCTTTGGCCCACCTGCTCTCCCCTCACCTTTAACCTATGCCCTCTGGCTTTAATTACCCTATCTTTAGAAAAAGATGTTTATTGTCTAGCTGATCTATGCCCTTCATTATTTTATAGACCTCTATAAAATCACCCTAAAGATCTTATAGAGGTCACCCTAAAGATCAGTGATCTTTACTGTTCCAGGGAAGAAAGTCCCAGTCTATCCACCCTCTCCTTATAACTCAAGCCATCAAGTCCCAGTAGCATCCTAATAAATCTTTTCTGCACTCTGCATTCAAACTGCCTCCCAACGTTTCTCATCTAATTTACCGTTGTAATTCTGTATTCCCTTCTATCTCTCACGCTTGTGTAGTTTCCTCTTCCATGTAGCTATACTATTCACCTCAACCACGCCGCAATGTGATGCACAATGACAGATTGAACCAGGGCAGGGCTTACTCAGTTAATGGTAGGGCACTGGGGAGAGTTACAGAACAAAGAGATCTTGGGGTACATGTTCTTAGCTCCTTGAAAGTGGAGTCACAGGTGGACAGAGCGGTGAGGGAGGCATTCAGCGTGCCTGGTTTCATCAGTCAGAACACTGAATACATGAGTTGGAACGATCTTGTTAAAATTGTACAAGACATTGTTAAGGCCACACTTGAAATACTGTGTGTAATTCTGGTCATCCTATTATAGAAAGGATATTATTAAACTAGAAAGAGTGCAGAAAAGATTTACTAGGATGTTATCAGGACTTGCTGGATAGAGTTAAAAGGAGAGGCAAAAGAGACTAGGACTTTTCTCTCTAGACTGTAGGAGGCTGAGAGGTGATCTTATAGAGGTCTATAAGATAATGAGGGGCACAGACAAGGTAGATAGTCAATATCTTTTCCCAAAGGTAGGGGAGTCTAAAACTAGAAGGCATGGGTTTAAGGTGAGAGGGGAGAGATACAAAAGTGTCCAGAGGGGCAATTTTCCCACACAGAGGGTGATGAGTGTCTGGAACATGCTGCCAGAGGTAGTAGTAGAGGCAGGTACAATTTTATCTTTTAAAAAACATGTTGATAGTTACATGGGTACAATAGGTATAGAGGGATATGGATCAAATACGGGCAACTGGGATTAGCTTAGGGGTTTTAAAATAAAGGCAGCATGGACAAGTTGGGCTGAAGGGCCTGTTTCCATGCTGTAAATCTCTATGACTCTATGATTTTGTGGTCCATGTTCTTCCCACTCTCTGGAAAAAAGTTTCTCCTGAATTCTGATGGTCTCCAAGAAAACATTCTCAGAATCCACTCCAGCAAAATCTTTCAAAATTTAAAAGAATTCTTTATTAGGTCAACCTCCCAAAGGAGACCCAGCCTACTCCTTTGATATGTAAACCACACACGCAGTTCTGCTGAGACGTTCTCCAAGGATGATACCACAAAGATTGGACTGTGAAATGAGTTTTTTTTAAATTGACTGAGACAGGGAGGTAAAGTAAAGTAAAAGTAAAGTTTATTTACTAGTCCCAAGTTAACACTGCAATGAACTTATTGTGAAATTCCCCTAGTCTCTACAATCTGGCATCTGTTCTGATCAATGCACCTAACCAGCATATCTTTTAGACTGTGGGAGGAAACCCAGGCAGACATGGGAAGAGCATGCAAACTCCACACAGACAGTGACCCAAGCCAGGAATTGAACTCCAAACACAGGTGCTGCGAGGCAGCATTGCCACCAAGATGCTTCCACATGCTGTGGTCTGCAGTTATACTGAATTGGTATCAGAATCAGTTATCAAATTCTTACTCATTTGTGAGTCCCTCTGCCTTGGGCTATTTTTCAAATTAAACTTTCCTCCAGATTTTGCACAATCTACATCCTTTTGACAGTACTGCTTGTACTGTTCTATGTTCTACGATGGCCAGAAATTCAAGCAGTATTCTTATACATGGTCTAACTAAGGCTCATTATGGGTTTAAAGTAACTTCCCTATCTTATGATGCTATCCCTCTAGAAATAATTTTCGTTTGCTTGTTGTTTTTTAAATGGCCTTGTTAACTTTTGGGGCAATATTTAGTGATTAATGGATTTGTATTCTAAAATACCTTCGTTCCACTATGCCACCTAGACGTATAGCTTCCAAGTAATTAAGTGACCTTCCTATTCCCCCTACCAAAATGTACTACCTCACATTTATCAGTGTTGAATCTCATTTATCAATTATTTACCCTTTTTGTAAGTTTATGAAGTCCTCCTCTAACTTGCTGCAATCCTCCACAGTATTAACTATGCTGGCTTCCAGTTTGATGACATCTGCAAATTTAGAAATTGTGTTTTTGACTACAGCTTAGGATCCTGAGATGACTTTTTTTAAATTCATCAGCTGGACATGGATGTCACTGGCTGGCCCGTATTTATTACCCAACCCTAGTTACCCTTGTTCAGGGGACAGTTAAGAGTCAATTGTTCAGCTGTGGCTCTGGAAACATATGTAGGCCAGACCAGGTAACGGCAGCAAATTTCCTTCCCCAAAGGACATTAGTGAACTAGATGGGTTTTTTTGACAATCGACAATGGTTACATGGTCATCAATAGATTAATTCCAGATTTTTTTTAAATTGAAATGAAATTCCACCACCTGCTGTGCTAGGATTCGAACTCAGGTTCCCAGAACATCAGCTGAGTTTCTGGATTAAGTCAGCTATAATACTATTAGACCAATGCCACTTTATATGCAGCACATAGCCTGGGATGTTAATAATTGGAGGTCTTGAGGTAATTAAATAACTAAAGACATGTTCTTTAAAAAGTTGCGCTAACTTTCTGAATATGCATCCCACTTTCAATTGATGATCTTTTATCCAAATTGTGAAAATATGCGTCATTTAAAAACAGTGGCAACTAGGTTCAAAAAAGAGCATGTATGAGAGTGTGTGTCACAGAGTGCGAGAGAGAGTGTAGTGTGTGTGTGGTCAAATGCAAATTACTAAAACAGCAATCCAACTGAAGAACTCTGATCACGTGCAGTTCTAATTAAATATTTAAAAATTTTACCACCAAATCTCACTGCAATTTATGTCCAGTATTTGCAGGCAGTCGAGATGAAATATGAAACAAATTACAAAATGCTACATTTAATAGTGTTTGGGTGGTACACTAAGAATTAATTGGCCAAACCAGTGATAAAATGATGGGTTTAATGGGCACTATGTTTCTTTGTAATGTGGTTCCATTACAGCTGAAGACTGAATGAGCTCATTAATCCACCTCTGTGCGATGCCAAACTAGAGTGTCAATTGTCTCAGAAATAATTGTTTTGAGGGGAATGTTAAAAAGCATTTGAAAAGTGTAGCTGTAAATCGCTGAGCAAGTGGGAAATACTAAATGGTATTACTGCAGAAGCTACAAAGCATAACCCCCCACTTGCAAATATTTTTACAAGGCAGCAATGATCTTCAGTGAACTGGAAACTCCAGGTTTTTAGTTTAATTGCAAAACAATGGCCAACCTCAAACGTAACATTTCCCAGTTCCAGAATTACACGAGATACTTGTATCTAATTTTATTGCCAACTAGCCAGTCAGCATAACTCTCGTTTTGCAAACCCTCAGTTGGTAACTAATGGTCCAATTATCCAGTTATGCAAATAAAATTTTCCTCCTCCTCCTCCTTCTCCTCGCAATTCCCCAGCAGAATCACATCTCCTAATTTGGTGTTTACGCTTGGTTGGTTTAAAACGAGTGTGATTAACCAGCACAATGCTCGATGTATCTGGGCCAGGTATGGTCCTGCTTCCTATAACACACTTCAATGTATCAGCCTCTTCTAAATTCCACCTGGGTTTCACAGTTATCTAAAAACAAAACTGCTCCGGAACCAAACACAAAAAGTGACAGACTTGAAACATTATCTCTTGTTTCTCCCTACACAGATGCTGCCAGATCCAGAGTTTTTCCAACAATGAACTGTTTTTTTTCAAATTTTGCATTACCAGCATCTGTAGTATTTTGCTTTTGTGCTCAAACTCAAAGAGATATCCATGCAAAAAATAAATCTGAAGCATTGGTGAAAATCTGCAGCCAGAAGTGCTGAGTGGATGGTCCATCATGATGTCTTCCAGAGGTCCCCAGCATCGGGTGTCAGTCTTCAATTCACTCCACGTGATATCAAGAAGCGTCTGAAGGCAATGGACATTGTGAAAGCCCCTCAGGGATAGTGTCCCAGGCTCACCCATCTTCAGTTGCTTCATCAATGACCTTCCTTCCATTATAAGGTCAGAAGTGGGGATGTTTGCTGATGATTGCACAGTGTTCAGCACCATTCTGTGACTCCTCGATACTGAAGCAGTCTATGTTCAAATGCAGTAAGACCTGGACAGTGTACAGGCTTGGCTTGACAAGTGACCTTCACACTCCACGTGCCAGCCAATGACAACCATCAACAAGAGAGGATCTAACTATCGCCTCTCGACATTCAATGGCATCACCATCATGGAATCCCCCACTTTCTACAGCCTGGGGATTATCGTGGAAGTGGACCAGATATATAAATGCTGCAGCTACCAGAACAGGTCAGAGGCTGGGCCCACCATCTACAAAGTGCAGGTCAAGAGTGTGGTGAAACACTCTGCATTTGCCTGGATGAGTGAAGCTCTAACAACACTCAGAAAGCTCAATTCCATCCAAGACAAAGCAGCCCCGTTTGATTGACGCCCCTTCTACAAAAATGAATTCCCTCCACACTGACGCAGCGTGGCAGCCACGTCAGAGACTTACAGCAGGAAACAGGCCCTTCGGCCCAACAATGTGTACCACCTACAAGATACATTGCAGGAACTCATCAATGTTCCTTGGGCAGCACCTTCCAAATCCACGACTATTGCCATCTAGAAGGACAAGGGCAGCAGATACACAGGGACACCAGCACTTGCAAGTTCCTCTCATGCTCACCATCCTAATTTCGAAATATATCACAGTTCCTTCAGTGTCGCAGAGTCAAAATCGTGGGACTCACTCCCTAACAGCACTGTGGGCGTATCTACATCATACGGAATGCAGCGTTTCAAGGAGGCAGCTCACCAGCACTTTGTCAAAGGCAATAAGTGCTGGCCTGGTCAGTGACACCCGCTTCCCACAGACAACTTTTCAAAAAATTAGTTGATTATTTGCTGACAGCCTTAGTATTGGATTATACTGGTCGCACTGTTTTAGCCAAGCCCTGGGGTAAGGGTGAATAAACACATTCACCTAATCCCCGGTGAGGGGATAATTGTCTGGCCTCCACAATTTGAGTCATTAAGTCATCGATATTGTAATTTTTAAAAAAGCAGACTAAAGATGAGATTGTTGCATTCATTTTAACAGGAGTTGGAAGGTGGCCACTGCGTTAAGTCAGTCAGAGGGACTAATAGCAGTGACTCGAGTTCTTGATAAAGTTAATCACATTGTTAAGTGAATACAAACAGGTGATGAGTATCAATGGTCTCCTCGTGACCACAGATAAAGAGCAGACAGGCCAGTAAGAAGTCATCGAGCAGAGCGTCTGACCCCCAACTCGAACCATGGCTGCATTTCCAACCTGGCAGCGTTGGTGAAGGAGCACGGAACAAGGCACTTCAGGACTTCCGTGCCCAATGGGCACCGTGGAAGCTGGAGGGCATCATTATCCCTGGAAATTATATTTTAATTTGAGTTTTGAATCAATTGCAGTGCATACCAGGGGCTGAAATATTTATATAAATTGGGGAGGTCTATGAGACTGAACAAGTCAATGAACTCTCTCAATGAAGATAAACTGTGCTTTAGTCTTGGCTTCACCAAAAGGCTTGGATCCGCTTCACAGGTCAAGTGGATGTTTAACTTTCCAGAAGTGATCAGTACGCTTAATACAGTTTAAGCCAATAGACCAGAATCTGAATTTACATAGCGTCTTTAATTGGTAAAGCATCTCAAGGCATTCCACAGGGACAGTAACTAAACGTTGACACCAAGTTACTTCAGGAAATATTGGAACAGAACAGAATAGAACTCCTAGTGTGCAGAAGGAAGCCATTTGGCCCATAGGGTCTGCACCGAGCACAATCCCACTCAGGCTCTAATCCTGTAACACCACGTTTACCCTGCCAGTCCCCCTAACACTGGGGTCAATTTAGCACAGCCAATCAACCTAACCTGCACATCTTTGGACTGTGGGAGGAAACCGGAGCACCCACAGAAAACCCACGCAGCCACGGGGCGAATGTGCAAACTCTGCACAGACCCAAGGTGGAAATTGAATCCGAGTCCCTGATGCTGGAGGCAGCAGTGCTAACCACTGTGCCATCATGCTGCCCTTATTCAAACTGCACCATCTGCTATGGTGGGATTCGAACACAGGTCCCCAGTACACGTGAGCATTGAGAACACAAGTGTGGGGGATAGAAAACCAAAGGTTTGATCAGACAGATAGGCTTTAAGGAACAGCGAAAAATGAGAGGGGGGTTGGAGAGATTTAGGGAGGAAATGTCAGAGGTTAGGATTCATCCTGAAGGCACAGCCACTAATGGAGCAATGGAAATCAGCGTGTGGTGTAGGCACTATCCAGAATAAACAGGGAGAGTACGTGATGTGGGCAAGGCTGAATCAATAAAAGAATAATTCTCACTGTTATTAGATTCAGCTACTTTGGTATTTACCCAAGCAAACCTGTCACCAGCGGATCAGTCACACGTGGATTAATTTAAACCAGATCAATCCAACAGAGGTTCCAATCTTTCAGAAGCTGAAGATTTAGAAAAATCTAAGATTGTGTGTGTTTTTCTCAAATGCATTCATTCACAGGATGAGTGTGCCAGTGGCAAGCCAGCTTTTATGACCCATATGCCCTCGAACAAGTGATGAGTCACCCTGAACTGTTGCTTGACTGGTGGTTTGTGTGGCTGGCTTGGACTGTTTTTGAAAATCAGCCACATTGCGGTGGGTGTAGATTCACACACAAACCAGATCAGGTGAAAATAGCAGATTGTTACCTGGAAAGAGAGAACCAGATGAGTTTGATGACAATCCGGTAGCTGCGTCTCATCATTTTTCACGCTATCTTTTTCAATTCCAGGTTTATTTTGTGAATTGAATTTTAACTCCTCAGTTGCCGGGGTGGGATTTGAACTCCAGTCTCTGGATCATGAATTCAGGCTTCTGATCTTGCAACATAACTACTTTGCTCCCATATCAATAATTGACAAAAGAACCATGGAGAGATGAAGAGGTTTATTTAAAAACTCTTAAATCATCATCTGGAACTCGCTGCCTGTTCAATAATAACTTTCAAAATGGAATTGGGACAATTTTGCTGGATTGTGGTGAAAAAGATCAGGGCTCAGTGCCACTAATTCAAGGGAGGGCAGCATGGTGGCACAGTGGTTAGCACTGCTGCCTCACTGCACCAGGGACCCAAGTTCAATTCCAGCCTTGGGTCATTGCGGAGTTTGCATTTTCTCCCCCGTGTCTGATGGGTTTCCTCCAGATGCTCCAATTTCCTCCCACAGTCCAAAGATGTGTAGTTAGGGGGATTAGCCATGCTAAATGTGCTGAATTATAGGATAGGATGTGGGGAGTGGGCCTGCTTTCAAAGAATTGGTGCAGACTTGATGGGCCAAAGGCTTCCTCTGCACTGTAGGAATTCTGTGGCACTACGGAGGCAGCAGAGTAATGGTACTGTCACTGGCCTCATAAGATCCAGCTCTGGGTTCGAATCCCACCATGGCAGATAATGAGACTTGAATTCAATTTTAAAAAAAATATGGAATTAAGAATCTACTGATGACCATGAAACTATTGTTGATTGTCATAAAAAACCAATCTGGTTCACCAACGTCCTTTGTGAAGAAAATCTGCTGTCCTTACCTGGTCTGGCCTAAATGTGATTCCAGAACCACAGCAATGTGGTTGACTCTTAACTGTCCTCAGGGACGGGCAATAAATACTGGCTCAGCCAGCTGCACCCACATCCCATGAAAGAATAAATAAAAATAATTGGCTAGCTCTCTCAAACAGCCAGCTGGATTATCTTCCTCTAATAAAATAGTAAACCTTCAAATGATTAACCTTTTGTCAGGAAGCAGCAAGCAACTTTCAATATCATAATTCATATTTATCTAGAAAAATGCCCAAAGATATAAAACTAAATTTAATCCCTAGATCACATAAGGACAAAAGCTTGATTTTAAGGAATGTCTTAAATGATTGGAGAGAAGGAGAGAGGCAGAGGGGTTTAGGGAAGGAATTCCAGAACTTGATCTGAATGCAAAGTGTGTTGAGTGTAGTTGTTTTAGTTCAATTAAGCAGGGAACACTCCAGAGTATACTTGCTAAAGCCATGCCTGTTAATGCCACACCCTTAGGACTTCCCACGTTAGATTAACAGGACACAAGATCCTGATTCCTGAAGATGTTTACAGACGGACCATCCCATCGAGAGATGGGTCCTGTCAAATACTTTGGGAAATATTATCTGAACAATGAGCATCGTTCATCTTTAAAACAGTAACTGTACAAGTAAAGATTCTAAGACAACAAGTTGTCTCGTATGAACAGTTCAAGGGACTGCGATAAGATAAAATTTGCAGTAAAGTGTTCAGGTAAGTACATGTTAAAAAAGGACACATTTGATTATGCTGCCCAAATTTTTATCATCCCTATTTAAAGTCACAACAAAAACAAGCATGTATAAAAAGCAAACACAGAAGAACACGCAATAATGAAGCACATACACAGCAACAAACGCAACAAATCACACCGAGGCACTGTACATGCACATGGATGGCCAGTTTATAGACCCTTACACATCATTCACGATTCTTACCCTGGCTTATCCTACTCTGAAATCTAATTGCTTTTAAATGGGTGCAAATTATCTGCTTACTTGAATCAGTTACTAATCTCACATTACATCTCAGCAACATATATACATGTGTAATATTTATATATTAAAAAGCAATCTTACCAGCGTGAGCTCTCTGTATGTGGCTCTTGAGGCCGCTAATAAAGGCAGTCTTAAACGAGCAAAGTTTGCATCTGAATGGTTTTTGGTGCCCATGTTGGTTCTGCATGTGGCGTTCCAAGCTGGGAATTAAATAACAAGATCCAAATCAAATCGGAAACAGTAAATGCCACAGACTGCAACCCGTGCTTTCGGACTTACGGTGACAATCACTGGCTGTGTATTAGTGTGATTTTACACAACCATAAAGAGGGCAAAGGCGACAGAGGGAAAAGCAGTAAAATAAACATCAAATCAGTTGAATGAACTTGTCCCCGCAGAGAGCAATGTGGGGAAATTTCAGCTAAATACAAAGTTTCTGAACTTCCAAGTGTGGGAGAGGGATACAATATGAAAGGAACAATCCTGTTCAGTCCCACTGCCCCAATATCACACATCTAATAGATGAAAAGATTTGTCTTTAAAATAAAAGTCTTTCTTCAAAAGTACGCACACTCTTTTCCTTTCAGAACTCAGATGTTCCACAAGGAAAACTACTCTGGAATTATACAGTCGTTCAAAGCCCAGTTCCAGAGTCAGCTGCATCTAGAACTCTCAGCTCTTCAGTCAGAAAATCTTGGGTTCAAGTCCCCCTCCAGATGTCAGATGGGGTCACAGAATCCCTAGAGTGCAGGAAGAGGCCATTCAGCCCACAGAATCTGCACTAACTACTATCCCACCCAGGCCTTATTCCATAACCCCACATATTTACACTGCGAATCCCCCTGACATTATGGGGCAACTTAGCATGTCCAATCCATCCAAATAGCACATCTTTGGACTGTGGGAGGAAACCGGCGCACCCAGAGAAAACCCATGCAGACACAGGGAGAACGTGCAAACTCTGCACAGTACCTGAAGTGGTAATCGAACCTGGGTTCCTGACACCGAGGCAATAGTGTTAACCATTATACCACCATGCTGCCAATATGCTATGCCTAAATTGGGGGCCCTATTTCCTACACAAATGACTACACTTCATAAGTACTCTACTGACTGGATACTTCTTTGGGACACACTGTGGATGTGAAAGGCACTACAGAAATGCAACACTGACAGAGAACAGGAGGCCATTCAACCTGCCCCACTCATGCCAGCTCTTTGAAAGAGCTATTCAATTAGTCCCATGACCTTTTCTCTCGGAACTCTGTAGAACTTTTCTTCGCTGTTTATATTTCAAGAGAGATCTCACAGTTAGCAGAGCGATAATAATTATTTTCATTAATGCTATCTCTGGCAGCAACCTCGGCCATATCCCAGGGTGAATGCCCCTCCTTAGGGATCTGTTACACACCCCTCATGGGGAAGACAAGGCCTCTGGTTTAAACCACATCCCAGGCAGGGCAGCATTCTGCCAGAAAGCACCAGGAATGGAACTTCACAAATTTCTGATGAGATAGTAAGAATATACCGCGCTTAAAGTAAATGGTGACAATGGGGAAAGGGGTTAAAAAAAAATTCCCTTCACTCCAGAAGGAGGCCACTCAGTCCATCAAGCCTGCTAGCAATTAGATATTTTTACTCCAGTAAATTAAGCTATCCAACCATAGGCTCCACTCGTCTTACTGAAAAAGGTGCATTTTCATGAATTAATGTTATTAAATAAATTTAAAGAACTGTTCTAAAATGGAGGGCAGTTAAATATTTTGGTAACTAGCTGGGATTTATCATAGAACCTGATGCTTTACACCTCCTTACCCTCCTCTTTTAATTTCAGTTAACTCAGATCTCATCAATATAAGCCAATTAATCTTCTTTCATCACGATTGGTTTTTTGTCTCTGCCTGGGAAGTCTGCAGACAAGCAAGGAGTAAAGGGGGTTGAGTATTGGGAATCTAATAGTGAACAGCAATGTAATGGAAGGGATCAAATCAGTGTCACACCCTCAGCCGGAGGGTGTGAAGCAATGAGAAGGTGCTGAGGGAAGGAGGGAGCCACTGTAGAATGGATGATCTGTGACATTAGGGAAAGCCACTGCAGAGAAGGAGACGGCTCATGGTGTTCAACTTCAAGGTACTTGCCACTTCCCATCAAAAACAGATTGGAGAGAAAAGTGTCAAGGCTACTCATGAAGGGATCAGTTTCATAGAACATAGAACATTACAGCGCAGAACAGGCCCTTCGGCCTTCGATGTTGCGCCGACCAATTAGGAAAAAGCAATGAGCCGCCAACCTAAACTATTCCCTTTTTGTCCATAAACTTATCTACTAACCTCTTAAACGCCACCAAACTTGGCACATCTACAGCTGCCGCAGGCAGGGCATTCCATACCCTTACCACCCTCTGGGTAAAGAACCTACCTCTGACATCTGTCCTAAAACCACCACCCCTTAATTTAAAGCTATGTCCCCTCGTGCTAGCTTTCTCCATCCTAGGAAAAAGGCTATCACTGTCCACCTATCTAAACCTCTAATCATCTTATATGTTTCAATAAGGTCTCCTCTTAGCCGCCTTCTTTCTAACGAAACAACCTCAAATCTCTCAGCCTCTCTTCATAAGACCTGCCTTCCATACCAGGCAACATCCTGGTAAACCTCCTCTGTACCCTCTCCAATGCTTCCACATCTTTCTTATAATGCGGGGACCAGAACTGCACACAATACTCACTAGAGTTTTGTACAGTTGCAACATGACGTTGCGGCTCCGAAATTCAATCCCCCTACCAATAAAAGCTAAGACTCCATTTGCCTTCTTAACAACCTTATCGACTTGATTGCCAACTTTCAGGGATCTATGCACATGTACACCAAGATCCCTCTGTTCTTCAACACTATTAAGAGTCCTACCATTAGCCCTATACTCTACACATTTGTTATTCCTGCCAAAGTGAATTACCTCACACTTTTCCACATTAAACTCCATTTGCCACCTCTCGGCCCAGCTCTGCAACTTGTCCAAGTCTCTCTGCAAACTATAACACCCCTCTTCACTATCTACCACTCCTCCGACTTTGGTGTCATCCGCAAATTTACTAATCCATCCTTCAATACCCTCATCCAGATCATTTATAAAAATTACAAACAGCAGGGGCCCCAAAACAGATCCCTGAGGTACACCACTTGTAACCGAACTCCATGATGAATAACTTCCATCAACCACTACCCTCTGTCTTCTATCAGCTAGCCAATTCCTAATCCAATTAGCTAAATCACCCTCAATCCCATACGTCTGCATTTTCTGCAGAAGCCTTCCATGGGCCACCTTATCGAACGCCTTACTAAAGTCCATATATACCACATCAACTGCCTTACCCCCATCCACCTCTTTGGTCACTTTTTCAAAAAAACTCAATAAGGTTGTAAGGCACGACCTACCCTTCACAAAACCATGCTGACTATCCCCAATCAATTCATTTCTCTCTAAATAACTATAAATCCTATCCCTAATAATTCTCTCCAATACTCTGCCCACAACAGAAGTAAGACTCACCGGCCTATAATTCCCCGGAAAGTCTCTATTCCCCTTCTTGAACAATGGGACCACATTCGCTATCCTCCAGTCTTCCGGCACTAAACCCGTAACCAACGACGACCTGAAGATCAGAGCCAGAGGCTCTGCAATCGCCTCTCTCGCCTCCCAGAGAATCCTAGGGTAAATCCCATCCGGCCCAGGGGACTTATCTAACTTCAAACCCTCAAGAATATCTAGCACATCCTCCCTATCTACTACTTTTTTGAATTCATTCATGTGACTTAGGTGTCGCTGGCTGGCCAGCATTTATTGCCCATCACTAGTTGCCCAAGGGCAGTTGAGAGTCAACCGCATTGCTGGGGCTCCGCAATCACATGTAGGCCAGACCAGGTAAGGATGGCAGATTTCTCTCCCAAAAGGGCATCAGTGATCCAGATGGGTTTCTTCCAACAATCGACAATATATTCATCGTCATCAGCAGATTCTTAATTCCAGATTTTTTTAAAAATTGAATTCAAATTCCATCATCTGCCATGGCTGAACATTTAGCCGAGTTTCTAGATTAATATTTTTATTTCATAGAAAAGGGTATAGAATACAAGAGTAGGAGTTTGATGTTGCAGTTGCATAGAACTTTGGTTAGGCCTCACTTGGAATACTGCGTCCAGTTCTGGTCGCCGTACTATCGGAAGGATGTGGAGTCCTTGGAGAGAGTGCAGAGGAGGTTTACCAGAATGCTGCCTGGTATGGAAGGACTGTCTTATGAGGAACGATTAAATAGACTGGGGTTGTTTTGCCTTGAAAGACGTCGGCTTAGAGGGGATCTCATAGAGGTGTATAAGATTATAAGGGGTATAGATAGAGTAAATGGAGGTAAACTTTTTCCGCCTTTAGAAATGGATAGGACGAGAGGTCATGGCCATAGGGTGAGGGGGGCTACGTATAAGACGAATATTAGAGGGCAGTTTTTCACACAAAGGGTAGTGGGGGTGTGGAATGCACTGCCGAGTAAGGTGGTGGGAGCAGGCACGCTGGTGCTGTTTAAGGGTCTCTTGGACAGCCACATGAGCGGAATGCAGATAGAGGGATATATTAGGACTGTTTAACTACGGCTTTTTTCCACAGGTAATTCGGTCCATACTTGACCAACATTGAGCCTGCATTTGGCAGGTGGTGTGGGTACAGCTCTTGGATGTTGATTCGTGGGTTGCCTGGTACCTCATGTCGTAAATGAGTGCTTTATGTGGACCATCTGAAGGGCACCATGACAGCTCAGAGACTATCGATGTGGCTGTGCAGACACTGGGAATTGGGCCGGTGTCTGCGGGAGTTTGCGCGTTCTCCCCGTGGTTGCGTGGGTTTTCTCCGGGCACTCCGGTTTCCTCCCACAACCCAAAAATTCGTTCTTAGGCTGATTGGGAAACAAATTGTCCCTATAGTGAGAATTTTCCATATTAGGAATAATATATATATATTATTATATAGGAATAATATAATAGGATAATGGATTTGCTACTATATAGTTATGACGGCGGCGCGGGCTCGTTGGGCCGAAGGGCCTGTTTCCCGTGCTGTGTTGCTCTTTAAAAAAAAATATTCTATTGGTAACAGCACTCGGCCATTGCCTTCCCCGGATAAGATGGATTTTACTTGTGCAAAGGCTGGCTGTCCGTTACAACTTAAAATGAAAGGGTTCTCATTGTGGGCACGTGCATTCTAATCCCAGCTTCCACTATCAGCAAAGAACGTAACTAAAACATGACAATTTCATTGAATTTTCTGCTAATTGGCACTGGTGGCCATTCTCTCCCTAAGCCTTATCACCCCTCCATTTCTCCTTGAAGGCCCTCCAAGAAATCCCTCCAGAACAACATTGGGGGGTCACTTTCCCCAAGAGCTCCTTCCGTGGCTGGTTGTCAGATGTGTTGATGCTACAGTTGATGTCGTCACTTTGGTGAAGGAACCCAAAGTCAGGCTTGCGTAACCGAGAAACAGAGCCAGTCAAAAAACAATATCACAGAGAAAAAGGTGAATTGCACAACACAGCTGGATGAAGTTACCAATTCTCACTCAGCAAATTGACTGACGCTGTAACGTCTGAAAGTAAACACTTCAGCTGTGTTTACTTGTTGAATTGGCTTGGTTAGAGATTATTATCCCACATTCCACCCTTGATTCAGTTGTACTGGTGATTCTGATTGGAGGAGGCGATGGCCCAGTGGTATTATCACTAGAATATTAATCCAGAAACCCAGCTAATGTTCTGGAGATCTGGGTTCGAATCCTGCCACAGCAGATGGTGGAATTTGAATTCAATAAAGAAATTTGGAATTAAGAATATACTGATCACCATGAAACCTTTGCTGATTGTTGGAAAAATCCATGTGGTTCACTTTAGGGAAGGAAATCTGCCATCCTTACCCGCTCTGGCCTACATGGTGATTCCAGAGCCACAGCAATGTGGCTGACTCTCAACTGCCCTCTGAAATGGCCTAGCAAACCACTCAGTTCAAGGGCAATTAGGGATGGGCAATAAATGCTGGCCCAGCCCACGTTCCACGAATGACTAAAAAAAACCTCGGGGCTTAACAGTCCGCAGCCTCACTGTGCAATGAGACTCCACAGTTCACTTACTTCTGCCGGAAGGCAGTGACGAACAAACAGTACTGGCAGTGATGTTTGCCCTCACGGCTGAACAATGCGGAAGCCGTGTGACTCCTTTCATGGGACCGCAGTCCTTGCAAAGACATGAGAATCCGATCACACTGACTGCAGGGGTAGCCTCCAATGGTAGCATCCACGCCAGTGGCATCTTCCTCCCCCTCCAAACTCTGCTGCTCTGGCAACATTTCCGACGATTTTTCAGCCAAACATATCGAAGAGCTATCCCCGTCTTTGTCCTGTTGGGAAGAGAGCAGTAAGATCATAAGAAACAGGCGCGGGAGTCAGGCATTCACACCCCTTTAGAGCCTGTTTCACCACAAAATCACAGCTGATCTTCAAATCAAACTCCACCTTCACACATTATCCCCCACGTCCCTTTTTCCCTTTGAGTATAAAGGACGTCCATCGATCTCAGTCATGAATAAACCCATTGACTGAGCATGCACAGACCCCTGGAGGGGAGAACTTCAAGGATTCAAAAACCTCATGAAGAAATCTGTCATCCCTGTCCTAAATTGCTGACTCCGTGAAGAAAATCAAAAACGTATCATTCATTGAGATTTTGAACGAGAGCGTACTTTATGTTGTGGATGATAACACGAGGGAATTTGGTCCCACAGAAAGACGGAACAACCTGGGCTCGTTCTTTTACAAGGCAAAAACATTAAGGGGCGATTTAGAGGTGTTCAAAGGAATGAAGACTCGTGATGAAACATACGAGGAGTTTTCAGTGGCAGGAGGGTCGGCAGATCGAAGAATGAAAATTTAATCTGAAAAAAGAACCAAAGGAAGAACATGAGATGATTTAAAAATAATAATACAGCTGTTGTGATTTGGAATGTGTGGCCTGCAAAAACGGTCAAAGCAGATTCAATAATAACTTCCAAAAGAGAATTTGAAGAGAACGGGACTGGGGAGGAGTGAGTTAATAGTTGCTGTGTTGAGTTGAAATGTGGCTCCCCACAGCAGGGGGTGGGGGTGCTATTGGTTTAGTCTGGCTGTCCACCTCTCTTCCATGGCTGAGTCTGTTGTCCACTGTTCCCAGAGGGGGAAGGGTGCAGCTTTGACTCAAGCCCTCCCACCACCAGTGGGCACCAGAGGGACAGGAGGACACCAGGCACAGCATCATGCTTTAAGTTTGCTTTCACTTAGTGTTCACAGTTCACGGATTGTACCCCTTTAAAAAGGGGGCACCTTTATTAGTTGGATCTTCAGGTGGCATCGCCTCAGAGGGCAGCTGATGTCACTCATGCGTCGAATCGATGTGCAACGTGAAAACTTGTTGGCTGCAATCATGATGGCTCAAATATCAGGAGCATTGCAGCAACCTGTGCGTAGCTGGAGTCAGATACATTAGTGCTAATTACACAATTTGATTTGCAGCCTCAAGCTGCATCGCCAAGCGAGTCACTCCAGGGTACACATGGGTTTAAAAACATCTCTTCCACAACTCCATTAGTCACAGGTGTTACAGAACGCCTTGAAAAACAAACACATCTTATTCGCTATAACACAGAAGACTGCTTATTCACAAACGTGTTCCATGTGCATTCCTCCCCTGACGTAAAGGATGACTTATTCCTGTACCCCATTCTCCAGAGATTAATTGCGTATTTGAACCATTAGCCATACGCGTGTTGCTGAGCTGTACAAATGTGCAATTTTAAGAGCAGGACTACACAGTTAAGCAATGAACAGATCACCCCACTTTGCTGGGGCATGTATTTAAATAAAACCAGTGCAAAAACAAAAATAAGTTGCTGTAAGATTTGACTCCAGCATCCTTTCAGATCCAAATCCTAACCACACTCGAGATGAAGAAATTTCTCCTTGTTTTCCTCTTGGTTGTGTTGTCCATTACTGTAGACCTGGAAGCTTTGATTACTGACACACTTGCCAGAAAAAACTTTCAAAACTCCAAACCTCTATTAAATCATCCTATCACCAACTCTGCTCAAAAGGAAAAATCTCCCAGCTTCTCCAGTCGCTCAGAACCGAGACAGATAAAAACCCAGGTTTGGCAACATCAACGTTCACCATTGAAACTGACATCAACTTCTAGATGTTGCACATGTAAGTGTAGATAGGAATGGGGAATAGGAATTTTCCCTCCACCACTTTCAAAAGCATTAAGTCACATCTTGTTGATTAAGATATGACCCGGTTTCTAAGTGCATATTAGATTTTTATTCTTGTCTCACGTATTAGCATACAGTGAAAAGTATTGTTTCTTACAGACAAAGCATACCACTCAGAGGAGAGGGTGCAGAATGTAGTGTTACAGACATAGCTAGGGTATAGAGGAAGAACAGCTTAGTGCGAAGTAGGTCGATTCAAAAGTCTGACAAGCAGCAGCAAAAAAGCTGTTCTCGAGTTGGTTGTTATGTGACCTCAGACTTTTGTATCTTTTTCCAGACAGAAGAAAGTGGGAGAGAGAATGTCCGGGGTGCATGGGATCCTTGATTATTCTAGCTGGTTTACCAAGGCAGCGAGAAGTGTCGACAGAATGGATGGGAGGCTGGTTTGAGTGATGGATTGGACTTTGTTCATGACTCTTTGTAATTCATAATTACTTCTAACCTCCCTCAATGGCACTAAAGGCCCAAATTTTAATCAAATTGATTATTTGAGAAATAATCAAATTTCTCAATTATGATAGACTGCCACATAACTTAACCATATTTCAACTTTTACTTTAATCCCATGAACATGTGACAGTTATTCATTTTGCTGTGTGCAAAGTAATAACTCAAAGGAAGATAATCAGTGCTTTTAACTTCCTGATTTGCAATCTGTGAGAATATTTCAACGTGATTGGCTGCTTGCTCCATTTGTTGGCATCACTGTTGCCAGGTGCTTGGCAATTCCCTTGACTTGCCACCAGATTCCAGGGAAAGGAAAATCCAAGCCACAGAGATTGCAAGATCTTTGTGAGAAGCTTTTCTTCATGGTTAGCAACAACAGCTGTTACTGACCACCAAGTAGAGGCCCTATCTTAATTTAAATTTACTATTTTAAATTTACTTATTAGTGTCTTACATTAACACTGCAATGAAGTTACTGTGAAAATCCCCTAATCACCACATTTTGGATCCAGTTTGGGTAATATTCAGGGAGAATTTAGCATGGCCAACGCACCTTAACAAGTGCATCTTTCGGACTGTGGGAGGAAACCAGAGCACTCAGGAAACCCACACAGACACGGGGAGAATGTTCCAACTGTGCTGATTTTTTTTTCTCATCCTCATTCTCCTACCTTTTCCTTATAACCCCTGATCTCCTTATTAAATCAAGAACGTAGGTATCTCTGTCTTAAAGACACTCAATGACTTCGTGTGAAATTAGGAAACATTTGTACACACACAGGTGGTAGTGATTTGGAGCTCCCTCCCACAAATGACAATATCCACCAGGTCAGTTGTTAACTTTAAATCTCTGACTGATGGACCTTTTTTACACAAAGGGACATGTGGCAATGCTGGGTAGAGAGAATTAGGCCACTGAGCAACCATAATCTCACTGAATGATGGAAGGGGCTGAATGGCCTCCTCCTGTTCCATACAGAAACCAGAGGACACGCAACGTGCACCGCCTTCCTTCCCCAAATAAGGAAGACAGTTCCAATTACACCCTGGTGCCTGTGAGCCGAGTTTCCAATTTAGAAAGTCAGTCCAGTGCCTCTCGAAGCTCGTTCCCATCTGCTTGTCATCCTTCAGCTGATTTATGGGCTAATTTCTCAGGGCCAACAAGCAGGCACACGGGCTTTTGTTTGAAGATTTCATAGCCAAAGGGAGTTAGTTGAGAGGCTACACTACAGGCCAGATGGCCAGGCCTAGCAGAACGCAGCTTTCTGTCAGTTCAACAGAGTGGTGTTGATCATTCTAATCACATCGCTTTCTCCTAGTCACAGAAACTTAACAAAAGGCTGAGGGGAGGAGAAGAATCAAAGCACAAACAACACGAATGATGATCGATTCTAGAAACCCGTTTGTGTGCTTGTAGCAAGGTTGCTCCATGGGAGGAGCAGGGCTGGAACAGACCGAGGGACCCATTTGAAAGCAGTGACGAAAAAGTGAATCACTGCGGATGCTGGAATCTGAAACCAAAGAGAGAAAATGCTGGAAAACCTCAGCAGGTCCGGCAGCATCTGTAAGGAGAGAAAAGAGCTGACGTTTCGAGTCCAGATAACGCACAGCTCTTTTCTCTCCTTACAGACGCTGCCAGACACATTGAGATTTTTCTAGCATTTTCTCTCGGTGACAGCAGTAACGAGTGTACAAACAGTAAAGCTCACCTCTTCACCCCGAGTGGCGTCCAGCGACTCGCCAAAGGCAACGTGTTTGCGAAGGTGATTGGATATGGCTCTGGGCGTTGGGTGGACCTCGAAGCAGAAACTGCACTTGTACCCCACCACATTCCGCTCTTTAACTAACGGAGCCGTGCTTGTTGCCTGGATGGCCTCCGGCTGCAGTGAGAAAGAGGGAGCACGGACAGCCAAAAGTTACAATTTTATACTGACAGGGGCAGAGAGAACATCAACTGAAGCAAGAAACAAAACTGGATGGAGTGGTTTTCTGCTCACTGTATCAGCTGTAACTCAGAGGGTAAGCAATCCCAGCTCAGAGCCTGAATGAAGATTGTTGCTTCAAATCCCACTCCAGGACTCGAACACATAATCCAGGCCGACTCTCCCATCATAGTCCCCAGGGTCAGCTGCACTGACAGAGGGATGTTGCAGGGGAGAGGAAAGAGAGATATTAAACTGACACCTCAGGTAGACACCAAATATCCTCTGGCCAGGGAACAGAGAGTTTATCCCTCAAACAAAAACAGCAGAAACAAATGATTCGCTTGTTATCACATAGCAGCCCATTCTGCTGTCGTGAAAGTGATGTTTCCTTCAATCTTAAAGCACTGAACTGTTAAACACTTTGGGAAAACCTGAAGTCAGGAAAGGTGCTACAGAAATGCATTTTTTTTTACTGCTGGTTATGAATACATACAAGAGACACATTGACATGTTTCCGTCCCACTGACCCAGAGCTTTGGGACAAGTCCGGTCTCTTCAATTGTATTTTGACCTCTCAATCAAATCCTTCATTTTTCAGTTTACGAAGTGAAAACTTTTTTTTGCTTTGATTTAAAGGGGACCAGCTTTCACACCATTCACAGTCCAACGTCAAACTGTTTGTTGTCAAGAGGCAATTGTGTGTGAATGCTGTTATCCACAACAACTTTCATTTATTTAGCACCTTTTACAGGAATTCAAGCTTCCCAAGAGATGTCACTGGAGTGATAAACAGAAATGAACACCAGGTCACAATGAAATAGCTCAACAGGTGAAGTAGGTTTTGCAGAGTAGTTTAAAAATGTGAGAGAGAGAATGCCAGACAGACAGAGGGAAGAGGGAGAGGGAGAGAACAAGGCAGAAAGAGAGAATAAGAGACAGACCCAGAAAGAGAGAGAGAGAGCACCAGTGTGAGAGAGAGAGAAAGAGAGAGAGAGAGAGAGAGAGAGAGAGAGACACAGAGGTAGAAACAGAGATAGAGAGAGTGAGCGCACCAGACAGAGGGAGAGAGGGAGCCAGACAGACAGGGAGAGCCAGAGAGAGAGAGAGAGAGCCAGAGACAGAAACAGAGAAAGCGCACCAGAGCGACAGAAAGAGCCAGACAGCGAGACTGAGAGAGAAAGCGCAAGACAGAGAGAGAGGGCGCGAGAGTGAACCAGATAGAGACAAACAGACAGACATAGAGAGAGCCAGAGCTAGACAAAAGGAGAGAAAGGGAGAGAAAGAGAGAGAGAGACTAGAGAAACACATAGAGGGAAAGATATATACAGAGATAGAGAGAGAGAGCCAGAGCCAGACGAAGGGGGTGGGGGGGAAAGAGAGACAGAGAGAGAGAGGAGAAAATTTATTTCTCACATTCTTTTCATTTTATCAGAATTTGTGTCTTGAAGCATACATTTTTTGAGAATTATTTCTAACTGCTAATTAACGTGGACTCTTTATTTCTGTTCGACAGTTGCGCCTGGAGGTGCAATCTACTCAGCAGATAGGTGGCTCTAAAAATAAATCCGCCACTTCATTAACATTCAAAAATAGGCATTTGACTTTATTACTAATGCTGCATTCTGTCACAATGTTCTGAAAAGTGCACTTGGGAGAAAAAAAAACACGGCTCACTATCTCCAAGGACTGAATCACAGTTCACTCAGTCCGTTCTCAGAAGATACTGACCCAGGTTTCGGAACTCTTCCCACCATCACTTCCTGTTTTCTCCAGCCTCTCGGACAATCACAGACGGATTCTGGGAATGACTGGGTCAGAGTGAGACTTTGCATGTGTTTTAGTAAATTCCTTTTCAAGTACAGTTGCTGAATTGTCAGAATTGTACCCCTTTCACCCAAATATTCACCAGTGTGTTATTAGCTGGTTCCAACAGGGCAATAACGTTACTGAGCAAACACAGAAATCCTCCTGTTATTATCTCCTTGTAGTTTATATCCCGTGGTGGTACTTATAGGCACTTTTAACACCGATATTCATTGCCAATGCATCTCACTTCATTTACGCTAAGTATCATTAAGTCCAAAGATGTGTAGATTAGGTGAATTGGCAATGCTACAGCCGTGGCACTGCTGCCTCACAACTGCCAGTGGCCTGGGTTCAATTCTGGCCTCAGATGACTGTCTGTGTGTAGTTTGCACATTCTCCACATGTCTGCGTGGGTTTCCTCCAAGTAATCAGGTTTCCTCCCTCAATCCAAAGAGATGCAAGTTAGATGGATTTGCCATGGGAAATGTGTAGGATTAGAGGGATAGTGCGTGGGAAGAGGGCTTGGGTAAAACAATCTGTTAGAGTCAGTGAAGAATCTAAATAACTCCTTAACATCCTTAAGGTACGGGGTCGGGGGATTCGCTGTTGTAAATGATTGGGTTACGGGGATAGGCTGGGTGAGAAGGCCTGGGTAAGATGCTCTGTCAAACAGCTGGTGCACACCTGGTGGGCTGAATGGCCTCTTTGGCACTGTGGGGATTCTATGATCATTTATTTAGGAACAAGTGGAGTGACACAGTGGTTAGCACTGCTGCCTCAGTGCCAGGAATCCAGGTTCAATTCCGGTCTCAGATGATTATTTGTGGAGTTTGTACGTTCTCCCTGTGTCTGCGTGGGTTTCCTTTGAGTGGTCTGGTTTCCTTCCACAGTCCAAAGACGTGCAGGATAGGTGGATTGGCCTTTCTAAATTGCCCCTTAGTATCAGGGTGAATTAGTAGGGCAAGTTACGACAGGTGCAAGAAAGGCCCTAGGTGGGATTGCTGTCAGTGTAAACTCGATGGGCTGAATGGCCTCCTCCTGCACTGGAGGGATTCTATTCTATGAAATTGTTCAGCACATTGTAATTTCCCATTAGTATTGGCTGGATTTTTTATTTTTAAAACCAACTGCCTTTCTTTCCCTTTTCGCAAAACCTTTGGTCAACTTTGGGCGGAAAAAGCGTGCGGCAGTGGGAGGAGTCTGGATCCCCGACATCAGCTAATAAAGGTGCCCAGGAAGTCTCGCTCCATGACATTCCTCCGCTTTCAACCCGGACGTCCCCATGATGAGTTCACAAGGGATTTTTCATAATCAATTATCAAACTCCGATCAACCTACAATGCATCTCACATTGGGCAAACCGTCACTGCTCAGCTTGGTGACAAATCTTCAAAAATGATCAAGAGAAGTAGAGAAGGGTGATTCTGAGCTTAACAAACCTCAGTTCCATCAAATAACCTTGGCGTATTTACAGAGCAGTGTGAGATAGTCTACCATGAGACAGTGAAAGAGCTGGCTCATCCCCGCATAGTTTCACTGATTGGGGAGGCCGCTGTTTGAAACTCAGTCAAGAGGAGGAATGGGTAGGATATCAGTGGTTCCTTATCACAGTGCTCTGGGATGTGTTGTTAGCTGAGACACTGGGTGCAGACTTATCCCATGTTTACGAAGGGCATGCACAGGATAAATAGGGGACAGCTGGTTCCCTTAGTCAGTTATGATGGGACATAAAACTTAAAAATGATGGGTGGGGGGTTTAGTGGGGATTTGAGGAAAAATGTTTTTACCCAGAGGATGGTGATGGTCTGGAACGCGCTGCCTGGGAGGGTGGTGGAGGCGGGATGTCTCACATCCTTTAAAAAGTACCTGGATGAGTATTTGGCACATCATAACATTGAAGGCTATGGGCCAAGAACTGGCAAGTGGGATCAGGTGGGCAGGTCAGGGCCTTTCATACATCGGTGCAGACTCGATGGGCCGAAGGGCCTCTTCTGCACTGAGAGATTCTGATTTTACTAGGGGGGAGCTGGACCGGTTTCTGACGCAGACACATACTGACAATCAGTGCCTTTATAGAGGGTACTTGTTGGGTGTGATCTCCTGGATTGGTTTCTATCACTTGCAGAGGTGAGAAATGCATTTTTCAGGGTACTTTTTTCTCTTTTTTGCCCAGTTTGGTCTCTCCCTGGAGATCTAATGGTAAAAATGCTAGTGGGAAAAAGTGCAGGAAGAGGCGTGCGAGGAGAGGAAATGTTTAGTCAGGACATCATGATGGCTTATATTGATTAACCTTCCTGTATTCTGTCTTTGCCCTGTGTTGACAAATGATACATTCACTATTTTTTCCAGCCCCCAAGATTCTCTCCACCTACATCCAGCCCTCATCACATTTTCTCATTTCCTCTCAAGTCTAAGAGATTGCCACTCCCATCGTTGGAACCCAATACTACAGTCATTCACCAAAGGCACAATCTCCAAATAAGCACTTTCTCAATTTCTTGACTTTCAATAGATGCTACTGTACACTGATGTCTCAAGAGAGCAGATTACAAAGTCTGGCACATTGCCACATATTTTTCCTGTGAATAATGGAGAACGGAACAATTCAAGAGTTTCACTCTGACTGCCTCAGCAATGTACCATCCACTGAATCCTCCAATTAACCTGGTCACCCTCCAACCTTGCATTCATTGAGTGATTGACTAATTTCCTTGCTCAAGGAGAAATTCTCAAATTTGGCTTTCCCCTCCATTTCCAGTCCAAAATTAATTGGGTTTGGTCAGGAAGCCATTCGGTCTTTTGTGGACATGCCAGCCCTTTGTAGGAACTATCCAATTACTCCCACCCTTTCTCCGCCCCTCTAGAGAGCTACTAACATCTCCCCTTTCGGGGATTTATTTGAAGTTCTTTGGAAAATCACGATTGAAACTGCTTCTCGAGTCAGTGTCCCCTGATCAACCAGATTTTCAAAGACCCAACACCAGGAATTGATTAAGATGGGGATAAAGCAGTAATTGTAATTTGTATTAAATGGAAAAGAAGACAACAAATCTTCAACATCTATCAAAATCCAGCAAAAATCAAAGGGTTGGTTAAATTCGAAAACAGCTGTGAGCGCTGCACCTTGGGAAGATGATACTGGCCTTGGGAAAATGCACTTACACCAGAGTAACAGCACAGCCAAAGAAAAATGTTAAATCATCAGCGCAGGTTGTAGAGACTTGTATTCCCTCCAGTCTAGAAGATTAAGGAGCAATCTAACTGAGGAAAGGAGCGGGTAGCTTCAATAGAAAGAAACTATTTCCTGTGATTGCAGAGAGCAAAGCATTAGCTCCAAGGCCTTTCAGGGGAATGGAGATCTGGAACTTTCTCCCAGAGGATGGAATAGGGGAGGTGTCAATTTAAAATTCCTATCACTGTCTTCAGGTGGATTTATCACAAGAAGATGGATATAATCGAGCTCTTACTGACATCCCTGTGACAGGATTGGAATAGGAAGCAACGTGGGACAAAAGAAAATCAGGAGTGAAGTGATGTGGGGTAGATCTTTAACAAGGTCGTCAGAAACAGAGGAAAAATTATTGAACCAGATAAAAGTTTAACTTTCGGAAAGTTAGCTTTCGCCAGGATAAAGAGGAAAGGCTGTGGAAAGCAGCCTCTGGAATGACAGCTCTGGCAAAGCCCCAGATGGAACAGCTGTTCAGAGGGTCAGGAAGACAGCGACTCGCACATCATTCTGATGCAAGTTACATTTACAAATGTCGAGAAGTACATCTATACAGGCTGCATGCTGAAAGAAACCTGGAGCAAGGTACTTCAGGCTAATCGGATAGGTTAGCCACAAGAGACAAAAGCCAAGCCTTTTCCAAAATAGCCACGGTGACGGTTACAGCAAACAAAATGTCAGGTCAGATCTGATGGAGGTTGATGGGGTGGGGAGGAGGGGAAAGGAACAACTCAAGCTCCCTCTCAGGCCAGCTAAAAGTCGGAGTGCCAGGACAGTGTAAGCAGCATCTGGCCTTGGGGAAGCGGCAAAGGATTCTTGCACAATGATTGTGACAAAATCTGACTGAGGGTCGAGGTGATGTTTAAAAGGTAGATATAACATGGTCAGAAGAATCAAACGCAGAATCGGGAAGCAGGGATAAAGTTCTGGGAGTCTATTTGATTAGGCAACGTGGAGAAGCAGATTCCGGATTACACAGGACTTTGTAATCGTGAATTTAACAGCGGAACAAAATTAATCTCCTTGGTCATTAAGAGGACTTGTGGTAAATTTATTTTCAAAAACACTTGGTCAGCAGGATGAGGGAGTGACAGTGCTAACAGGTCGATAGAAAGGTGAGGGGATATTGAAACTGAGTGACTCTCAGGAGCTGAAAGGTGGTGGGAAGATACAGGCACAAACACATGTATGCAGAAAGATCGCAGGATGCAGCAGGAAGTTCAAAGGGGCCAAAGTGAAAAGGGGAGAGAGTCTGAAAGACAAGCACGAGACAAGTGAAATCAAGAAAGAGGAGGAGGCCACTCATTCCCTGGATCCTAACACGTCAATCAGCTTAACTTCACATTACTGTCTTGAGTCCGGTCCCTTTGCTCAAGGTTGGGCCCAAACCTGATCGACTGCGAGTCACGGACTCAATGGTGTAGCATTTCTCTCATGTAGTTCTGGAATCAAATCAGACACTGTGGACATGTGCACAAGATCTAGGCTGACACTCCCAGTGAGAGAGTTAATATCCCTCTGGCCTCATCTTCCCACTCAGATGGGTCTCACGTAACCCCATTGAAAAGACGACCATGGGAACTCTCTTCAGTGCCCAAGCCGATATTTATCCCGCAACCAAAATGGATCACTAGTCATCATTATCTCCGGGATCTTGCTGTGCACACACTAGCTGCCACATTTCATACGCTACAGTAATGACTTCACTTTGAGAAGTACTTCAACGGCTGTAACACATCCTGAGGTCAGGTAATGCATGTCTAGTCTCTTTACGTCAGGGGGAATAGTTCTGCAAGTCTCCATGAACCTTTAGTCTGCATTCAAATGTTGTCCCTGGCTTCTGGGTGACGCTGCCAGAGGACTCCACCCTCTGGGGTGATTACTCATTCTCATTTTCCATTGGTCCCTCAAAAGTCAGGTGACTCTCTTCTGCTGTACTGTCTTAAAGAGACAGACACCACACACACCAAAATTAAAGGCCACAAGGAAATCCAACAGGAAATTCAGGAGGAATTTCAGAGAGCAATGGGAATGTGGAACTCACCGTCTCAGAAAAGCAGAGCAATATCGGCCCCTTTAAGGGGAAACTGGATAAACTCACAAAGGGGAAAGGAATGAAGGGATACGTTAAAGGAGGCGGGAGGAGGTCCGCGTGAAACATTAACATTGTCGTGGGCCCGTTCAGCTGGAGAGCTCATTCTTATACTGCAACTCAGCGTAGTGACATCGTAACCTAGCAACAATCCAATCACAGTGGCCTCCTTAATATCTCAAGCAACGCTGGAGACCAGGAAGAAAACTGGACACAGAGAACATATAAAGTTTGAGAATGAGGCAGAAGGGGTTTGTGACGTGGACAGAACTATAAGCATGAAGCATTTACAAATCATCTGAACAACCTGTATAAACGTCCACATACCTTGGTTTTATATCAATGATGACCAATAATGGGGATGACAATATTGTCAATTATTGATATTTTAACATTTTTACAGGATTACAAACAATCCACACAGCTAATTCTGCTGTTGAGTGAGTTTATAGCACATAAGACACACACACACAGTCTCGCTCAGTCTAACCCCCAACCCATTCTGAAATGCCAGAACTGTACACATTCCCCAACGCAACTTCCCTCATGTTTGCAATGAGCAGTGATGTTTCCGGTCTGGAATTTCTATCATGAATAGCTGTATTTAAAAACACACATTTATCTTCTGAAAGATGTGACATCAGTGTCACAGACACCATGTTGTACATAGCATGCAGGAAGTTGTGTGTCCAACATACCTGATTCTTACTGCTGTCTGCTTCTGTAGTCTCTGCTTTTTCTTCTTCATTCACTTGCTCCTCTTCAGCAGTTTCCACTCCTTCTTTAGGGCGATCTTCATCTTTAACTTGATCTTCCTCTTCATGATCTTCAGAAGTAAGTTGCTGTTCCCCTTCAGGGTGAACCTCACTCGGGTGTTCCCAGTTAGGCTGCTCTTCGCCTTCAGGATGATCTTCTTTTGGACCCTCTTCCCCCTGAAGCTGATCTTCCTCCTTCGGCTGATCCCCATCTGGCTGATCGACCTCCAGCGCCTTCAGCTTCTCACGGTGTAGCTTTGCCCGCTGGCTGAAGCACTCGTTGTGCAGGGTGAGGTGAGCACTCAGCTCGAACGTGCTGAGGATCTTGCTGGAGCAGTGGTTGCACTCGTAGGTGGGGCTGTGTGAGCGGGTGCTGCCAGGGAGCAACGTGAAGTCCAGCTTCAGGTCTCGGCTGTGGTGGTCCGTGTAATGCATGCAAAGGAGTTCCGGTGTGCTGAACGAGAGTTTGAAGCATTTCACACACTTGAAAGGAAGCCATTCGCTCTCCCTCCCGTGGGTCATTCCAGGACCTTCTAAAGCAGTGACCTCATCCTTCACGCTGCACTCTTCCTGGTCATCAGAATACACAACCGTGAAGTAACCATTATACTTGCTCACGTACTGCTTGCGCGGGTAGACACCGGGGTGGCGTTTCATGTAATGGGACACCAGACCCTTTTTTGTGTAGGTCTGGAACGAGCAGAGGGAACACTTCTTCTTCTCCACTGCCCTCCTAAGCTCCTCACTCAGGGGCGGAGATTCTGGTTTGGACTCCACGGGAAGGATGAGTTTCTCTGGTTTTTTGCTGATCATGGTTTTGGAGGCAGCCAGACAGTGGGTGTAGTAAGAATCGATATCGTGGCGTTTTTGGTAGTGAGCAGCGAGCCCTTTGCGGAGCGGGTGAGTGTAAGCACACAAGGCACACCGGAAGATGTTGTTCTTGCCTTCAGGCTGGGCCCGGACATTGTTGTGTTTGTTACGGTAGTGTCTTGCTATGCCCTTCCGAGAGGAGCAGAAATACTTGCACAGTTGACACTTGAACAAAGTACTGAGATCCGAGCAGCCGCTGACAAAGGGGGGAGACTCGGGGGCAGACTCTGTCACGTCTCCCGCCTTGTACTCTTCAGAGGTATTTGGTTCTTCAGCTTCCGCCGACTCGGTGACGGAATCGGTGAACATGTCGATGGCCGGCTGCCTGTGGTACTTCTCGTAGTGAACCTTCAGCTTCTCCAGGGAGCCGTGCGCGTACGGGCACAGCTTGCACCGGTAGGCACCAAACCCTTGCTTCGGGACTTTGGTCATCTCTTCCAGATCGTTGCTCTGCCCGTCGGGGAGCTTCTCCGCCTCGTTCATGAAGTCGTCAGCGGTGACCTTTATGGAGGGGTGCCGCTTCTGGTAGTGTGTCAGGACTCCGTGGATGCGAGTGTTGACGTACGGACAGTGCCTACACTTGTACAGGGTGCTGGGCTTCTCATCTTTCTCCAAAGCAAACTCAGCTGCCTTTACCTTGACCCCCGGGTGCTTCTTCCCATAGTGAGTCAGCAGGCCGTGCAGGTTGTTGTATTCAGACTTGCAGATCTTGCACTGGTATGGAGAGCTGGCGGGGACGGAACTGGCGGCGGCCCTGGGGGGGGCACCGATGGGGGAAGGGACCAAGACTTTCGGGGGCACCTCGTCATCGGCCAGACTGGATTCAGGAATGCTGCAGGAATCCACGGCTGAGTAATCGTGCGCGGTGGGGTTGTTCTGCTCGGAGGCGTCCTTCCCCAGGATGATGTCAAGCAGCACGGACTCGTCGCCGCTGACGGCCCAGGGGTGCAAGGCCTGGTAGTGGTTGGTGATGTCCCAGATCGAGGCAGCCTCAAACACACAATCCCGGCACTTGTAGTGTTTGAGATCGATAAGGGCGATCTGCGAGGGGTTGGCCGAAGGATCGGGACCGGCCCACAGCTTGCTGGATATGTAGGTGTAATCAACGGGGTGCTCTGGGTGTCTCTTCTGGTAGTGTATTAACAAGCCACTGGGTTCCTGATGCGAGTAGATACACCATTCACAGTGGTAACCGGCAGTCACCACACCATCCTGGAACGCCCAGCGCAGGATTGTGGTGACCGTGGCCTTCACGCTGGGATGCTGCTTCCTCAAGTGTTTCTTCACGGCGTACAGGTAGTGCGCCGTGTACGAGCAGTGGCGGCACTTGAAGAAGCGCAGCTGCTCGCTGTCCACCTCCTGGTGCGTGACGGCCACGGGCGCGCTGGCCCCCACCTGGTTGTTGGTGGCCCGCTCGCGCTGGCTCCTCACCGCCGCCGTGTGCTGGCGCACCAACTCCGCCGTCGCCTTGACATCTCGGTGCTTCTTTCGGTAGTGGATCACCACACCCTTGACCGTCCGATTGCCGTAGTTACAGTGCTGGCAGAAGAACATGAGCTCTCCCTCGCCCTTCTCACCCAAGCGCTGCTGTGGGCTCAGCTCGTTATCGTAGCTGTTCTTGCTCCCCTGGCTCAGATGCTTTGTCATAAGTGGCCTCGCCGGAGTAATTTGCAGCTCTTCCATAGTCTTCTTCAAGGCTGGGGTGGGCGGCGCGTGCTTGATGTATTTTGCTGTTACCTTAACCTCGGGATGCCTTTTCTGATAGTGGACAAGCACACCAACCACTGAGCGGTTGCTGTAAACACAGTGCTTACAGTAATACAACTGCTCAAACTCCACCGCCTGAGGGGCAGGGGGCGGAGGCGGCGGCGGAGGCGGCTCGTTAGCTGATGGTGCAGGAACCATCTCCACCATGTTGGGAGCGCTGATGGCGGGGTTCTGCACAGACACCACACGCATGGTCTTCTGAATTCGAAAATAGGAGGCCTTTTCCTCGGGGTGCTTCCTCTGATAATGAACCAGGACCGAGTGCATGTTCGGGCTGGAGAACGAACAGACGTCGCAGCTGTAGACCACGGCGCTGATCATCGATGCCTCCCCCTGCTTGGGGCTCATGCTCTTGGGCGAGTTTGCGTTGGAAGGGCTGGAGGAAGCAGCGCGCTGCGATAGTGCAGCGGATGTCCCGATATTCTTCACACCAGAGTTGAGGATCTCCCTCAAAGTCTGGGACTCTGCACTGACCTCGTTGGTTTGCTGGACCACGTAACTGGAGAATATCATGGAGTTGTTGATTTTTACGGTCGGGTGCATTCTTTGGTAGTGAGGCATGAGACTGCGGACGTTGGGACTCGTGTAGGAGCAGAATCGGCACCTGTAGGTCAAGTTGGCTTGGTGGAAGTTGAGGATATTCTGTGCTTCGGGGTGGAACTGAGCGTAATGTTGCCGCAAATCTTCAAACTCGGCGTATTCCACGAAACACTCAAGGCAGCGGTACACCGCGCTGTGATCCGTGGGGTCCTCGATGTATCTGAAGCTGTATTTGATGTAAGGGTGCATTCGCTGGTAGTGAGTGCTCACACTGCGGGCCACCTTGTTGCTGAAGTTGCAGTGTTTACAGTAGTAAATCTTGCCAGATTCTTCAGCCGCCTCTGGGTTTTCCTGAAAAGTCTCCCTGCTGTCCGAGCCTGTTTTTTTGTAAGCCGTGTTGCTGGCGAGTTTGCGTGATGTGCCGTCGCACTGCCCCGAACTGGAATTGCCATAAAAGTCCTCATCGTCGGAAAGAGTCAGTTCAATCTCGGCGCTGTTGCTAACGGAATAATCCTGCTCCAAGGTCCCATATCCTGTCTCTTCACGCATCCCTTCCGCTCCCTCGGTCCACATCTGGTGACCTCCGTAAGTGTAGTTTGGCACCTCCATCAGATGGTCAGCCTTCCCTTCGTCGTCATCCAGGTCACCGTCCATATCCACTTCAACTTCCACGTCCCTCTCTTCCTCCTCCTCCTCGTCTTCCTCTTCCTCCTCCTCCTCCTCCTCCTCCTCCTCCTCCACTGCGATCACTGACTCCACCTCGCTGGCCTGCTGATTGGCCTGGCTGATCTTACTCTGCAGGTTGTTGGCAATCTCATCAATCCTGGTGCGTTTCTTTGCTGGGGACAGGTCCAACGGGCTGTCCGTCACCAACCTTTTGCCTTTCTTGAACAGGAAGGAGTTCTTGGAGGTCGACCCAAGGATGGAGGTCTGAGTTTTCACAATACCCGGCGACGGAAGAGCTTCAAACTGCGAGAGCGTAGTGTCCTGTAACGTATCCTCTTCTCTGGCTGCCAGTAAAGCGTTGTCGCAGAACGAGTGCTTATGTTGCTGGTGTACACGCAGTCCCTTCAGGGTGACAGTAGAATAGCTGCACATGGTACATTTGTAAGGGTATTGCTGCTTGGAATCGCCCACAACGGCAGGCTTTTCTCCATTAACCACCTGACTCTGAGTCGCATCCACAGTCACTAAGCTGTCGTTCAACGGGGCAGTGCTACTGTTCTGTAAGCTAACACTGTCCCATTCCGAGGAGTGAGACTGCTTGTGGGCCACCAGTTTCTGGGCAGTAGTGCAGGTGAAAGGGCAAAGGTTACACTTGTGAACAATGGTCCTTCCTGACAAGTGGATGTTCTCGATGTGGCGGGAGATACTGCGGCGGTGCATGGTGAGGAACGAACAGAAAGGGCACTGGAACCTGTTCATGTACTTGCGGAAGGGAATTCCCTTGGTTTCCAGCAGCTTCGTGTTGCCGACCGTCAGCAGCTTCTTCCCGGAGCCTTCTGAGCTCTGGGATGCCAGAGAGTCCATCTCGTCGACGTCCTGTTGCTCGTCTTCATCAGAGGTACTCCGCTCGTCACTCAACAGGCTACTGGTTTCCAAACCCGAATTGGACGCACTGAGGTCGGCCAACTCGAAGGAGGATCTGCCGGTCATTCCGACTTCAGCGGAATCGGGGGAAGCCTTGGGCTTCATTTTGGGAAAGGGGAACTTGATTTTAATCGGAGCAAACCTGGGGACAGCAGCAGAAGCCTGCTTCATCGCGGAGCTTCCCAGGGAGCTTTTCAGAGCCGGATACTGAGGTAACTGCATCTCCCTCTCGGACATCTTCATGGGCAGGTAGTTAGAGTTTGGAGATGATTGCTGGGCGTCCTTTTCTTGGGATTTTGTGGGGCTTCCGTTTGAACCTGATTGCTGCTGTCGCAAGGATGAAATGATCTTCACCAAGCCCTGGGCCAAGAGATTCCGATGTTTCTTCATCAAATGGTCGCACCAGCGCTCCCTCCTGGAGGTGTGGTACCCGCACCACTCACAGCAAAAGCTGCCCCTCGACTTGGTCAAGGGTTTCACCTGGGCTTCCAGGATGCTGCGTTCCACGGCATCCATGGGCACGTCGCCCACCACCTCCTGCACCTTGGTGGCAGACCGGTGGCACAGCTTCTGGTGCTTGATGATGCGCGCCCGCCGTGGACTCTTGTAGGTGCAATAGCGGCAAGCAAAGACCTTGCCGAAACCTTCGTGCAGGAGGACGTGGTAGCTGGAAGGAGCAGGGGGAGGAGCCATGTCCGACGTTTCTCCACCGAAGGCCGGCCCTTCCACCTGTCCGTGAATCTTTCTGGTGTGCTCAGTGAGGAGATTCCGGGATCGAAAGTAGCGGACGCAGTACTTGCACTGGAAAAACTTGTTGGCGGGTCGCGGGTGCTGATCCACATGATGAGTGTACAAAACGGATGGGCTGTTACTGGTGAAATTCGAAGATCCAGGGTGATAGGAATTTTGTGCTTTGAAAAGAAAAGGAGGCATTATTAGAATCTCTCTCACTCTTTGTCACACTTTAAAATTTACTTCAACTGTCATTAATTTATCCCTTGGGATGAAATGACAGAATACCTGGAGTTGCCCTCACTCTGTTGGACTGAACGCGGAGGTTAATTTGCTTTAACGTTTCAAACAAAGCAAAAAAATCGGACAGAGCAGCTGGAGTTCATTGTTCCTACGCTGACTCCGGGAAAGAGCTCCCAATTAATCCCATTCCCCAAAGCCTGGCAATTTCCACCCATTTATCCAATTCCCTTTTTCAGGGTAATTTACTTCCGCCGCTCTTTCAGGCAATGCACTCCAGAAGTTGGACACTTCAACCCTCAAACTTACATTAGCAATCCCATCACAGGGGAGATGTGAAAAATTAAAAATTGCCTTTTAAATGAAATAAAATTTCCTGTTTTTTTTAAACAATATTACTTTTACCATCTTGGCGAAAAGATCTATTGATAGGGTTTATATGGAACGGGGTAACAGGAGATTATTGTAAAAATGACAGGGAAGGATTTCAGACCCACAGTGACATGGTTAGCCACTAACTGCCCTCTGATGAGGCCTAAGCAACTCACTCAGCCCTATCTACACTGGACTGTTCAAGGTGCTTTCGATGGCCATTAGAGATGGCCAATGAATGCTGGCCTGGGCCAGCAAAGTCCACATCCCAGGGATCGGAGCTTCTGTCTGTTTCTGCTCTGGGAGCAATGCAAATTGTACTTTTTGCCCAGTATTTTTAGGTTGTTGATTACATTGGGTTGGAGCACAAACGAATAGTTGCCAAGAACAAATTCTCTCGTCCCATTAGTCGGGAGCTGGTCCCAACACTCGCCAATATGTTCTGTCGATGAATTTTGCAATTTCTTCCTCATTAGCCAAACAGAATGACTTCAGCCCATCTATGGTGGCACAATGACAGTATGCCCACCTCTTTAGTGTGACTAATGAATGTCAAAAGATTATTCTACTAGAGGACAAATTTTAGCACTGTATGTGTAACACTGGTTGGTCATTTATCCCTAGTCTTCAGGATGTAAGACTAGGGACTCTGGTGTCCACTCTGTTAACACACAAGTCATTCCTGTAAATACAGGACAACTTCTGAGCCAAGTGTCATATCAAACAAAAGTGCTGAATATTTCCATGGACATTTTGGGAGATAGTTTTGATCATGGATGGCCTCTGTTAGAGCACCATTATTCGTGCTGATTACATTTCATTAAACAGAGCGAGGCAAACAGCAACAACACTGCATCATAATATTTGAGCACAACTTTGAAAAGATGTTTACCCAAACACCAGAATATCTAAAGAAAATCTAACATCAAGCTCCGGAAATAATCATCACCAACGTGATTGAAATTCTCAGAGGGGATTTGGCAGAGATACTCAAAATCGGGTTTTGAACAGGGAGAAACTCTTCCTGCTGGCTGCAGGGTTGACAACTGGATGAATGACAAGTTTGGAAAATACACTTTTTTAACGATACAGATTGTTAAGATCAGAACACACGGTCCAAGAGTGCAGTGGAGGCAGCTTCAATCCTGCCTCTCTCTCACAGGACCATTATCTGAAGAGGATACTTTTGCAGGGGGAAAAGTTGGGGAGCAGAGAAGCAGGCGAGATATCCTTCCAGACAGCCAGCACAGAGATCACGGGCCAAATGGCCTACTGCTATGCTATAACCAGCCTATTAAGCAATATCGCAAAAGATAATCTGTTCCAGGATGTAGGTCATCAAATAACCCTAACACATGGAATGACATTGGAGATACAATATTGTTTTTTAAAAAAGGCTTATATAATTCACAAGTAATAGGTGGTAAACTGAAGGAAATTTAGGTGAATGAGCTTTCACAATAGGGCAACGATCTCAGGCAGTGGATTGTTCTTCAACCAGGTCGCAATCCAAATTTGCAACAGAAAATTTAAACTGGAACAGAGCAAAATCTCAGTCCAAACTGGCAAACACTCACCATTTGTCTGCCAACTTGAAGTCTAAAGTACACCAAACGCAAACAATGCGAAGCACCTGTTGAGTGTGTGTCATTAAGAGTGTGGGCTGAAACAATACACTCAATCATATTACAATGAACAGAGTTATTGTCTGTGGCCGTCCGTTTGTGCTTTTTTTTTTAAATTAGAAAGTAAAATCACTCACCCGACGTCTCCACTGGTGAACCCAGCTCCGTCTTCACTGCAGACAGGCTCACGTCAGCTTCGAGATCTTGGGTTGGTGTCACAGATCTGGGCTGGCTGCCGTCCTCCTCGGCAGTTTCCACGTGAGGCAAGAAGACAGTGTGAACATCCTGGATGTGAGCTTTCAGATCATCGTAGGTTTCTGCTCGGTAATCGCAGCCATCGCACTGCAGAGCCTCCATCACTTTGAGCGTCTTTCAATTAGAAGGATCTGGAACAAAATCAAATTAACAATTCACTTGCTGACTGAAACCAAGTGCTCAAGGACAAAAAGATGGCAGCTGTCTCGCAGTGGTGTGCACACGCCTCCGAGGCAGCTCTTGGGTTCAAGGGTCACTCCAGAGCAACACAATCTAATCTGATACATTGGTGAGCGCCACACATACCAAGGTGCCATCTTCTGGGTGAAACTTTAAGCTGAGGCTACTCCATTCCTCAGGTGACAATAAAGAATCTCACGACACAGGTATCAAAGAGCGCGAACATTTTCCTCAATGCCTCAGGCCAATATTCCTTTCTCAATCAACAACCTGCTCAATATCCTTCAGGACGCCATTTGAAGGAGTGTGCTTTGCACTAATTAAGAACATAAACATAAGAACATAAGAAATAGGAGCAGGAGTAGACCATCCAGCTCCTTGAGCCTGCCCCGCCATTCAATAAGATCATGGCTGATCTGTAGTGGTTCAGTACCACTTTCCCGCTTTCTCCCCGTAACCTTTAATTCCCTTATCAGTTAAAAACCTATCCACTCTTGACTTAAATATATTCAGTGAGGAAGCCTCCGCCACTTCACCAGGCAGAGAATTCCAAAGATTCACCATCCTTTGCGTGAAGAAACCCCTCCGCAACTTCAATCTGAATGGCACCCCCCAATCTTCAGCTGTGCCCTTTAGTCCTGCTATCTTTGCTAAGCAGGAAGATTCTCTCAACCTCTACCCTGTCCATCCCCTTCATTACCTTATACTTCTCTATAAGATCCACTCTCAGCCTTCTAAACTCCAAAGAGTACAAACCTAGCCTATTCAGTCTCTCCTCATAATCCAACACCTTCATCTCCAGTATCAGCCTAGTGAACCTTCTCCGCACTCCCTCCAAGGCCAATATATCCTTCCTTGAAATTGGCTTCTTCACTTCCTAGTCCTAAAGTACTTCACTTCCCTGCTAAGGGCTTTGGATCATCTGGAGATCCTCATAAAATCTTTACAGTGCAGAAGGGGGCTATTCGGCCCTTTGAGTCTGCACTGACAACAATCCCACCCAGGCCCTATCCCTGTAACCCAGCGTATTTAACTCCTAATCCCCCAACACGTGGGTCAATTTAGCATGTCTTTTGGAGCGTGGGAAGAAACTGGAGCACCCAGAGGAAACCCACACAGACACGGGGAGATTGTACAAACTCCACACAGATAGTTACCCAAACGAGGAATTGAACTCAGGTCCCTGGTGCTGTGAGTCAGCAGTGCTAACCACTGCCACTGTGCTGCCTCTGGCCTGAAAGGCACCACACAAATGCAAACCTTTGTGTTAACAATATCACTGTCAATTTGAATATTTTGGGCACCTGGTATGTATATGAGATTCACAAGTGCTTCATCAACACAGAAGACAGAACCACGTTGCAAACTCCACACAGTGACCCAGGGCCAGAATCAAGCCTGGGTCCCTGGTGCTGTGAGGCAGCAGTGCTAACCACTGTATCAGCCCCTTTCCTAAACTGGGAAAAAAAGTGATACAAATATTTGCTTGCCCATTCACAACCCTGCTGAAAAAGTAAAGAGACAGGCTGTTGAAACCCTTAGAGCAGTCGTACAAATATCAAATTTCAGAGGGAACAACACATATGAAAATAAACTGCCGCGTTAAACTTACTTTCGATCGTCCTGAGATTGTGAAAGCTGCTATGGAAATGTAGCCATTTCTTTCCACGCACATAACGCACGTTTTACAAAACACATCGCTGGGGAGTATCATTTCCATTTAAGCCAGCGATTACCATCGGGGACAATTCTCTAGCTTCCTTACTTCTTTAAACTCTCCCCAAGTTTCAACTCGCAAAGTGACCACTTTCTTGATCTTAAGAGAAAAAGAAAAGCACAAACTTTCTCGCTACTATGTGCAACATTTGACTGCTATTTGAGAACACACTGTGGTGTGGTGCAGTTCCCAGGAGTTTGGAACGGTCACACTTTGACAGGGTTACCGGAGCTGGATTGCAGACGATTTCACCAGGCGTTACAGAATGATACAATGGTAGGCCCATCCGTACACAGACTGTGAGTCATTCAGCATCCCAGATACCCCTGTGTGTTACAATATAGTTCCCAACTCTTCGATTAACAATGCCTTAGCCAGTGTCCAAAGGCGCTGTAAAAAAAATTTAAAAGGTTTTAAGGAGCGTATTAAAGGAGCAGAGGGAATTCCAGATCTTGGGACTTGGGCAAGCACAGCTGTGGCCACCAATAGAGGAATGAAACGACTAGGGGATGAGTTTATCACCTCAAATTTCACCAGGCACTTGTGGCTACCTCGGGTTTATCCTGGTGCTCGGAAATCACAGATGTATAGAATCCGACAGTGCAGAAGGAGGTCATTCAGCCCTTCAAGTCTGTACCAACCACAATCCCATCCAGGCCCTATTCCCATAACCCCATCCATTTACCCTAGCTAGTCTCCCTGACATTAAGGGAAATTTAGCATGGCCAAAACACCCAACCCACAAATCTTTGGACTTTGAAAGGAAACCTGGAGAAGGATGTGAAGACTCCACACAGACTATTACCCAAGGCTGGAATTAAACCCATGTCCCTGGCACTGTGAGGCAGCAGTGCTAAGCACTGTGCCATCGTGCCGCCCCCACCTCTCCTCGTTCAAACCGAGGCAGTAATTGAAATTTCGAACCACACTACAGCCTTTGGAACAACACTTCAACCCATGCATTTATCTGTGATAAGTGAGCAACGGTGACAGGTTTATTACTGCTTATAGATGCAAATATAACAAATCTAAAATTCTACACTAGCATTGCTCTCATTTTTGTAACAAGAACCTTTTTTATGGTTTATTATGGGTCTTAGCAAGCTGTGATTCTATCGCAATCCGAAACAAAATTCTAATGCTTACCTGATGCAGTGAGCTTGTGGGCTTTGAAGAAAGAGAATAAGGGAAGGACACAAGGAGTCCATTCAGCCCACTGTGCCTGTGCCAACTGTCTTTGAAAGATCTATCCAAATAGACCCACACACCCAATCCTTTCCTTTCTCCAGCACCTAGCAATTCTATCACTGAGTTTATAAGTTCAGTGTTACAAGTCGGTTTATATTAACAGTGCAATGAAGTTACTGTGAAAATCCTCAAGTCGCCACACTCCGGCAGCTGTTGAGATACACCGAGGGAGGATTTAGCATGGCCAACGCACCTAACCAGCACATTTTTCCGAATGTGGGAGGAAGGCCACGCAGACCTGGGGAGAATGTGCAAACTCTATACAGACAGTTACCCAAGTTGGGAACCCGGGTCCCTATGAGGCAACATTGCTAACCACCGTGTTACCCAACTTCTCCAATTCCCTTCTGAAAGGTTTCCATTGTTCTTTCAGACCACATTCCAGATCACTGCAACTCAATCACTACATTGAAAAAAATTGCACTTTGCACTTGCCCCTCTGGCAATTGCTTATACGGTATGCCCTCCGGATATCTGGAACCTGTCACCGGAAACTGTTCTTCTTCATTCACTCCCAACAAAATCTTTCAGAGTTTTGTACACTATTAATTCTCCCCTTAACCTTCTCTGCTTCAAGAATAACCAGAACTCAGTAAGAATCTAGCAACACCAATTTTAAATCCAACCGATTTATTTGATAATAAATCAGTTGGATTTAAAATTGGTGTTGCTAGATTCTTACTGAGTTCTTACTACCCCAGTCCAACGCCGGCATCTCTACATCAAGAATAACCACGCCAGCTTTTATAGCAAATAACGACTCCTGGTGCTATCCAAGAGCCCATTTGATGCAATAGTTCCAAATCAATAGTAAGTTCCGAAACTGCAAGAATACAGCACTAAACTCCAGTTAGCTAAATTAGAACTCTACATTACCAATGCTCACAGTGTACAAGACAACAATATTCACCAAGTGTCTTGGTTTCATTTACTTGTATACAGATCAGACATGGTCTGCCATCGCCCCACTGCTTTCCCACTACCAGCTGCCAACAGCATTTCCTGGTCAGCAGGCTGTGAGAAAACCTCCAGCCAAATCAATGGTAATGTAAGTAACCCATCCATTGGAAAGACATTCCAGTCAACCATTTCCCCCTCAATTTCCAGTATTTGTGTTTTAACCGTAACGCATTATCTTTAATTAAGTTTTTTTTTAGGCACTCCCACCCCAATGGAATACCTTCAGTCAAGTGAATGAATGAGGATAATGCTTTCTCCACTTCCCCCAAAGTTCCTCCAACCCTTATCTCAAAATCTTCCAACTCATCCATTCCTCTTCTTCAGCCAATCCCGAACCTCTACTCACTCTTGGCTTCCGCCGTTTATCCATGCCTCGGACCCGCCATCTCCACAGGAGGCTATTCAGTCCCTCGAGCCTGTCCCGCCACTCACTGAGATCACAACTGATGGGTGACCTAATTCTCCTAATTTACCCCGTATCGCTCAATACTTTCACCAAACAAAACTTCACCCGGTTTTACAAGTGATCCAGCGTCACTCGTGGGGCATACCCTCAAATTCCTGCCACCCTTACTGTGCAGAACTGTTTCTTAATCTCACTCCCAAGAGGTCCAATTTTTACACAGTGCCTCCTGGCCCCGGACACCTCAGCCAATGGGAACAGTTTCTCTTGGATAGCTGGCATACATTGAGGGGATCGTGTGACCTGATTGCCCAATGGGCAACTTGGTGCAGCACATGGGGTTTTTAAAGCCAGAGTAGATCCTAGAGCTGGCAGTATTAACAGTGTGAAAGTATACTGTATATTCACCTCCGCAGAAAATATACAGTTATGGTTCATGTGGTGATCCTTCCAAATACCACACTGGCGATGAGGAAAATCGGAGCTATTCCACTGCAGCGAGGAATTCGAAGAGATCGTTACAAAACCACAGAGTGAATCAGACTGACCCAAGCCTGAAAAAGAGGGAGCAGACATGCCTCACTCTGAGAAGCTAGAAACTTGCAATGTCACCATGGAAACAATACGTGGAACAACTGGGGAATTTTTTTCAGGGCTAATGGAATAGAGGGAGAGGTTAGGAAGTAATTTTACTTCACGCACGTGGGTCCTAGATGTATAACTTTATTCAAATTTTAACTTCTGTGGATGATTCTGATACACAAATTCACAGAGCTCATTTGGCAAATCTGGACAGTTTTGAGGAGATTCCAGGAGGCAGAAATGCGCCTGAAAAGTGAGAAGTGCACCTTCCAAGCCATTGAGATCACTTATCTTGGCTATTTGGTGGATGTTCAAGGGTTACACCCAAGGAGTACAAAAAGTGAGAGCAACTAAGAAGGTACCAATCCTTCCAAACTCAGATACTTCTTCAATGGTCAACTATTCTGGATGGTTCATCCCAAATCTACTGACATTTTTATCACTGTTACATGTGCTGTTAAAGAAGCACCAGAAATGGCATTGGGAAACACCAATGGCTGTTAACGAGAGACTCTTCAATCTTCAGGTTGACCAGTGCATTTTCAAATTTGCTGATGATACCACCATAGTGGGTCTGATCTCAAACAATGAGACAGAGTACAGGAATGAGAATGAGAATCTGGTGAACTAGTACAACGACAATAACCTCTCCCTCAATGTCAACAAAACAAAGGAGATTGTCATTGACTTAAGCAAGTTTAGTGGAGAACATGCCCTTGTCCAAATCTATAGAATGAAGTAGAAATGGCTGTGACCTTTACATTTTTAGGTATCCAGATCACCAATAACCTGTCCTGGTTCCCCCCCTTATCATCTGACACTATAGTTAAGAAAGCCCACCAACGCCTCTACTTTCTCAGAAGACTAAGGAAGTTTGGCATGTCAGCTACAACTCTCACCAACTTTTACAGATGCCCCATAAAAAGCATTCTTTCAGGTTGTATCACAGCTCGGTATGGGCTCCTGCTCTGACCAAGACCGCAAGGAACTACAAAAAGTCATGAATGTGGCCCAATCCATCATGCAAACAGCCTCCCATCCAGACTCTGTCTACACCTCCCGCTGCCTCAGCAAAGAAGCCAGTAAGAAAAAGGTGCAAAAGTCTGAGGTTACGTACCATCCAACTCAAGAACAGCCTCTTCCCTGCTGCTGTCAGACTTTTAAACGGACTTACCTTATATTGAGTTGATTGTTCTAGCTGTGACTGAATCACTACATTCTGCACTCTCTCCTTTCCTTCTCGCACACCCTTCGTCTATTCTGACCCCACTAACTACAGACCTCCCTTCGGTATGTTCAATGTCACAGGATGTTTGCCAGTTTGTTAGAACATTCCTCATTCAGTTTGTGTTTTTATTTTTAATTGATTCTCTTTGAGGCATCGCCAGCAAGGGCAGCATTTATTGACCTGCTCACTGCCCTGTCTATAACAGAGCAAAGTCACTCAGAACGCAGCAAAACGTCAAAGACACATTGCTGGAGTTACGTACAGGCTGGACCAGGCAGGTTTCCTTCCATAACAGCACACCAGTGACAATCCAAAAGCTTTAGTGTTAACTTTACCAGTGTTGGTGTCTTATATTTAAAGATCTTTAAAAGTTGAATTCAAACTCTCAAGCAGCCCTATTGGGATTTGATCTCACCTGCTCTGGAATATTAGGGCAGCAATATAATCCCTACGCTATCCCCCTGCCCCTCCAGCCCTCATTCCCACCAATCTGTCAGAGAACAGCTCGTTCCCAAAGTTACAGGATTCAACCCAGAACGACAGCCATTAACCTTACCCTGCACTAACGATCAAAGGAGACAGATACTCCCTAATAAAGACTTTACTTGTCGATGCATTTCCAGTCCATCACACATCAGATCTCGCTGCCCAATGTAAATTTGTCACACAGTTTGGGGTGCGGGCAAGAATCCTAAACCAAGACAACCACATGATATGAACTCATCCAGCATTTACTGATGGTTCGCACTCAGGAGCACAGTACCACCCTCCCCGTCCAGCTGGTCAGGCTCAGCCACACAAAACTGGAGACTGCTGAAGGGAATTTCCCTCCCGTTTATTTACAATCCGTTACCCTCGGGTCTCAGCCCTTCACCCAGAACAGGTACAGTCTCCGGCTCAATCTTACAATACCCTGCTGATTGCACTGGCTGAGGAAGAGAGTCAAATCACACATGGTAATTTTTACACCGATACCATTCAACTCATTTCTAAAGTCTCCCCACATCAAACTCACAAGCGCACACCAATGAAAACTGCAGAACAGTTCAGTATAGTTTTCGTTCAATGATTTTAAAAATTACATTCAAGTGTGTCCGCTGACTTCACTGATTGGCGGAAGATGGCACATTTAGGATTATTTTGGGAAATCTGAACTCCATCTCAACTTAGAATCATAGAATCCCTGCACTGCAGGAGGCCATTCAGGCCATCAAGTTTGTACCGACCACAATCCTATCCAGACTCTATCCCTGCTCTGCTAATCCTCCTGGCTTTAGAGATAATTTAGCATGGCCAATCCACCTAACTCACACATCTTTGGACTGTGGGAGGAAAACTGGAGCACCCGGAGGAAACCCATGCAGACACGGGGAGAACATGCAAACTCCACACAGACAGTGAACCGAGGCCAGAATTGAACCTGGGTCCCTGGCACTGTGAGGCAGTGATGCTAACCACTGTGCCACCATGCACTTACGGGAGGTCTTGTGCACAATTTCTGTGTTGCACCCAAAGTGGCAAAGCAGCCAGCACAATTAAGGATCCCATGCATCCTGGATATTCTCTCTTCCATCGGAAAAAAGATACAAAAGTCTGACAGCACGTACCAACCGACTCAAGAACAGATTCTTCCCTGCTGCTGTCAGACTTTCGAATGGGCTTGCCTGGTATTAAGTTGATCTTTCCCTTCAGCCTAGCTATGACTGTAACACTACATTCGGCACTCACTCATTTTCTTTTCTATGAACAGTATGCTTTGTCTATATAGCACACAAGAAGCAATACTTTTCGCTGTACGTTAATACATGAGACAATAATAAATCAAATCAAAAGCAAGTTCAAAGTTTTCGGTGCTGAAAAGGCAGCAAAGCTTCGGGTGCTTTTGGTAATCTGTACAACTTTTTGATATGGCGAATAAAATACATTGATAAAAATCATAACTAAAATTCTGAACGATCAGATCGTTTTTTGACAGTTTTTGCTTCTTTAAAATCCAGTGTTTACACGTCCAGGTGCCTAGGCTTTATTTAATTTTTTTTCTCATTATAACATTCAGAAAGGTAGAAAGACACAAACGAGATGTTAAAGTCTTCATGCTACAGTGAAGAGCTGGGCACAGAACAACCACCCCCGCCCACCCTCGTGTCTTTTAAACGAGTTCCCCCTCTGACCCAATTCTGTGCAATACCACAGGTGATTGGCAAATATTAGGTTTGAGACGCAAAAGCAAATTTCAACATGCTTGTTAAAAATATTTTTTTTTACAAATATATACACATAACTTTGAAAGCCATGAGAGGAAGTTCTTACCATCCCCTGCACCCCCGCACTCCCACCCAACAAAATACTTCCAAGCGTTTTTGGGACTCATAAATATATATATCAAAAAAAGAGTCAAGCCTGACCTCTAATTGACCTGAGTATCTGCCAAGAACAATTAGTCTTTAATGGAGGCAGGAAGACAGTAATTACACCTTGCATTCTTAAAGGGACAACTACACTTACACACAGCTGCAACTGTGCAGCAGAATGATACAGCATCAGTATTACAGAGCGCTGCTCCTTACTGTGTAAAAGCAAGTTGTGCGGCATAGTGAGGGTGCAAGTGCCTGTGTTCGGAAAAGACGACAATGGCTTTAATTTCCTGTTGTTTAACTAGAAAACATCCCAGTTTATTCAGTTCTAGAGATCACACAAGGCATCGATCACCTGACACTCCAAAGCCTCTTCCCCAACAACGCACAAAGTCAGCATGTGACGGGAACGCTAGCCACTTGCCTAGATGGACACTAAAGATCTACACCAAAGACTAAATTCAATCAACGCACCATCTTAAACTCCCCCCACCACCCAGGCACTGTGGCAGAATGCACCAACTACAAGACGCTGGTGAGGCAACTCACCAAGTCTCCTGTGAGAAACCCGCCACCTTTACCGTCTAAGGAACAAGAGCAGCAGATACCTGGAGCCCCATCACCTGGAGGTTCCCCTCCAGATAACTCACCGCCCTGCCTTGGAAACATAATCCAGCATGGCTTCAGGGTCAAAATCCTGAAACTCTCTCCCTAAACTGTACTTACGCCTCTGGGACCGCAGCAGTTCAAAAAGGCAGCTCACCACCATCTCCAAGGCAAGGAGATATGAGCAATAAATGCCAGCGACGCCCACACCCCATGAGAAAAGCCATGTGCGTGGGAGAGTTTGAGAAAGGTGGCGTTGAGCTGGATCTGGGTGTCACCAGCCTTGTGACGTTTTGACACAGAGCACCCTCTGATTTACCCGGGGAAACACGAACCACAGGTTTGGTTTGAATTCATTCGATTGACTTTAAGAAACAAGGTCGGCAGGGAAGCAGCATGTTTTGCAGAATCCAGTGCAAACAGGAAAGGAGGCGCCAGAGGCAGCTCAGTGAAGATCAAGTCCTGTAATCCTGGCTCACACTTGCAGATCAGCACACAGCAAGCAACAAGTGAGGGTCAGCACTGAGCAAGAGCCAATACTGAGTGTGCACTGCACTGAGCAAGGGCCAATGCTGAGTGTGCACTGCACTGAGCAAGAGCCAATACTGAGTGTGCACTGCACTGAGCAAGAGCCAATACTGAGTGTGCACTGCACTGAGCAAGGGCCAATGCTGAGTGTGCACTGCACTGAGCAAGGGCCAATACGGAGTGTGCACTGCACTGAGCAAGAGCCAATACTGAGTGTGCACTGCACTGAGCAAGAGCCAATACGGAGTGTGCACTGCACTGAGCAAGGGCCAATGCTGAGTGTGCACTGCACTGAGCAAGAGCCAATACGGAGTGTGCACTGCACTGAGCAAGAGCCAATACTGAGTGTGCACTGCACTGAGCAAGAGCCAATACGGAGTGTGCACTGCACTGAGCAAGGGCCAATGCTGAGTGTGCACTGCACTGAGCAAGAGCCAATACGAGTGTGCACTGCACTGAGCAAGAGCCAATACGGAGTGTGCACTGCACTGAGCAAGAGCCAATACGGAGTGTGCACTGCACTGAGCAAGGGCCAATGCTGAGTGTGCACTGCACTGAGCAAGGCCAAACGGAGTGTGCACTGCACTGAGCAAGAGCCAATACTGAGTGTGCACTGCACTGAGCAAGAGCCAATACGGAGTGTGCACTGCACTGAGCAAGAGCCAATACGGAGTGTGCACTGCACTGAGCAAGAGCCAATACGGAGTGTGCACTGCACTGAGCAAGGGCCAATGCTGAGTGTGCACTGCACTGAGCAAGAGCCAATACGGAGTGTGCACTGCACTGAGCAAGAGCCAATAGTGAGCACACACTGCACTGAGCAAGAGCCAATACTGAGTGTGCACTGCACTGAGCAAGAGCCAATAGTGAGCACACACTGCACTGAGGGAGTGTCAGCACTGCCCCAGAGCCAATACTGAGTGGACACTGCACTGAGCAAGAGCCAATACTGAGTGTGCACTGCACTGAGGGAGGCTCAGCACCGAGCGAGCACCACAAGATTGGAGTGGAAAACTGAGCGTACACTCCAGCATCAGAGATGCTGCACTAAAGCCCTACCATAAAAGATACCCTCGCTATATTCCCAGCCAGTGAAGGTTATTGGCCAACTCACTGCTTACCTGGCCAATAATCATCCTTCAATCTACATCACCAAAAGCAAGTTTTGCTGCTCGCTTATCTCACTGTTTATGGGAGCTCGCTGTGCACATTTCTTTCTCTGTCAACCAGGAAGGCATCCAAATACTAAGGCAGAGAAATAATAAAAAAAAATGTGAAGATTAGAGGAAAGAAAGTGGACCACTATCCTACATATCTTCAAAATTAAAACTTTGTGAAAATAGCGACATATTACGCAGACTTCTGTCAGTTACACGCAGCCTACTCGAGTAACAATAATTGGAGAATAATCAACATTATAAACACTTCACAGAGTCTGCCACAGAGGTAATCCTTTTCCAGATTACACACCATTCTCTGGTCATCTTTCAATCAGCCATCCTAATCGCTCTCGTGGCTCCGTCTCAAATTTTACCGAACAATCACTCCTGTTAGGAAATTTGGAATCGTTTATTGTTGTAAAAGGCACTATATAAATGCAGGATGTGTAGTAAACAACGGGATTAAATTTTCCAGCAGTTACTTCCCAAATAATTCTTCAAAAAATCAATTTACAGAAATTTGAGTTGACAAGGTGTAAGCACAGTTGCCATTCTTGGAGGGGTCAGTGTGCAGCACGGCACAAACACAGGGTTATAAAGACCAAGGCAACATCAATTTAACACTTTCAACTAAAGGGAAGCAGTGCTTTTGCGCTGTGGCTTCCTCGCAGTTTCTGAATTTCCAGCCCCAGAGCTTCTTCCTCGTAATTTTGGGTCAGTCACCGGGAACAGGCCACAATGTGACTAACGGAACTGCAGCCACGACCAGGTAGATGGAAAACCTCCCCTCTCCTCCTCAGCCCGATGCCCGGGAGACCACAACCCCAGGCTGCCCCACAATGGGCAGCGCTCAGAAACACAGTCAACAGCTTCAGGATCCAAGAACGATCCACCCAGCTCAGACTCTCTGGTTCCTACACAAACAGGGGCCGTGTGTGTATGCACAGAAAGGCAGGGGCTGCCACTGGGTGCTGGCAGGGGAAAACACATTGACAACTGGTTATGGAAAGGAGACAGACTGAATCATGACTCCACTGCTGAGAAATACAGACTGAAAACAGAAACTAAAAACAACTGGTCGATGTCCAAAGTTAATTTGATAAATTTCCAGATTTCCCATCTCAAAAATCACCAGAGATAGCATCATGTTCATCGCAGGTGACACAATCATCGTCAGGTCTGGAAATGTCACCAAATTTTTCAGTTGCAAGATCGACTAGGCAATCAGCTGGGGCAGATCAAAATGATCTAATTCCGGTTACGTCCACTCTTTCTCCCTCTATTCTGTAAAACCTCCTGGAATGTGTCACTCACACAGTGCTGTGAGACATCTTACTGTAGTCACACAGTGGAGCAGAGAGCTGCTATTAAGACACGTGTGTCAGTGAGAACACTGATGTGCAACAAGTCTTTGCAATTGCTTTGCCTGCTCAAGGTACACTTTCCTGCTTTGAAAATCATGCAAATCTTGCAGGATTGTGCTTGGAATCCTCCCTGTACACTCTGCAACCCTGAATTCTATAAAAAAAATCTCACAACACCCAGGTTAAAAGTTCAACAGGTTTGTCTGAAACAGGGTTTGTGAACAGAACTCCCACTTGCTTGGCGAAGGAGCTCCGAAAGCTAGTGGCTTTTGCTACTAAATAAACCTGTTGGACTTTAAACCTGGGGTTGTGAGACTTCTGACTGAGTTTACCCCAGCCGGCATCTCCACATCCTGAATTCTGTCAGTGATCAAGATTTTCTCGCACGCTCTTTCAAACATAGTGAGAAGAATAAACTTCAAGACAATGGAGTTTCAACACCAGTGACACAGTGGTTAGCACTGCTGCCTGACAGCACCAAGGACCTGGTTTCGATTCCCAGATTGGGTTACTGTCTGTGCAGAGGCTGTATGTTCTCCCCGTGTCTGCATGGGTTTCCCCCAGATATTCCAGGTTCCTCCCACAGTCTGAAAGATTTGCTGGTTAGATGGCTTGGTCAAGTTAAACTGCTCCCTTAGTGTCAAAGGGACTCGTTAGGGAAAATACATGGAGTTACAGGGATAGGGCCTGGATGGAATTGTGGTCGCTGCAGACTCGATGGGCCAAATAGCCTCCTTCTGCACTGTAGAATTCTAGTTTTAAAAGGCATGAGTGGAAGTGCAAAAATCTAGCACTAATATTATAGATATGTCTTAAAGACTGATCAAATTTATGCAGGTGTTGCTTTCAATACTTCCATAGAATGCAGACATCACTGCCCATCTCCAATTACTTTTGAACTGAGAGGCTTGCTCGACCATTCCAGAAGGCAATCAAGAGTCAACCATATTGCTGTCTAGAGTCACATATAGGCCATACCGGGTAAGGACAGTAAGGATTAGTGAACCAGATGGGTTTTTGCAACACTCAATGGTGGTTTCACGGTCACCATTACTGGGACGAACTTTTTAATTGCAGATTTATTAATCAAATTCAACTTTCACCAGCCGCCTATGGTGGGATTTGAACCAGTGTCCTCGGGTATTAGCCTGGACCTCCGGATTATGAATCTATTAAGATGACCACAATCTCCCCTTTCGTCACCTCCAATAACTGACAATAAGGAAGGTGATGCAGCTGTAGAAAATCTTTTGTGGTATTTCTTGATGATAAAACGTGTAAAGGAAAAACATTCACTGCCAATCAAAGAATGCATTTTGACCATCTTCACCTCGGACACGTAGGCCCAGTTTTGGCCCTGTCACATGGTGACTGATAAGAGTTCCATTCTTAATTCTGTGGATAAGTGCTAACAACATCTATTTTAAGTTTCAATACCATAGTTTATCTGAAATTTGTTCTGCAGTTTGCACATCCTCCCAGTGTCTATGTGTGGGTTTTCTTCAGATGATCCAGTTTCCTCCCACAGTCCAGATGAGGTGGGTTGGCCATGCTAAATTTCCCCTTAGTGTCCAAAGATGTGCAGATTAGGGAGATTAGTGCAGTAGCTGTGTGGGGTTTACAGAGTTAGGGCAGGGCAAGGGAGCCTGGGTAAAATACTCCAGAGAGTTGGTGCAGACCTGATGGGCTGAATGGCCTCTTCTGTACCGTAAGGATTATAAGATTCTCCACCTTTTCCGAAGACTTTTTCTTCAGAATCTGCCATCTATCCAATTAATTTTGGATTTTATTACTGTGCAAAATATTTCAGTTTTCCGATGCCACAGCATCCATAATGTTGGCAGTGCTCTCTATGAAAACCCTTTATATTGGGCCCAACAGTAGTATATTTACCTAGAAGGCTTCACAGAGAGATGCACAAAAATAGACTTGCTTTTCCATTCAACTGCAAGGTTCTAAGCTGTGGCATCAGCAGCAAGGCAACAAACCAATATTCTTCCTTCAGTATCATCTCTCGCCAACCGATTTGGCTAATGTTATAAAAAGCTTTGAACCGTTCTGCGAATACGGATGCCATATGCTCCTGCTTCACTGTAGTAATGAGGTCAGCATGGTGATACAATGGCTAGCATTGCTGCCTCACAGTGCCAGAGACCACAGTTCAATTCCTGGCTTGGGTCACTATCAGTGTGGAGTCTGCACATTTTCCCCGTGTCTGCGTGGGTTTCCTCCGCGTGCCCCGGCTTTCTCTCAGTCTGAAGGAAGTGCTGGTTAGGTGCACTGGCCATGCTAAATTCTCCCTCAGGTGTACCTGAACAGGCACCAGTGTGGCGATTTTCACAGTAACTTCATTGTAGCGTTAATGTAAGCCTACTTGTGACACTAATAGGCAAACTTTAAAAGCGTAATTTATGGGAAGCAAGAATCACAACATGGTGGCAGCAGGCAGACTGCAAGATTAAACACAATTTTTCCAAATTTAAGTTAATGCTGAGTTAGATTGAAAAATTAACCTGGTTTAGTAGCAGAGAGAGAGAGGTCCGAATCAAATGGCAGCCACCTTTACATGAAACACATTGTCCGGAATGTCGCATTAACGGTGAATCCAGAAGCTGACATCATTATAGAAGCATTTGAGAAGTTTGAATGAAACTGTTAACTGGCACCAACAAAAGAGGAAATGGACATCTTTTTGCAAAGGCAAAGAATTTGTTTAGTAGCTGGGGGCCAGGTGAAAATGGCAGCAGAACCTCAACATTTGTGAAAACTTAGCACACATCGCCAGCAAAAGTCAAACCTGCCAACACAACACTGCGGGCCTGTTGACAATTTTGGAACAAGATTGAAAAATCCAGCCTGAAAATGCAAGGGTAAAAGGGTGACTAATCTGGATTCTGCACACACTGAAGTCCAAAGAGATTTTCATTGGGGAGGACAATATTGCAGACTCTGCCGGGGTACACGAAGCACAGAATGTGCTGACTGGCCCAACTATTAACTTCCAGTAAAGAGAAAATCAGCAGGTTTGATGCACTGAAACAGCAACAAAGAAATGCACACCAGGCAGGAGGACACAGATTTAAGGTGCAGGGAAGCAAATACAAAGGAGATGTCAGGGGTAGGTTTTTCACTCAGAGGGTGGTGAGTGAATGCAATCGACTGCCAGAGGTTGTTGAGGCAAACTTACTGGGGTCTTTTAAAAGACTTCTGGATGAGTATACGGAAAAGAATAGGAGAGGGGGTTATAGATAGGTCTGTGGATTGGTAGATGTGATCGGCACAACTCATGGGCCGAAGGGCCTGTTTGTGCTGTATTGTTCTATGTTCTAAGTTCTGTGGATCACAAATTCTCAGGCAGAAGGAAACACCCCACCTACGGCTCACCCTACAGGGCTTGTCAAAAGTCCAATCACTGAAGATGTTTGAAGCAAAGGAATAAGACAGCAAATGAGTTATCAAAGCAACAGGATGGATAAGTAGTAAAAGGATGGAGGATGGTGATGAGGTTGTGAATACAACTGACATAGCAAGCGTACAACTGCACAAAAAGGTGGAATGTGTCAGTTCCCCAAAGAAATTAAATTCACAGACACACACACATTCAGATCAGGACAAGGGTGGGAAGTAAACCATTCGGAATCCACTTCGAGGTTCGAATGAAATCAGAGTTGCTGAATGCTAGAAAATATCGAACAACTCAACCAAGCAGGATATTCACCCACAGGGAGCAGGAAGAGAGAAGACAACAAAGTTACTGATGCACAGTGAAATAGTTTATCATTCCAACTAACATGCTAAATTCCTTACCAAGCTATTGAAAGGGCAAACTGTACGTGTACAGGATGCAATCATATAAGACTGGAACACGGCAAGGGTTGTTGGTGAAGCTGGAACTCCTGAGGTCATACATCATTCACACTGAAACCAGTAAGCAATTGAGAAGGAACAGTGTTCACATTCAGCCAAAATTCGAGCTAGAAAAGCAGATAAGATCATCAGCAACACTAACCACACTAACCAGTGACACAATATCAACAATGTCACCAAAACAACCACGTGCTGATAATGTCACTGGGCTAGTAATCCAGAGGTCCAGGGGACAAGTATTGAAATCTCATCATGGCAGATGGTGGAACTTCAATTCAATTAATAAGCTGAAAGGTTAAAAAAAACGAATCTCAGTAACAATTGTTGGAAAAATCCATCTGGGTCACTAATGTCCTTTAGGGAAGGAAATCTGCCATCCTTATCTGGTCTGACCTACATGCGACTCCAGAGGAATAGCAACGTGGTTGACACAATGGCCTGGAAACAGCAAGGGCAATTAGAGAAGGGTAATAATGCTGACTTTACCAGTGATGCTTTGCCTGAAAAATAAAGAAAACGGGGCATCATCACCTACAAGTGCCAGAATGTTAGCGCCATTAAGCACGATTCCTGCAAGCACGCAACTCAGCCAGGACAGCACCCACGGAGAGCAATGAATGCCAAATCCACACGATAGCAGCACAGCACGCGGGCCAGGTGATACCGGGAATATTTTGCTCAAAAGAGACTGTGTCGATTGCGCACTCTCTTTAGTTTGGAAAAATGCAAATGATTGGAACAGTTACCTTGATACAGAGGTGCTATATATTTAAAGCATGTTATAGAGATAAAAACAAACGGTTTTGGGAATTTCTTTCCTGCCATGCCATGTTCTCAGTCATATCACAGTCATGTGCCACGTAATAGTGCATCAGCCCACCAGCCAGAGAGAGCAGGAAGGAATACAACCGAGACGATCCAATATTCTTCAGTCTTAAGTGAAATTATTTTGAACTTGTGAACGAGAAGATATATCAGCTAAGGAGGAAGATAGCAAACCAAAATCCTTCATGGAAAAACAGTCCATTTATCGAGTCTTGCACTACAATCCAACACCAAACTAACAGGTTTTTCTGCAGTCCTTCTAACAATAAACACAAATAGCTTCTCCCTGAACAACAACCGCTTCAAAAACTTTGTTACAAATGAGAGAACATTGAGAACTTGGAAAGTACAGTGGGTTTTGGACACTATGCCTTCACCTCTCCACCTCATTTAGACACGCAACGCTCTACCCAAGGTGCAAGGGTCAGTGAAACAACTTTCTGCAAGCAACTGAGCATCAAAAATACAACAAACTTCCACTGGGATAAAACTGGCAGCCTTAAGAGAGAGAGAGAGAGAGACACCTTGCGATTATCATGTATGGGAGATGGGAATGTTGCACAGATGCGGGACGGTCTGGAACAGCATACAACTGAGGAGGATACAAGGGGGGAAATAACCGGAAACTTTCCCCTCAGAATTTTGCAGTGGGCGCCAACCCCTAAAGAAATACAAGCAATGTCCAAGAACAGACAATCCGCTTTGAATCAGGAGAAGGTTCATCCCACCAAAGTTAGAAATTAAATGTCTACACCTTGACCAGCCCTTCACTTTTCTGTACCGGACTCTGCACACAGACACTGCTCTCCCCGACACAGAAAAAGCCACAAAAAAAAACACAAGATCCTAAACAGTAACATGCACAACCTTGAAACAACTACATTCAAACAGTTGCATGTTTAAGTTGCTGGAAGACCTTAACACAGTTACAATGCAAATCACTGTTTTTTGTTTAAGATAAACTGATGAGATGCATGGTTTTTTTTTTATTTGAATCATTGTGTGGTGGATTCGACAGATTAGGAAGTGAGAAGGTTGTCCTTTCAGTCCAGTTCACCAGAAGATGAGCTTTTTTTAATTAAGTGCATCTCAAAATGAGTATAACTGTGACTAAAGGTTGCAATTATCTAGCATGCTTCACAATGATCTCCTGCAGCCAAGACAATTCCCTCCACGTTGCCCCCACTCCAGCCCACCCCCTTCCTCCTCCCTCCCGCCCCTTAATCGGGGTCATGGCGTGAGGAGGGCTGGAGTGGAATGTGCAGAGCCTGGCTGCACCGTAAGGCATGGAGGAACAGCCAGAAACACAGGGTCATCATCACACATCTTCTCAAGATCCTGCTTCAGGTCTGCAAAAGCTGAAAAGGTAAGATGCTTTCCTGCTTCAGATCATCTGCATAATCCCACTTCTGTGATCCCCTGCACACTAAAATCCAACAGCACAGCTAGGCTGTTGTCAAAGGACGACAAGCCCTGCAAATCTGCAGCCAGGTTAGCTGTACTTACTGTTGAAATTCAGCTCCATTTCTCCTCCATCTTCATTCCCTCTCCTCCATCTTCTGCAATATGGTGTTAAAACAAGGAGGTTATAATCTTCTGTGGCTCCACTTGAGAGAATGTGCAATGTACCATTTCACACCAGACCTAGCATTGCTCAAAACAAAGAGAACAGAAAGAAAAGCTACACAGACACCTACAGAGCTGAAGGTTTACTTGCAGACCCCAGTATCTACAAAATAAAGAGAGACTGGAGAGAGAGAGAGAGAGCTGTTTCCAACTGAGATCTGGATCAAATTACAGCACAGAAAAGGACAGGCCCCACCCCATTCTTCTTCAGGGCAGGCCAGCACATCACTGAACAAATCTCAAGGCTCTGTCTCTCTCTCTCTCGCGCGCACTCTGTATGTGGCTCCTACACTTAGAGAGAGAATTAGGCAGATCATTCAAGTCTTCACTTCCCCACGCACCCACCCCTTGTTCTCTTCTGCTCAAATGAGACCAGCTTCTAGCAACCATCAGATGTTGAGCGAGAGAGAGAGAGGCAGACGGTATCTGCTGCCTTGTCAGTGCAGCTTTAAGACACACACAATAAAACTGCCTAGTCCTACCAGCTCCAAGAGCAGCCATTTTACCTCCAGACGCTCCACCAGCACTCAGTAGCAGAGTTCCCAGCCAGCAGCACAACATGGCCCCACTTATCTACTACTCATCTCAAGCAGCTGAAGCACTGTAAAAATGCTGTTCACATTCCAACCTAGCTCCTCTTGCCAATACCTTGCTGAAAAGGATGAGATCGTCTAAGGAGGTGTTTTATTTATTCCCTTTCCTCTCTCTCAAGGTTATTAGATTTTGTGTCACTTTCTGCTAAAAAAGAAAAGCAAAATCACACACAACTCTTCTCCCCCCTGAAATGAGCAATTTAGCCAAAGAGAGACAATAACGCTTGCTCACATCAAGCAAGTTGGATGACGTTTGTTATAACATGAGAAATCTTTCTCTTCTCCACAACACCCCCTCCAAGCCAGGGCCGCTTCTATTGATTTGTGGCTTTGTTGGAAGCAGCAAGTAGATACAAGCATTCCATAATACCTGCACCACCCTGAAAACTTACAATGGTCTCACAAGGAGAGAGAGAGAGAGAGAGACAAAGACCATCTAATTCCACTCAGAAGATTCCAAAGTTTACTGACCTTTGTTAATCACCAGCCAGGCTTTCTACAAATAAGCAAACTCTCCCAGTGCTCACACCCTCCCTCCCTCCATACGCACACATTGCTACAGCTGCACTGGCTAAAGGTGGTCCTTTGGAATAGACAACAGCACACACATAAAATTGACAACTTTCACGCAAGTGTTGGTGACCCTTTGCTTTCATGTCTTCATCTCTCCAGAACAAAAAGAAACACACAAAAAAAATGTGCCGCTAATTCAAACCCGTCACATACAGCAGCATAAGAACAAACTACCCCCCCTCCCTTCCACTCCTCCTCATCCCCCCCACCCCAAACACAGACACACACACACACACACACACACACACACACAACATCCCCCTCGTCAAACCCAGCACTGACGCACACAATGGGTTAAAGCACGGCACCTACGAGATGCCTCCGAGGAGATCACTCGTGAATCTGGATAAAAAGCTCGCTGTTCAAGAAAGAAAGCTAGTCAGCAAGGATGAAAACGCAAGGGGTCAGCAAATCCACTGCCAGCCCTTTTGTCAGATTAACCAGCCTTTTCTTATGCAATGTTTGCCCACATTTTGCTCTTTCCACACACCCCCCCACCCCCCAACCACCTCCCTCCTTCATACACACACACACACCCTCACTGGGGAAGCCTCCATTTTTCACCCACTGATGCCTCCTCGATGATTACCAGGACAAGCTGAGAATACACAGTCTGTTCCACCAGGGCATTACGTTCAGGCACCACTGAACAAAAGCCTACAGCCATCTCAAAACGCCATCAACGCAGCTTCCAGTCAATTAGGTGGAGTGCATTTGGAAACAAAGCAAGGTTGACTTGGATCAGCGATATTCCTTCAAACAAGGGAAGGAACAATCAAAGTATTTTTTTTTAAACTCATAACCAATCTTGGGCTAGCTTCGACAGTTCTCTCTCTGACAGGATTCCTGCGGGTACGCAGTCAGGACCCCTTGTGTCCCATTTTAAAATGGGTCATTGGAACACACCATCAACAATAACTCCAAGCGCGCTTTAAAAAAAAGGGAACGAACACACAATGAGGATCAAGAATGTTTAAAGCAACAAAACAAATTACTGTTCACAGGTGTGGCCTAGACGCTCAGGAAAATTGCGCATCGAATTACTGGGATCGTGCTGTGTAAAAATGAGATTAGATTGGCACAAGCGATACATGGAAAGCAGCAAGACAAAGATCACAGGAACCTGCTTCAGTAAGATACCCCCATTTACAGGAATACCAACTACTTCAAATCAAGATCCTCTCGTGGTTCCAATGCAACATTCTAGGTCAGAATATTCTGGCGATAATTAATGCAGAGTCGTTAATGAATTAATGGATGGGGCAGTGTCATCCAGTAACAATTTCACCAATGGCAATTGCTCTTGACAGTGGATCAAATCTTTAAATAAATAAAAAGCAGGTTCAGAACCATTTAACGCACAAATCAAGCCTCCAAATCCAAACTGTTAATTAAAAGAGAACATACACAAAACGTAGAATCCCTATAGTGCAGAAGGAGGCCATTCAGCCCATTGGGTCTGCACTGACTTTCTGACAAGTATCTTACCCAGCCACATCCCCTGCCCTATCCCTGTAGCCCTGCACACCTGACCCACATGTTTAGACATAAAGGAGCAATTTAGCAAGGCAATCTACCTGACCTGCACATCTTGTGGAAGGAAACCGGAGTACCTGGAAGAAACCCACACAGACATGGGGAGAACATGCAAACTCCACACAAGGCCCGAATTGAACCCGAGTCCATGATGCTGTGAGGCAGCGATGCTAACCACTGTGCCACCCATGAAAAAAAATTTCTCCATGCAATTTTTATCACAGTAGTTACTTAAACACTATACATCTGGTTAAAAAAAAAGAATTTGCCAACAAATAGAGTTTTGCTATTGCCTCCAAAGTCCAAGAGGAATTGGTTCTCACCTGGTACAAAGTCACGGGCTAGAGAGAAAACCAAGTTATAAAACATGCATGTTAGAAAAAAAAACTCTTTTCCTACCTTTGAAGAAAAAGTACCAAGACACCTGGCAGTTTTTCAAGTTAGACGATACATCATCATCACTGCACATTGATAACATGTGATCTTTACTATTATTGAACATTATCTACATGCCCAGTATGAACACTGCATAAAAAAATGTGTAAAGTTCAGACATTTAATGAACAACGTACTCTGCACATCTCAAATCCTCACAACAGTTATATAATAGAACCCACCATTAACTAACTGAAAAGCCTCCAGACTCAGGTAGCTATTTCACGACAATGCTGTCAAGTCAGTCAGGGTATTTTTACATGGAGGCCAGTGGCTCCCCTTTCTCTACATCCAATGCCACTGAACCCAGAGCCCCCATAAAACACGAAGCCAAGGCCAGGATTCAGCTGAAAATCGGCCAACACGTTCTTCAGAACTGCAACCCAAATTTTCACAGATACGATTTTGTGCAATACAAAAACAATCCCAATAAAATGTTCTTAGTTCCTCTATCCACTGGTATTATTTTGTGAAAATCTTTGCTGCTTTGCAGTGTGTGGTCTCCAAGACCACTGTACGGTCACACCAAAGGCGGCAGGTTTTAACTTCCAACCACACAAACAGGGCACAGTTATTCTGAGCAACGCACACACTGGAGTTACCACTTTATGAAAGGCTTTAGCACATAACTAAGTACCTTCACCTATTCTCTCACCCCTCTCTACAGTGTATCAATATTAATACAGTCAGTACTGTTGGAAATATCCTCATTTTTCAAAATCTACAAAAGTAATTTTATGTTACATAAAATTCACAGCACCAAAATTGGCCATTTAGCCCAGCTGCTGATGCTTATGCTCCATAGAAGCATTCTCCTCATCATCTCATCTCACCCCAAGTTTTATTTATTAGCATCACAAGTAGGGTAACATTAACACCGCAATGAAGTTACTGTGAAAATCCCCTGGTCACCGCACTCCTCTTTGGGTTCACCGAGGGGAGAATTTCGCATTACCAATGCGCCTAATCAGCACGTCTTTCGGACTGTGGGAGGAAACCAGAACATTCGGAGGAAACCCACGCAGACACGGGGAGAATGTGCAAGCTCTGCCCAGTGACCCAAGCCAGGGATCAAACCCAAGTCCCTGGCAGCAGTGCTAACCAGACCTTAATCTTAGGTAGTATGCAGGTATAGCAAGTGGAATATTGGTGTTTATTGAAAGGGGAATGGAATATAAAAGTAGGGATATTTTTCTAGTTGCATTGGCAACACCACATCTAGAGTGTAGTGTACAATTTTACCCTCCATATCTAAGGATGAATTTAACTGCACCAGAAACAGTTCAGAGAAGGTCCACCCGACTGATTCCTGGGATGAAGGGATTATATTGGGAGGAAGTATCAAACAGATTGGACTTGTATCCACTAGAGTTTAGAAGAACGAAGGCGATCTTGTCAAAACTTACAAGATCCTGAAGGGGCTTGACAGGGTGGATGCTTTAAAAGTAAAAGGATCTCCTTTGTTTTTTTTAAGGCAGTAACGAGTTTTCTTTCAGAGAACTCTGTTCCCCCAGAGAACAATAGGGGCAGAATCATTGAATATTTTTAAGGTATAGGCAGATAGGTAAGGGCTGGGTAGGATAGTGATATTGAGGTCATAAACAGATCAGCCATATTTCATTCAGATGTTTGTATATTCTTCTATTGCCTTCTCGCTCTCTCTCGTGTATTATCCAGCTTCCCCCTTAAATGCACCATTCACCTCAACCACTCCCCATGGTTCTACATTCTAAAGACCCACCAGCTTTCTCATCATCCTTTTCTCTTTAATATCCAGTAATTAAACGCAGTCCAAGTATCACAACTTATCAAGTTCTCCAATCCCTTTTCACTTTATTGGTGTCTTGCAGCACAGGCTTCACTTCAATCTACAATCTCAAACTGTGGCTGTGTTGTCAATACCACAACATCTCCAGCTAAAAATGCCACATTCCCTCCAATTTCACCTTTTCTCTGTAATCCCCCCTCCAGTCCTACAAAACTCCAACAGCTATGTGCCCTTCTAATCCCGGATTTTCATTATGCCCAAAAGTGGCCATGCCTTCAGCTGCCTAGGGCTCAAGTTCTGAGATTCTCAGTCTCAGATGCTTAAAATCTCCCCTTCTGACCAAACTCTTGGCCATTTGGCCTGACATGGTGTCAAACTTCGTTTGATAGTCACTAAAATGCATCGGGACAGTTTGCTACGTTAAAGGTGCTATATAAATGTATGCTGTTATCTGCTGTGTTACACACTTTCTTTCAATTCTACCCTTGCCTGCACCTTCCCTGAAGATGTCAAATTCTTGAACCCAGCAAATGACTCCATGTATGAGGCTAAGCTGTTTCCAGCGAATCCTGTCTTCCCTGATAATTGTATGTTAATTACACTGTTAAGGTACTCAGGATGAAGCATAAGGCGCACAGAGCACGAATAAAGAGAGACTGCTGGGACACTGGGTTGGTAGAGGAAACAGGCGTGTGTAATGTCGTGTTTTGTGAATAAACCCATAAAGTAGTAGTGCCTGGTTTTATACTGCACCAACAAGCCCGGGATCAACATGACACGCCCACTATGCCTCACCTTTCCAGCAGAGGAGTGGAAGATCTTCCCGCTGTTTTCTTCCACTTTCCAGCCAAATCTAGGAACACAGAGAACAAGTTTAGCCCCCCTACTGCCTCAAGTGCCCAAAACAAGCCAACACTTACAGATCAAACCAGGAAAGGTTTAGATCTTCTCAGCTTGCCTAAGCACTGACAGAGCCACTCAGGGGAAAGTCACTTGATGCTAACGTTGTGGGTTTTGCAATAGGGTGACGCAGGGAGTCAATGGTCAGGTTGGTAATTTCACAACAGAGCAAGTGACAGACTTCATCTACACTCCAACATGTGGGCACATGCTTAGCACTACATTGTAGATATCATATTTTGGGGGGTGCAAACACATCTTTTGCCATTAAATTTGGTTAACAGCTCAGATGCTGCACAAATTACTCAGTGTTTCTCTCAGAACTTTTTAAAATGTTCAACTGATAGGTAATTGGAGCAGTGGGGTTTTTTTTGGTACGTAAGCTAAAAGTTTCTTTCAAATAGCAACCTGTAAGAATCCCATTTACGATCTTATAATAAAATGTTATCTAATGTCAATAAACCCCAAAAGGTTACATTTCCAATATATAAACCATAGAGATACTACAGTATCAGTTGGATTAACGGATTTAAGAGGAGACCCCAAATTTCACAACACAGGTTTTCTTGTAATACTTTCACACATGAAGCCTACTGCACATAACGTCTCATTTTATTATGTGGTAAGACTTGTCCAAAGTCCATTGATAACATCACCATATTCCTCCACATCATTCTGTCCTGACAACACTGCCTTTATTTCGATATTATTTCAGCACATGGGGATCCAACAGAAATGTAAAACTAAACGTCCGATGAGAAGCACTGTAGGAAAATGAGAAGTCAAGTTCTGGAAGGTAATACCAGGATATAGACTGAAAAAGGGGTACAGGAAAGGCCTTTCAGCCCATCCAGTCTGCACCAACAATAACTACCACTAAACTCACACTAACCCTACTTTCCAGCTCTTGTCCCCTATCCTTGTGTATCATGAGGCTTCAAGTGTTATCCAGGTCATCTCAAGGGTAAAATTGAATTGAAGGGAATCACTAACAAATCCAAACAGAGAAGCTTCTTTAAGAGTCGTGAGAATGCAGAACTCATTACAGCAGGGAATAGTTTGAGGTGAATAGAGTAGATACATCAAGCACGAGAGAGAATCCTACACAATTCCACGTCGCCTGAGGCGCAAGAGAGTGTGTACAACAACAACCCAGGCAATAAAACGTCCAGTAGGAATCAACATGGATCAAGTTTCCATCTTACTGAAGTTCTTCTGTAACCTTTCCACAGAAAAAGTATCAAATGTCAAAAATCGCAGAATTCACCCTCTCCCAGATTAGGAGAATTCCCTTTACAAACACCAAGACAAAACAGACTGGAACAGCCAAGGGGCATTGAGGGCGATTATAAATAAAATTTATGGATCTATTTGAAGCGTTGAAAATGACTGAAGTAATTTGATGAGGTGGGACAGAAAAAAATTACTTCCTTTGGTCAGGTTGGGGGAGGGGGAGGAGGGGTGGTGTTTGAAATTTGAGCAAGGCCACGTCAAGAAGCACTTCCTCGCGCACACGAACTGAGAATCCAGGACTCTCGTCCCCAAAATAACTGGGTCATTTAGAAAATGGAACAGCGAGACACTGTCCTGGTAGAGCAGTCAGCAAGTATCACAAATGGCCACTGACTTGGATGGAATGTCCATCAGGTCCCATGGGGATGGGGGCAAGGTGCCAGGAACTAAAACACTGCATTTTACATTGCCACACCAGTTCTTCCCAAAGAAGAGTTGAACATTCTGAAATAGCCACAACTGCACTGTGGATGTACATACATGATGTAGAGATGCCGGCGTTGGACTGGAGTAAACACAGTAAGAAGTCTCACGACTCCAGGTTAAAGTCCCGGTTAAATAAACCTGTTGGACTTTAGCCTGGTGTTGAGAGAGTTCTTACAATGTCCCTACATCCCAAAGATCGCAGCGATTGAAGATGGCAGCTCACCACCACCTTCGAGGACAATTAAGGATGCGCAATAAATTCTGGCCTGGCCAGCAACATCCGCATCCCACAAAAATGCATTTTTGAGAAAAGGAACTGAACACTCAAAGACAATTAAACACGGTCTGCGACCAGAATTGGGAAATTAGATCTGTCAGGGAGAACCGAAGAGATGGAAGCTTTTATCTCTGCTAAGAATCTCTGGTAAGTGATTGGACAGGGGTCTTTAAAAACCATGAAAAGATGTAGAAAAGCTTCCACTTGGGAGATGACAACAACATGCCAAATAAAAGAAAAATCTGAATTCAATCCAGGGAACTCAGGAGAAACTGTGTAACACAGAGGACAGCAGGAATATGGGCCTTGCTATCACCTGGAGTAGTTGGGACAAATAACACTGATGCATTGAGGGGAAAGCATGATAAATATTAGGAAGGGAGGAACCTGCTGAAGGTGCGGGAGGAGGTTTCAGGTGGAGAACGACACTGGCATGGAGGAGATGGGCAGATTGGCCTGTTTCTGGGTTGGGCAATGGTGTAACGTCACAGCAAGGATCAATGCAAAGAGAATAAAATGAGAGGAAAAAAGACATCCTAGCCCTGCATAAAAATGGATCAATTATAGCCAACTGTTGTGCGTCCTCCACAACTTTGGTCTTGGCTCCAATCTGGAGAAACAAGAGGCAGCAATAATCCAACCTTATAGAATGCTATCCAATCTAGAATGGCAAAGGACATGTTTTTACTGACGAGAGTGTTGCCACCACACCCATAGTAAGCAAATCTATCCACTTGTTTCAATTAAACAAACAGCAGAATGTATAGGAAGTGGGCCCAATGCCCAGACAAACACTGCCATTAACTGTGTGCCTGTGTTACAACACTTCATCGCTCTGCCACGGTTTGATGCCCCGAGGAACGCCTTGAGATCAAGGGAAGCTTCACTGAAGTTACCAACTTAATGCTAGAAAGTCTGCATGCCAAAAAGGAAACTCCATAAAACTTCTACAAAGGTGGAACGGATAGAGCAATTGGAGTCACTGTGCCAACGAGGCACAGAATGGGTTAATTTAGAATTGTCCTGGACAGGAATGTTTCATCTCGAGAACAGTTCTCAGCCTCACACTGTTCTCATTTTGGAATATCGCTGTGCCTGACTCCATTTTCCTACTCTTGAATTCATCACAGCTACTGAACACAAAGTGCTACAGGAAGCATATGGTAACAGAACTAGGTCAACCATTAACCAAGCAAGAGGAAGTCCAACTGCATACACCCTACACAAGGATTTTAATCTCCTCAGTGCATGACCTTCACCAAAGTCATGCAGTGCACTCGGAGAATGCCAGCCTGAAATCCTACTGTCGTGTCCACATGCAGAAGGCTCGACACATGAACACTCAACAGAAAAGCAGCTCAGTAAATGGAATCCTGCAAATACTAATCCATGTAAAGCAAGTACACAAGCCACATCCCTTTACACAAAAAAAAATTAAAAAGGAAGCCTGGTCACTTCAGGAACAAGCAAAAGCTTGAGAACAATGTTCCCACACGAAAGATTCCATGCATCAGTTTTTCTTACACTACACGGCATCATAGCTTTACTTTAATCATCTAACATTGAAGCACAGCTACAAGAGACATGACCTTTTATTTTAAAAATATATAAAGTTCTTCCCCATTTCTGCAAAACCCCATCCCCCCGCCTTCTCGAGATTTCAGCATTCTCCTCATTCTGGGCATCTCCAGTTTTGATGGTTTCGCCATTGGAAGGAACACCTTGTGCTGCCTCAGCACCAGAACACCCTCCATCAACCTCCCTCCTCCTCTAGGATACCGCACAGATCCTACTTTCTGTCCTAACACCTCGCCGTGTGGTTCAGAGTTTCCAGGCTGTAACAGAAGTGCCTCGGGATGTTTTACTCTGTTAAAGGTATCGTATAAACGCACAATGTTGAATTACGAGTCTGTATTGGCAGCACTGAGGCACCCAGACCCGCTGGGCATGCGTACATTAAATAAGCAATCATAATCACCACGCCACTAACAGAATTATCAGATTGGACTCAATTTTGAAAGCAGGAACTTATTCTCCAGAGGAAGCTGTGTGCAAGGCCATCCTTCAGTTCCTTCACTTCCCAGATAGTAAATTGTTCCTGCATCTATCAATTACCCTGCAAGCCCACTGAAGAGAATGACTTGTTTAAAAAAACCCTTAATTTAGAAGGTTGTCAATCAAAAAATACAATAAAAATGTGCAGTCAAATGCTCGATTATCTGGACATAGATAATTTTTGAATTCTTCAATCCAAAGATCTTCCAAAACCCCAGGTTGGGGGAGGGCATTTCTTTTCCATTTTTTAGATATGGGAGTCACATTTATTGCCCATTTCCAATTGACCTTGAGCAGGTGACTCAGAGCACCACAACTGAGTGCCTCAGAGTCCATTTCCGAGGGCAATTAAGAGTCAAACTACATTTCTCTCGGTCTGGAGTAGCATGTAGGCCAGACCGGGTAAGATGGCAGATATCCTTCCCCAAATGGGTATCACTGAGGCAGATGGATTTTTACAGCAATCTGATCATCGTTATTAATAAGACTACCTTTGGTAGCTCTTAGATCACTGGCCTTTTAACTGATGACTGTGCCAAGACAAAACTCAGTTATATTTAATTCCTAGCACAATTATTAATCATCAAATTCCCTCTGGTCCAAGGAAAATCTTGCCCAGCTCCTCAATCTTCACTTAAATTCCTGATGCTCCAAATCAATGCAGCAATCATCTCATTTACTGGAACATTCACAAGGTCACACACTGGTAGTAAACGTACAAATGTTATCGATTGCTGGGATGGAACTGGTTCCATATGGGAGAAGAGGATTACATTACCATCTTTTTCCATCTTAAGATCAATCAAAACTTTCAGGTGAACCATCTACCCTGCAGACTCTAACCCGCAAATATTTGCATTTATGTAGCACCTTTAGCCCACTAAAACATCCCAGGGTGCTTCGCAAGATTTATCAAAGCAACTGTCACTGAGCCACACAGTGAGATTCTAAGACCAGCGACCAAAAGCTTGGTCAAGGAATGGAGAGGTTTTGAGGGGGGTGGGGGGGGGGGGGTCAAGAACTTCAGGCACCAATGGTGGAAGATGGAAATCAGGCTGTGGAGAACTGTAGGATTCGAGGAAAATCACAGAGATGGGGGGGGGGGGGGGACACACAAAGCCATGGAGGGAGTTGAGAACGAGGGTGAGAATTTTAAAATCACGACATCTGCTGAACTGGTGAAGGAGCAGCACTCTGAAAGCTTGTGGTCTGTGTTACCAAATAAACCTGTTGGACTTTAACCTGCTGTTACGAGACTTTTTACTGTGCCCACCCCCCCTCCACCGCCCCCCAGTCCAATGCCCCAGCAACTCTACATCAAGAGAGATTAGAGCCAATGTTGAGATCTGGATGACCCCTCATCAGAGCTGGATTTCAGATGTGGTTAGCTGGTTAGATGAACACGAGGGTATTGCTGCGTAGGAGGTAAGAAAGCAAAAAAGGTACACACCAGGCTCTCAACAAGGGGCAAAGCAGATAGTTTCAATAATATGAAACCAACTAAAAACAAAGACAATGCAGACAGAAAGATGCAAGTTAGCTTTGGAATAACAATAACACCAACCACCATGGGTGCAGGCATTTTCCAGATTTCACAGCACACTATGGAACACAAGGTGCAGTGAATAGAGACTATTCTCGTTGTGCGATCTGAAAACAATGATCAGAACAATGAGTTCTCTTTGAGATTGTCTTAATAACACTGCTTTTAATGTTTAATTAATAAAGATCATTGACCTATCATGTAAAAAGTTAGTGTCTTAACATTTAACTGTGCAGAATGCCAAGTGGTAAGCACTTTTGGTAGGCTGAGCATTGAAGTGGTTTTTCTAGCAGCCATTTTGTGATAGGGCAGTTGGGCCACAAAGCCAGGAAAGCATCAACTCTTCAAAACCCTACCAACAAGAGACCTCAACTTCCCAATGTCTTTAGAGAATCAACGTACTCAGAGAGACTGAGGAGAAGCGAGATGATCCCGCACAACACTCTTGACTCTTTTTCCAAAATAATTCCAGTTGTAGGTTCTCCCTCCCTGTTCCTGATGTGAGAATGGTTCCTCTGGGAGGAACCCAGATACATTCTTTCCAGTCTGAATTGCATGTTGTGCTGAGGAAGCGACCAAGTATGGTTTAGTTCCTTCAGATTTCATGACTGTATTCTCAAACAGTGATTGCTTTCATTTTGTAGAGCAGTTGGGAAAATCCAGGCTTACCTGCTTTGGAAGCAGCAAATTACCGTTTGAATGATCTTTTGTCACAGGAAGCAATAAATAATCTTCAATGCATTGCGCTACTTCTTAAAATGTATTCATTCACCGAACACGGGCGTCACTGGCTAAGCCAGCATTTATTGCTCATGAGTAGGAGGTGATGAGCTGCCCTCTTGAAACACTGCAGTGTAGGTAAGCCCATGGTGCTGTTAGGGAATCCTGGAATTTGACCCAACCACAGCGAAGGAGCAGCCGACACATTTCCAAAGTCAGAATGGTGTGTGACTTGGAGGTGATCTTGTAGATGTAGCGTTCCCATGTATCTGCTGCCCTTGTTCTTTTAAGTGATAGAGATGTGGGGGGGGGGGGGGTTGGAAGGTGCTGTTGAAGAAGCTATTCGAGTGCATCTTGTAGGTGTTTCACACTGCCGCCACTGTACGTTGGTGACAGAGGCAATGAGTAATGTACGACTCCTGGTGTCCAGTCATTCTTGGATAGTCTGTAACATGACTCATTATTGAATTGGTACAATTATTACGAGACCTCAGGGTCGTGATGGATCAGGCAGCTTCAAGGTGAAGACAATCTACCTTCTTGTGTTCTACTGCTAGCTTGGTTATTCATTAAGAGTACAACTGGAGACTAAGTCAACACCAGAGGTTCCCGTGAGGCAGTGAGAAGCTATAATAAACTCCATACTGTTGTGAGGCCTACACGGAACCTCAGATGCAACATCCAAGAGGTAACTCTTGGCAACTTTTTTTTTTTGAGAATCAGTTTGAGAACTGGAAGGAGATTCAGCAAGCTTCTTCGAGCTTACAGCGAGATGGCAGTGCAAGAAAACAGCCGAGTTGTAGACGCCAGTAAAAAACTGAATCTGTTAGCTGTAAATCAGGATGTTGTTGAGACAGGTGGAGAACATTCAAGATAACCAGAGGAGCCCACCAAGGAACAGGGAGCCAAACGGCAGGAACGAGATACACACACGCTGCCAGCTCGAGATCGGCAAACTCAGAACCAAGTATAGCTAACTCGATCATTGCAAGAGGTTTCTTTAAGAAAATTCTTTTCCTTCTCTCGTCTGTTCGTTGTTGAATAATTCTGCAGGTGGAATCTTAATTTTCAGATTCACAAGAATTTCACTGACTGCACCATCCCAGAATGCAAGCTGTCCGTTACATTTTACCTTTCTTAATTGTTAGAAAAGCAACTTGCATTTATATAGCACCTTTAATGTAAAGCATCACAAGGCATTTCACAGGAGACAAGGAGTCAACATCTGACACTGAGCCACATCAGCAGCTATTAAGGGACAGGTATTCAAAAGTTCGGTCAAAAGAGGTAGGTTTAAAGGAAGAATCAAGAGGACAAAGAGGTGGAGAGATTTAGGGAGGGAATTGCAGAGCATCGGAACCCAGGCAGCTGAAGACACGTCCACCAATGGCGGAGTGATTAAAATTGGGGATGCTCGAGTAGTCAGAATTGAAGGATTGCACCGTTGCAGGAGGGGACAGGCAGACCAAGAGCTATGCACAAACAGATCAAAAGCAATTTGAAATATAATGGTGAGAATTTTTAAATCCAGCATTGCTGGACACAGGGCCAATGCAGATAGATGAGTGGAGAAAGGGAATGTCAGGTGAATGGGAGTTAGGGCATAAACAGTTTTGGATGGGGTCAGCCTAATGCAAAGTGGATGACTGGAGTAGTAGATTTTAATGTTAAACTTGCAGTACACAACCTCTGCTCCATCACAGCACAGGGAGAGGTTATCCTTTCCTTCAAACAAAGTTGTTTTTCTCTTTTACTTAATTCTATACATAAACAGCCCACAATGCCAAGTGAAACTAAGGACTGGTTTCATAATGGGCTAACACCTCCCCGCCGACCACTAAATTATATCACTCTCGCTGTGGGAAATCTGATAATGGTGTCGGTTTTTAATCAATCTCAACAATCAGGGTTTCTTCGACAAACCTAGATACTGTACTAACAAGTTTGGTCTAGACCAATTTTTTTCCAAGCTCCTTCCGCCTCCTTTATTGATTACTATTTATAAAATTACAGAATATAAATATTGCAGGTGGTAACTTGGGCCCATCATCCAATAGCTCCATTCTCCCACAGACATGCACCATTTTGCTTTGATAACTGTCCCGGTTTTCACAAACACAATTTATTTACTCGGACTTTTCAGGAACACAAGTAGGAATCTTTCAGAATTCACCAGTGTAAAATGCACTTTAAACAAAGTGTCAGCTGGCAAAATGAAGCGATTGGTTTTTCTCTTTCTGCCACAGACCCAATGACAGATTTTTCTTCGAGCGCAGCTTATAAAACGTATGTTCAAAGCATTCTGAGATCTGGAGAGGGCATGCATCTCACACTCCATTAGCTTCTGTAAACCTCAACACTGGCACAGGATCAGTGTACAATAATCATGGCAAGTTTTCCCAAATGTTGAACACCCACTTAACCAAGCTGCCAGCCTCCCTCACCAAACCCAGTGTGTGAAAATCCACTTCTGCCAATTTGTCACTAAAGAAATTATTGCTCACACTTTATGTGTCTACTGTCCTTTGGCTGGGAAAGGGCATACTCTTCCAATCTTGTCAAGGCTTTCAGCCTGATGTTATCCATTTTTCCATTGTCCAATTGTCATATCTTTTCACAATTTGCACAGATTTCTCAATCTGTACATTTCAAACTGGACATTTCAATAAAACTGAATCATGCAAAATGATTAAAGCATGGGAAGCCATTCATGAGGTGGCACAGTGATTAGCACTGCTACCTCACAATGCCAGGGACCTGGGTTCAATTCTGACCTCGAGTCACTGTGTGTGTGGAGTCTGCACGTTCTTCCCGTGTCTGCGTGGGTTTCCTCAGTGCTCGAGTTTTCTCCCACATTCCTAAAGATGTGCTGGTTAGGTGGATTGGCCATGCTAAATTCTCCCTCAGCGTACTCGAACAGGCGCCAGAGTGTGGCAACTGGGGGATTTTCACAGTAACTCCATTGCAGTGTGAACACAAGCCTACATAAATAAACTTCATGCCCATTGCTAGCTTTCTACAAGGGCAACTCACCTCATGCCACTCCCCAGTCTCCTCTCCTGCAACTCCACAAATAACTATCTAATTCCTTTTGGAAATTTCTCAATCTGTACCCGCCACACACTCAGACAGTGCATTCCCAACCCTAACCATTTTCTGCATGAGAAAGCTTTTCGTCATACACCATTTGGCTCATTTGCCATGGAGCAAGTGAAAAGCAAATAATAATCTTTCATGTAAAGTGCAGAAGGTTACAGCAAGAAAAATCGACCCATCGTGTTGGCACATGTTTTAACACCTTGGCGCTCAATACCTCAAATGATATGACACTATACATGCAGTGAAATGGACCATTAGTTTGTCACAGTGTGCTTCATACATCAGAGTACATGACGATTGCCAGAGGGACATCATGCAAGATCCTGTCTCATAGAAACTGATGGCACAAAGCATCAGTGCTGTTTGCGAGGTGCAGACTCAGCTGGTACAACACAACAATGGATCTTCACATGCAGAGGGCTTAAAGAGCTTCAAATGGCACAATGTGATGGTGCATTGTCTGTGTTCACAGGCTCGAGATTCAGAGCGACAGCAGCAGCATACAGATGAGTGGCAGTGAGACACCACACTATGTGGAATGCAAATAACTACCATTACTTGGGAGCACTCCTGGGAACAAAGACACTGTATTGCTATGCACTTCCTCACCAAGACTGCTCTCATTCCTACCACATACTGTGCCTCCGTCAAATAGATCAGAGTTCAGGGTGCAGATATCTCAATCCAAACGGTCTTCACGCCACAATAAGAGGCATTTTGGTGGAGCAATTTAAAGCCAATTTCTCGTCACTGAGGGGAGATACCTGCAGATTAGCGTTTGCAAAATGCAAAGTGTCACTTCAGGAAAGGCCAGGCAAGAGATCCAAGGCAGACATTTGACTACGGGATAGTAGAGAGACTCTCTCATCACTAAAGCAATACATCATACATAATCTACAAGATTTATATTTCTGTAGCACCTTGCACATCCTCAGTATGCCTCAAAGCTGTTTACAGCCAGCAAAATACACTCTGAAGCATGGTCACTGCTGTAATATAGGCCAATTTACAGACAATGTTGGTCGTGCAGTAAATATTGACCAGGAGACCAAGAAGAAATCCCTACTATTCTTGGACATAGTAAGAAATCTCACAACACCAGGTTAAAGTCAAACAGTTTTATTTAGTAGCACAAGCCACAAGCTTTCGGAGCACTGCTCCTTCATCAGTTAAGTGGGAGTTCTGTTCACAAACAGGGCATATAAAGACACAAATTCAATTTACAAAATAATGGTTGGAGTGCGAGTCTTTACAGGTAATCAAGTCTTACAGACAATACAACTGGAGAGAGGGTTAAGCACAGGTTAAAGAGACATGTATTGTCTCCAGACAAGACAGTTAGTGAGACTTTGCAAGCCCAGGCAAGTCGTGGGGGTTACAGATAGTGTGACATGAACCCAAGACCCCGGTTTAACCTTGTGGTTTATTGGTCACAAGCTTTACTTGTGACCAATAAATAAACTTAAACTGAACTGACTGGCTAGTCAATTGAAAGAAAACCAATTAGGGCAGCGAAAAGCCATCCTATTGCCAATAATAATTCCCATCCTGGCTGACATCTCCACAATCACCATTACTGCTTCGGAACCCCAAACCCATAACGCTGGGCCCATGGTTTGGAACACTCTATTCCAGACAATCATCAAGCACAGAAGCAGGCCATTCTGCCCATCATACCATGGCCTTTGAAAACATTACACAACTGATCACACTCTCCACTGTCCTCTCTCAATACTTATCCAATTCCCCATCTACCCTATCAAATCATTTATCATTTTTAACAGCTCAATTAAATGTCCCCTTAACCTTCTTCACTATAAGAACAATCAACTTTAGCTTCTGTAGATATGGACAGTAAGATTCCTTAAATGTTTAAAAAAAGTTTGATCCATTTGAAAAAACAAAAAAGGTCTTTAAGACAATTAAATACCTTGTATTAACTGAACCTATCTGAAACTTACACCAATACCTACTTCATAGTCAAGTGGTCATTCGTCAAGTTCAAGCAAAGAAGTCATCTTACAAAGCAGGACCTGACCCAATACGATTCAGAAATTATGTTAGACTTGCGCACTACAAAAGCAGAGATAGATCAGAAAGCTTTAAACTATCTTTCAAGAGTTCCATTTGTAAGGAGAGCCCGTCCATGCAGACCCTTCCCCTCTCTTCATGACACAGATTATTGGAAAAACACTGCCTCTTTCATTTCTAACCAGCTATATTGAGAAGGATATTCTGTAACAGAAATCATTTCATCCCATCAGTCCCTTACACCTACCTTCTCACTTTATTCCACACATACCCCGCTTCTCATTATTGCTCTTAATCCCCATCTCCACAACTGCCTCAAAATTATTTCCTCTTGTCAAAAAGCCTCCTTGGTTACTGATTGTGCAAAACCTCCATTTGACTTCCCTTTTTACTCACGGCCATCATTTTAAACCACACACCCTAACACTTTGACAGAGTGAACTCATCCCCATGTGATAATTTTTAAATGATGTATTAGCAATTCACAATAGTCCCCTTTGTTCACCATCCCAGATGGAATTTATTCCTGTGCTTCACATTACAGTTCATGGATATATCACCCTGACCAATTCTTAAGGACAAAGATCTTTACAACAGCCACCCCTTATGTATCAAACCCCCTACCATCTCATCACAAAACAACAGCCTCCCAAGAAGCATCCTTCTACATTTTATAACTGCTCTTTTCTTTGGAAATCCTGGCAGATGGAGTCGTGTGAAAATTGTTTTCAACTTCAAATCTTCATTTTCCATAAAAATTCAAAGTTTCCAAAATTACAAGCAAACGTACCCAATAAAATGTTATTCACATGCACACATATAATACACATGGGGAAACAATAGCCTAGTGGGATTATTGCCAGACTATTAATCCAGAAACTCAGCTAATGATCTGGGGACCTGGGTTCAAATCCCACCGTGGCAAATGGTGGAATTTGAATTCAACGAAAAATATTTGAAATGAAGAATCTACTGATGATCATGGAACCATTGTCGATTGCTGGAAAAACCCATCCAGTTCATTAATATCCTTTCGGGAAGGAAATCTGCCATCCTTATCTGGTCTGGCCTACATGTGACTCCAGATCCACAAAAATGCGGTTGACTCTCAACTACCCTCGGGCAGCTAGGAACGGGCAATAATGCTGGTCAGCCAGCAACCTCTAAGTCCAACGAATGAAAAACAAATCTATAAATTACATCCTTAAAATCATTCTTGGTTAAGATATTTTAGGGGAGAAAATTTGCAAGACTAAGAAGAAGTAGGGCCAATTGGATAACTTGCCCAAAGAACCGAAGAGGGAAGAATAGAAAAATGACACTGACACCAGAACATTTCCTTCAGTGTTGCAAGCAATTTGAAAATGGCCAGAAGATAAAGAAGAATGCTCACTTTCCCTGTCAGACATACCATAAAGCAAAAATCCCCAGGCAAGAACTGAGCTCCTAAGATTTCCTGCCAAAGGGAATTTTTAATCCGACACGTAATGTCAAGGAGAAAACTGTCCTGTTCTTTAGGTACAGGATCTCCCAAACGTGCAAAAGTAAGTATAATACAGCCCACTGTATTGTAAACCCATTGCTTCTTTCAAAGATTATGGTCACAATTCTCCGGATTTGTTCACCCCACCACTGCTGCTAACAAGAATGAAGAAATTGGCACTCAGCCAAATCTCCACCGACTGCAACGGGGCTGGAGAATCCCAGTCACGGGCGAGGTTGGAAAACTCCACCTTACATTTTGATATAGATCTACTTACACATTGCTACTTCTCAGAAAACCAGTCCATCCTTGCGCCATAGATCATAGAATACCAGTCGTGCAGGAGGCGGCCACTCGGCCCATTGAGCCTGCACCAACCACAATCCCACCCAGGTCCTGTCCTTATATCCCCACATATTTACCTTCCTAATTCCCCTCACACTAAGGAGCAATTTAGCATAGCCAATCAACCTAACCCCCCACATTTTTGAACAGTGGGAGGAAACCCCACAGATACAGGCAGAATGTGCAAGTTTGCACAGACAGCAACCCAAGCCGGGAATTGAACCCATGCCCGTGATGCTGTGAGGCAGCAGTGCTAACCACTGTGCTGCCCCAGCTGCAGGATTCTCTCAACGACCCACTGCACCAGAACAAGGCAATTGCCAAGTGTTTCTCAGTTTAGACCAACCCTAATGCACCAAGACCCAAAGGTATGGGGTCTTGTATCAAACAGGAAGAAACATTATCACACTGGAAATGGCGAGGATAGAAAGAAGATGCAGAATTGCTGCGGTCACAACCTGTCTGATAACACAGGTCCAATTTTAGCACAAAGGCCCCCGTCTTATTCTCAAACGCAGCGCATTCACCTTGATGACACTTTTTATACCTGCAGACAAGTATTTAGTTTTCCACCAGTAAATGCTAATTATAATAATGGTTGTGTCAGATTTGCTGCCTCTGGGCCACTCTAACCTTTGACAATGCACATCAAGATCCTCCACAGTTAAATAACACAAAAGATAATAAATCACCAATGCTCCTTAAGTTAGGCACCCATCCCTCAGTTTTTTTTTTACACATCCCAGTCATGACAATGAAAGCAAATGCAGTGGGTGTAAAACAAAGTCCGCTGCTTCCATCAGGTGGGTAAATGGGGGTTGGATCGCGCCCATCCACACAACAGACACAATCATTCTGTCCAGTGCTCCATCCAGAAGCTAAGCAATGCAACTCAATACCTAGTCCACACGCACTCTGCATTTCAAACAGGTCGGTGAAGCTGAACACATCCACTGTGCTGCATGCAAATTACCAGCCAGCACCTGAACTTTGAACAATTCCACCAGCACATACACTTGATAAAATATGGATTCTGAAGATAAGAGCTTTAATTATTCTTCTCCAACTGCTTTCTAATTCTACCCCACTGTTTCAGGAAGACATTTCCTCAAATTAGGTTAATCCACATCTCACGCAAACTCCCATCGTTTGCTCATTCCAGTTTTAATTGAACCAAGAAAAGCTGTACACATCTGCCTCAACGTGGCAGAAACATTCCACCAGAATCTTACTGATTAGATCTTGTGTTTTCTAAATTGGAGAAAAAAATATACCAAGCGTTAACTAGACAACAACGAACCAACAATTAAGCAGGTCTCTCCAAAAAAAAAAGCACAACCGCTCATGTATTTTTATTACAATTGTGCAGTAGTTTTATAAATCTTTAAGTCAATGCAAACAAAGGGAATGGTTCAGAGAGAGCAGGCGAGGGAGAAAAAGACTAACTAAATGAAATGGTCCTTTCATGAGGTGATTTTTGTTTTAAAAGAAAAATCTCATTTGGACAGCCTTGCCAGGTGTTTAAAGTGATTCTTGAAGGTTCTGAACCTATTCTACATTTTCTTTCCCCCTTTGGTGCTGCCTTCAAACTCCCCTAGCAACCAACATTTATAATCTGCTGAGATGAAATGGCTGCCTGCTCTCTGCCAAGCCAAGTTCTTCATGTAGACACTACATCCTTCTCTGTGGACCCACCCCCCAGCTGCTGCTGCCCAACAGTTTTATCTCCTGCGTCACAACTCTGGCAGCAGGCTTGCTAGCTTTGCAGATCAGAGGCCCCATTTTGCAACTCTCCAGATGCAGATCTCTCTCTTTCTTTTCAGAGAAAAAAGAAAGGCTTTGAACACAACCACAAGGCACATGTTAGATCCCAGGAGTTCTTTGTCAGTGTGCCTGCCTACCCACCTTGGAAAGTCAAAACGCAAAGCAATTTTTTTTTTTTTGCAACCTTGAGTTAAAAAGTAGGACAGTGTGGATTACCCAGACACTATCTCCTTTCAGAGCTAAGATTCAGTGGGTGCTTCCCTCTCAGCAAGTGACATCAATCACCAATGCCATTATTTCCTTTAAAGGGACATTTCATGCAACGCACACTGTGTGGACTTACAGACGAGAGTTAGAACAGATTACACTTCACATTTTATCTTCTGCCAGATGAATGTTGGAGATCTAAAATACAACCATTTTCACACTTAGACTCAACCCTTCCATGGAGAGTTCAGCTTTCTATTCACATCTCAAATAGCCATATTCTGCCTCTCTGGAACAAAACAAGATTCCTATTGGCAATTTTCCAAATACTTGGAATCCAGTTTGACAAGATTTGGTAACTCCTTGTTTTTCTGCTCCTGCACTTCCAGAGGGCGAACAACAATGCTCATGTACATCAGTCCTTGTGAAGTTTAGCAGAGATATTAACTCCACACTAGCTCCAACTCTCACAGTAATTCAAATTGCACTCTTTGATATTTGAGATGGATGAATATGCTCTCTCAGATCAAGACCATTTTAATTTCTGGATGCTGTTGCTGTAAGGCTTTGAATCTTTGTTTTAAAAAAGGATACAACTTTCCATTTATTGGAACATGCTTTGCACATCCAGACAACGTGGAAGTTTTTTTAAAATTACATCATGTTTACCTGAGATTCTGTCCAGGGTAAGTTGTTTCATAAACTTGTGCTCCACCATTATTTAGTCTTCTGCTGGTCTCTCTAATCAAGTCCTTAGTCTTTATCTAAAGGATAGTTCCCTCTGAGATTAGCCCAGGCGTTTAATTGGGAAAAGCAGCCACACACAATAATGGAATTCCCTAATCATGACTCTCCTTCACTTTTTTAACCCTTTCCCAGCACAATCCTTTGTGGGGTTGATACTTGCAATGTTACTGATTATCAATGGACAGAATGTAGATCAAATATGGAAGATGGATTAAATATTAAGAGTAATTCATTGCTCCTCTTCAGACTGTAATCTAGAATCTTAAATAAGGACATGGCATTTGCAAAAATAACTCCATCTGGTCACCTAGAAATTCTCTCTCTTTTAGGTGAACTATTTTGGTCAGGGTGTGGAAAAAGAGACGAGAACAAAGGAGCTGGAATTAGAATTAATGTGTACCACCTCTGGACAGTACAACTACCAACTCCCTTTCAATTTGGGAGGAATTAACCTTTGCTAAGACAAAAACAAAAACATGAAATTCTTTCCAGGTCCAACAATATCAAATCAAACTTTTCTCAAAGGCTTTGAATTACAGCTCACATTGAACAGTTTAAATAAGGCACTAAAAGAAGCTGGCTGTATTGTGACTGACAAGTATTTTTGATAAATCTGGGAAATTAAATATATACATCACATTGTGTCTCCCGCAAATAACCTTCAGAAGTCAAAACTTTGACTGTACTGGCTGATTACTCATTAACATCAGTGATGTTCAGAAAGTCTTCATCTCCCAACTAGAACCTACATCTGATGACCTCCTATTCCTGAAAACAATTAAATCTCTCAAGTGTACAACAAAGATCCCATTTCCATATTTCAGGAGAAGAAAACTCTTCTCTCATTTTCCACCAGCTCATGCTTGACGCAAAGACACCATCATCGTTCTTTACATCAATTTAATCCATCATTCTTAGGCATCTCATTAGACTAATACGAGAGAGAGAGAGAGAGAGAGAGAGAGACTGTCGAGTGAAACAGTTCCAGCAGGCAGGATAAGACCACTGTCTATACACGCATTGAAATTCAGGAAGCACAATTAGGTTACAGCCATTACAGATCTCAACAGGCAACATTCTTGGAGTGTCTTAACCACCATCTTGTGCTAAGCTCGTTGGAAAGCACCCAAAACATTAATTCATGGAACTGAGAGCAACTCATTGTTAAGCAGTGAAAGTCATGGACAGAACAATCAATCATATGACTCCAAGTCCCCACTGGGACCTACACATTGCATCCCTGTTTCACCAGATCCTCAGTGCTGAACCTTCCTCCTTCAGCTAATCCTCATATTCAGAAAAATAACCTTTACATTTTGCCTGCCATCAACAACTGCACAATTCCCAATTCAAGCGTCAAGTTTATTGAAGATGGATGCAGAATAAAACCTGAATGCTCAGCTCTTCACACAAACTGATATCCAGATCTGCAAAGGTAAGGTGTGGAAAGGAGGTCTATTGTGCAGAATAAAAGGGTTGTCTACACTTGTAACATAATTCTAGCTTGAAAATGTGCATTTTTACACAAGCACTTAATGTCTCAAGTAGCCACAAAGCAGAATGGCAAGTGAATAGAAAATGGAATGATCTAGAAGGGACCAGTGCAGAGAGACTATGGATAAAGCAGTTTCCACTTGCATTAAATTAATTCCATTTTATCACAAATAACATAGTCAGTTACATATTGTTTATTCTGAATTTTTCTTATGGTCTAATCTAATCTTCTTCACTTGAGATTTAGAGTAAGCCCCTTAAGAGAAATTGATTTTTAACAAGTATGTTAACCCACAGGCACGTTTTGCAAGCTGGGAGCAATGCAATGGCCAAATGTGGAAAATCCTAAAAAAGTCGAGAGGAAATGACTGACTACTGCACTTGAGAAGCAAGCCAGCAATGCCACATTTCAGAAAGATCCAGCAACTGTCTTTGTTCAAAGCAGAATGAGAGTTTCAGAATAAAAAAAAACTGGTTGGAGAAAAAGGTTGCAAAATTGAACTCCACTCAAATATCCCACACCATGCTTGCAAAATGGTCTGTCATTTTACAAGCGAGCTTCTTGCTAAAAACGGATGAACTGTGTCCAAATCTCTCTCAAAATACAGTCCATTCTGTCACCTAGCTTAGTTACGTTTCCTGTCTCAAGGTGCTTCCAGGTCCCAAGTTCCTGTGCGGGGGAAAAGTTCCACAGATGTTGCAAAAGTACAGCAGAAATAATCAGTATGTATTCTATTGTTACCAATTCTGCTCACATGTTTTTAAATTACAAGGATAAAGAACAGAACAACAGCACATCTGTTAAGTTCAAGATTCTGGAGGTTCCAATTCACCCCCACCACTCTTTAAATGCAACTCTTGAATTATCGTAAGTTTTGAAAAATAGCAACTTCTAAAGCTCAGATCCCCATTGTTGAGAACATCAGATCATCCATGTTTTGTTTTAATTCATTCATGACTCATGGGTGTCGCTGGCTGGCCCAGTATTTATTGCCCATCCTTAGCTGCCTGAGGGCAGTTGAGAGTCAACCACATTGCTGTGGTTCTGGAGTCACATAGAGGCCAGACCAGATAAGAATGGCAGATTTCCTTCCCTAACAGACATTAGTGAACCAGATAGGTTTTTCCAACAATGGTTTCATAGTCATTGTTAAATTCTTAATTCCAAGTATTTTTATTGAATTCAAATTCCATCATCTGCCATGGTGGGATTCGAACCTAGGTCCCCAGAACATTAACTGAGTTTCTGGATTAGCAACCGACTAGACTATCACCTCCCCATTCACTAATGATGGAGCAGGCCCGAAGAGGTGAATGGCCTACTTCTGCTCCTACATTTTTTGGTCTTATTGCTTCTAGAACAGGTTCCAAAAACCAATCCATCCTTCCCAAAACAAACCCTGTTCTTTTAGGGCATGCTTTCAAAAAGTCCTTTTGCTTCCCCCACAGGAGTCAGGTATATCATTCACTGGGTTGCATGTTCTATACTTTGGTCGAGCCTGAGAAAGATTGAAAACACATTTTCTATAAAACTATGAACGTACATTTCTACCTAGTAAAAGTCAATGTTAGTCCAGGAACCGGAGTTCTAGAACATAGGCTAGTTCAGATATTAAATAAAAACTGGTGTTGGCTTCTTATGACTTAATACTCAATTTCATGCCCAAATTCCTGATCAAAAGCAGAATAGTTTCTGTGATGGGAGAGAGGATTACATTATCCACTGCAGGTTTTCTCTTCCTTGTATAAATGGACAATCCAATCATGAGAAAGCCAAAACCAGTAAAAAGCCAGAAACAGTTTTATTTAACGTCTATCCAGCCTTCTGTTTCCATTTCAGTATCAGAGTGAGAAACTCCACAAGAAAAACACATCAATTTGTGGCAAATACTCCTATAAACAAAACTGTTAACCAAGGATTTACATCAAATTTGTAAGTTAATTTGCAAAATCCTGCAAAACATTGGGCTCGCTTCAAATAAATCAAGCCCTCCTATTGGAATAACACCAACTTAAATGTTTTTATTGAAAATCTAACAAGTCAATAGACTTGGTCATCACTTTGAGGTTGGAGTAATCTCTACAAAATGGCTACTGTTAAGGAGCACCCATTGAGAAGAATCAACATGGGGATTTGCAATCTGGCTTTTTGGGGTTTTTTTTTGGTTTTTAATTTGCCCTGGGAAACTACCCTCTGGCTCCTCCCCAACAAACAGAGGGGTTGGGGACGCCAGGGCTTTACAAATATTTTGGTTCTTTACGCTGCAGCTTCAAGATCTATACAACCATGACCGCAAAGCAAAAAAAAAACTAGGTGTTACAAGAAAAGGCCAACATCTCCCAATTCCCCATTTGATTAACAAGTCTCTCATCCAAACCAGGGGCGATATTAAAGCTATTGACAAAGAAATGTCAAGCTCATAAGCAACTTCTCCACAGCAATGCTTGAAGGACACCACAACATGAATGTCAAAGCATCAGCAATATCCTCGTTTAAGCATCATTGTTCCTTAATATCTTTTTCTGAGTGATAAATAATCTGTTTGCTCTTCAGCATTTTTAAATTCAACAGAACACTTATTTTCAACATCCAAGATCTTAATAATTTATTGGTCATCTCATAGCCATGAGCCATCTCATTTTAATTTCTGATGCACACACTCATTATTGCTAGACTAGCACCAAGATGGAACATTTTTTAAAATCTCATGAGCATACGACATTGAATTTAAAAAACGGTAAATTCAACCAACCCATGGAAGGAAACCCTCTCAGATAGCTACAGCTTAATTGTAGAGCAGTTAATTGTAGAACTGCAACAGAGACCACATTCAGAAATAATTAAGCTCAATAAAGGAGATTCTCAGAAAGGAAGCATGTCTAATTCTAGAGATCTTTCAGTCCTCTTGTCCTTGAGATTTCAGAAAAATACATGAAAAGACCTCCACATTCTGTAATGCTTCTTTTAGTCCATCTTCTCTGAGCTCCTGTCAGAACCTGTCTTCAGAGAAGAATGAATTTCACTTTTCAAAACACAAAAATGCTTTAAAATGATTTAGTAGGACCACAGGAACAGACCATCAGAACCTGGTGTCATAAACTGAATCAAATTGGAAAGGAATTTAAAAAAAGATCTCCCTCTTATCAAAGAATCTTAACCTCCCCCAGAATGCAAGGCTGAAAACAGTTTCTTTCTCCACCATTTTCTGTTCTTTTTCTCTCTGAAGGACAATGATATGGGCCTACCTGAATGCAAGAGGGATCTCTGGCGCTTCCAGTGGTAGGAACATCTACAGACTAAGCAGTCGTTCTTCCTTCACACAACTGACTCCCCAGAGCTGTTCTGAAAAAAATGGCTTCACATCAGGCTAGAAGGAGGAGTCATTCCTATGGACCCTCATGGGGAGGGAGGGAGTTCTCCACAGCACACTCAACAACAAAAAGAACCTAGCGTTTCATGCAAGAGCCAGATAGACCTTCAAGGGAGGGGGCAGGAAGCCAGGCAGGTCAGAGACACATTTAGGAGGGCAAAAGAGACCTAGAGCAGTGGGGGGAGGTGGCCTATGAGGAAGTGCAATGGTGTGCAGCTTAGCTGCTGTTGTCGCTGCCTTTGTCTCCAGACCTGGGACCAGCTGCACCATAACTAAGAAGCTTTCATGGGAGAGATTGCTAGCAATGGTTACACACTGCTCCTCAAACAAAAAAAAACACACCAGCCAAATACAGCAAAGCTCCCGATGCAATGGCGTTAGCTCAGAGAGAGAGAGAGAGAGAGAAGCACTTTCTCTTCTCAACTCAAAGGGGAGCCACGAGAAACATTCAAAAAAACAAAAGAACAAAGAGACCACTCACCTCTTGCACAGCCACAATGTCTTGAGGGAGCCTCCTTCTTCCTGGAAAGCGCAAGATCCATGCAAGGGGAAGAGGAAATGTTGAGAAATGTTGAAGAGATGTGATTCTGGCTGCCTAAGTCCTCCAGAGCTGCCTTCCCTTCTCTGTGCAAGCAGTAGCCACCCCCACCACTGGAGAAAAGGCAGAGTCACACACATTAATACAACAGAGACATGTAACACAAGCTCGCCCTCTCAGCAGCAGAGACAAGTTGGAGCAGCAATCTTACCCCGGCAGAATTCACTCCCACACCACCAGGAGCAAGATCTCCTCCTTCCTCCCCTGTGTGTCCTGCCCGTGGCGAGCCCAAAGCTCCTCGCCTCCTCTCCCTCTCTCGCTTCTAGCTGCCCTGGTGTTGAAAGTTCCTCCTGCATGGGTCTGTCTGCAGGGATCTTAGAGGGTCGCCATCTCTCTCTCTCTCTCTCCTCCCCCCTACCGTTCCAGCTCCTTTTCTTTCTCTCTCTCCTCCTTGCCTGTTAAAACTGCAGATGACCTGATCTGTGACGGGCACTTGGCAAGAAAGGGAGAGAGAGAGAGAGAGAGAGAGGAAAAGAAAAGGAGAAGGCAATGAGAAAGGGAAAAAAAAAGTTGATGACAAAGCGCTGGTGTGGGGGAGGTTGAAAGAGTTGAACACATTAGCCACAGGGGGGAAGAGAAGGAGAAGGCTTTCCCCAGGCACTGTGCCAATCTAACAGGTGCCAGGGACAATCACTTCAACCCAATTTTGGAAGGAGGAGGAGGGGGTGGAATCAGACACACTTAATCATTGGGAGGAAAAAAATCATTTAAAAACTTCTGCATCTCCCGCACTGCTAATTGCAAGCAAAGTTCTGGGCTTGTGCAATGCTTGTCCAGATCCTCCAGCCACCGTTATATTTTATTGAATGGACCCAGGGCTGGGGAGAGCTCTTTAGCATGTCCACTTGCCCCCCCTCTTTGCAATGAGCTTTCTGCCGAGCTTCACTTCCATTTCCCTTCCCTCTTTGGAAAGTGAACTAGTCTGTGACGTAAGGCACTGCCCAAAGAGATAAATTGAGAAGGTCCAGCTCCAACTCTGGCACTTCCCTGGCTAAAAATTGTCCTGGACACCCTGTCCTTGCCCTCCCCGCCAACGGCTGCCTGCCTTGCAGTGCTGACTAAAGGCGCTGCTCCTGGAGGGCAAAGGGGTTTGGAGAGCATTTAATCTCAGCCTGTAAATAGGGCGAGAGAAGTACTGCCGCTGCTGCTGCTGCTGTTGTGTGTGTGTGCTATAAGGCAGCTCACAGCCAGCAAGGACTAGAGACTGGGATCTAATCTACCGCGGCTGCAAAAGCGGCAAACCTTAAGGCAGTCTGTGATCTAAATGCTAAGGAGGAGGAGGGGTTGGAGTGGCTTTGGAGCTTTGAAACTCATGCAGATGAGATGCATCTGATGTTACTGGAGGAAAAGTCCGCCAGGCAATGTCTTCAGATGGGGGGAAACCCCCCCCCCCCAGCTGACAACCCTGCCATTCTTCAGAACTCCTGCTTTTCATCTCTTCCACCTTTCTAAATAAATGTGTTCAGTTTTTTGACATTTGATTCTAAACCTACTTCCCACACAACATGACAAGAATAGTGGGAAAAAAAGTCAGCTCCAGTCCCCTTACACACTCACTCACACACTGAAACTCTCCTTCACGTTCACACAATCACACGCACATGGGCGCAATTTTATGACCTCATCCCGAAACTGCAAAATTCCACCCAAGGTCACTGGATCTTTCCATGCTTCGCCTCTTCACCCACTCCGATTTCCATAGCGGGCAGTGTGGTAAAATTCCGGCCACAACTCACATGCACACTTAGGTCTTGCACGTGTTCACAATCACACACTATACTCACGCACATTCAACCACAAATTCTTCAACTCACACCATCACTCCCATACACTCAAACATCACACATACACATATACTCACATGCGTATGCACACGCTCATCGATACACACATTTACACTAAACCATAAGCACAGTCTGAAAGACATGCTGGTTAGATGCATTGGCCATGCTAAATTCTTCCATGGTGTACCCGAACAGGTGCCAGAGTGTAGCAACTAGGAGAATTTCAGAGTAACTTCATTGCAGTATTAATGCAATGGGATAGCAGGTCTGTCATATGAGGAGAGACTAAATTGGCTAGGATTACATTCACTTGAGTTGAGAAGAATGAGAAAGGATCTGATAGAAACTTATAAAATTCTAACAGGGTTAGACAGAGTGGATTCAGAAAGAATGCTCCCGATGGTGGAGGAATCCAGAACTAGAACATCATAGTTTGAGGATAAGGGGTAAACCTTTTAGAACTAAGGTGAGGAGAAATTTCTTTACCCTGATGGTGGTGAGTGTGTGGAATTCACTCCCACAGAATGTAAGCAAGGCCAAAACATTGTGTGATTTTAAAAAGGAATTGGATACAGCTGTTGGGGTTGAAGAGATGAAGGGATATGGGAGAAAGGGAAGGGGGAAAATCCAGGATATTGAATTCAATGATCAGCCATGATTAAAATGGGTAGAACAGGCTTGAAGGGCTGAATGGCCTTCTCCTGCTTCTAATTTCTATGTTTAATGTAAGCCTACTCGTGACACTAATTAATAAATAAATATCCCATGCACACATACACATAGACAGAATATACACCACTAATCAAAGACTGCTACTGCCTATTTTGGCACCAGGTTCAAATCAACAATGAAAAACACCAGTGGAATATCGAAATTTACCTCAAGGTGTTTGGAATATTTATTTAGTTCCATGGCGATTTAGTTGGACCTATGAGGAAAGCTGCTTGCAGTTCCGGGAATTGAAACTCTAGAATGATATTTTGAACTGCAGCGCTAGAACAATACCTCGATTCAATGGAATCTTTTCTGTGGCCAAGTTGTGTAGGCCAGACGTATTTCCTTGAACTTAGAAGGTTTGGGTTGATCTGATCTTAAAATGATAATAAGATTTGACAAATAAGACACAGATAAACCGGCGCAGTGATTAGCACTACTGTCTCACAGTGCCAGGGACCCGGGTTCAATTCTCAGCTTGGAGCACTGTCTCTGCAGAATCTGCATGTTCTCCATGTCTGCATGGGTTCCCTCTGGGTGCTCCAGTTTCCTCCCACAGTCCAAAGATGAGATGGTTAGGTGGATTGGCCAGGCTAAATTGCCCCTTAATGTCAGTAGGACTAGCTAGGATAAATGCATGCTGATAGGACCTGGGTGGGATTGTGGTCAGTGCAGGCTCAGTGGGCCAAATGGTTTCCTTCTGCACTGTAGGGATTCTATCTCCTCCGATGGGGAATCCAGAACAGAGTGAGTACATATTGGATTGCAATCAGGAAGCACTTTCTCACATCAAGAGTTGGAAATATAGAACTCCCACAATATGCTGGAGGGCCAATGGCAAGATTTACAAGATCAAAATCAAATTTTTGATAAGGATATTGAGAAGTATGAATTAGAGTGTGTATATGTGATTGATTCTCTGAAATGGAGGGCAGTTAGGGATGTGCAATAAATGCCCATAACAAATGCCCATAATAAATACCCAGTCAGCGATTCTCACATCTCGTAAATTAATATTAAAAATATGGCATTGACATATGATCAGCCAACAGAGAGTACAACAGTTTTAAGGGGCTGAGTGGCCTCATTCTAGTCCTATAATCAATCTGCTTTGCCATTTTGTACTCATCTTTTCTGGAAGCTACTTGAGTAACGTTCTAGATGGGGGGGGATCCTGTTACTGCTCTAAGTTCATTTATGCACTGATAATGCCTCAACTCTCCAGCAACAACTTGCATATCTTGACACCATTAACACGTTCACAGCAGTGTTATCAAACAAAATTTATCACCAAGCCACATAAGGAGAGACAGGGGCAGGTGATCAAAGCTCGGTCAAAGAGGTAGGTTTTAAGAAGAAGCATCTTATGGAGGGGAATGAGGTGAAGAGGCAGAGAGGTTTAGGGATGGAATTCCAGAGTTTAGGGCTTTGATAGCTGACAGCACAGCCACTAAGTATGGAGTGGTTAAAATCAGGAATGTATGAGGGGCCAGAATTGAAGGAATGCAGCGATCTCAGCGAGTTGGGAGGTTGGAGGAGATTACACAAAAGAATGAGGCCATGGAAGAATTACAAGTTTTGCCTTAATATGTCCTTCTCAACTTTTTTTGTATCCATTCGTGGGGCATGGCTGACCAGCATTTATTGTCCATCCCTATTTGCCCGAGGGCAGTTAAGAGTCAACCACATCACTGTGGCTCTGGAGACACATTTAAAGTTTATTTATTAGTGTCACAATCCTTACATTAACACTGCAATGAAGTCACTATGAAAATCCCCCAGTCGCCATAGTCCGATGCCTGTTCGAGTACATGGCCAATGCACCTAACCAGCACGTCTTTCGGACTGTAGGAAGAAACCAGAGCACCCGGAAAAAACCCACACAGACACAGGGAAAACATGCAGACCTCACACAGACAGTGACCCAAGCCGGGAATCGAACCCAGGTGCCCGACTCTGGGAGGCAGCAGTGCTAACCACTCTGCTATCATGCCACATATAGGTCAGACTGGGTAAGGACAGCAGATTTCCTTCCCTAAAGGGCATTAATGAACCAGATAGGCTTTTCCAACAATCAACAATGGTTTCATGGTCATCAGTAAATACTGAATCCAGGCTTTTTTAAATTGAATTCAAATTCTACCATCTTCTGTGGCGGGATTCAAACCTGAGTCCCCCAGATATTAGCTGAGTTTCTGGATTTATAATCTAGCTATAATACCACTAGACCATCACTCCCTTTTACTTGCTTTATTAGAAACCTGTGGAGAGCCTTGAGATATTTAACTCTGTTGAAGGTGTTTTATATATAAATAGTTATTGACAAGAATAAGAATTTTAAAATTCTAGTGATTTACAAGGGAACAGGAGTTTATTTTCAGCACTAATAACATGTCCCCTTTACACCTTTCATCCCTTTTCAAAGCATTTATAAAGTGATGAGAAGCTTTATGTTTATTTCTATTACAGAGATACACTTGAGAATTAGGAAAAAAGATGAATAAAGGGGTTGTTTGACCAGTATCAAAATCTCATTTGGTTTTTATTAGTCCTGAACCAACTTCCCTTCATGGTTACACAGGGTAACCCCCGAGTCCAGCTGCAAACTTGTCTCAGCGATGGGGAGAGGGGGAGCTGAAGAGGGAAAGAGCAGGGGAATAGCTGGTTTCAGGGGAGGGAGATCAGGTTGTGGAGTGGGGTTGGGGAGGGAATTGGGGGGAGTGGAGGAGGAAGGGCCAGAGCAGAATTGAGGAGGACGAGGGAGTGAGGGGGAGGAGAGAATGTGGAACAGAGAGGGAATGGGAAAGGAGCAAGGAAGGAGGAAGAGTATAGCAGGGAGAAGGAGTGTGCTCGGAATCGGGAAGAAAAGGAAGTGTGAATGGAGAAGGGAATGGAATGGGGCAGAGGAAGGTACGTGGATATTTCACATTTCTATTTCACCAGCAGTGAACAGAATGAAAACAGAAAGCTGTGATAGGGGGAAACCATTAGAACATCTCTGGTAATTAGGGGTAGGAGGAAATGGGATCTGTCATCTCCCGCTCCTCTTTAATCACAACCTATGGTTCACAATCCTGCATAAGATAAAGTTTATTTATTAGTCACAAGTAAGGCATACATTAACATTGCAATGAAGTTACTGTGAAATTCCCTAAATCGCCACAATCTGGCACTTGTTTGAGTCAATGCACCTAACAAGCACATCTTTCAGACTGTGGAAGGAAACCCACGCAGACACAGGGAGAGCTTGCAAACTCCACACAGACAGCAGCCCAAGCCAGGAATCGAACGTGGGTCCCTGGCACTGTGAAGCAACATTGCTAACCACTGTGATAACTGTGCCACCCTCATGCATGCTCCTTGTAGCCCACAAGCAGTACTGTAAAAGGCACTTCTCTTCTGAATTATAGATGCCTACAGAAGGAAGCCATTCAGCTCATCAAATCTGCACCCATTCAGTGACAGAGCATCCCACCCAGCCCTCGCGTCCTCCACATTACTCCCGCATTTACCACAGCCAATCCACCCAACCTACTCATATTTGGGTTTCAGGAGCCAGCTGCACCCTCTCTCTATTACTGCCTGTTTCCCCATACCATGGGCAACCCAAGAGGCAATTTTTAAATTTAAATCATGCTCCCAGTACCAGCGCCTGTTAACGAGGCCTTTCTGAGATTCACACTGTTGATTGCTCATTGTCATACAAAAGGCCATCTGAATGGGAAGCAGTGAAAACATTTCTCATTTTTCTGAGTGTTTAACCCCCTCTCTATATTCCTGATACCCCCCCATCCCTGATCCCCCTACCATCCCATCCCTAGATCCTCCAGCCTGAACTCTCCTCTCCCCCATTCCTGATCCCCGCCCTCCTCCTCCCCATCCCTGACCTTCCTCCTTGCCCCCACCCCAAGTTGAAATTAAGTTAATATCAGTGGCTGTTAACTCTGCTTCCTTCTCTCTCCACAGGCAGAGTGTTCCAGAATTTTCTGCTTTTATTTCCGATTTCGACCATCTGCAGTATGTTTGTTGATTGATGCGGGTTTCAGGAACTTCCAGAATACTATCTGGATTTCTGGATTAAGAAGTTGTAGTGGTTTGAATTTACCTCCCTCCGTTTGTTTAGATCTCAGCTTTGTCAATGCAGCAGTAAGACACCTTGCCTCTCTCGGTTGTGTCTGATCTCAGAATGCACGCAAAACATTCCTACACTCATCTTCTTCACTGTCTACATTTAATCATCACTTCCCCATCGAACCCATCCTATGTAATGATGCTACTAATGTGGCAGAGCACACATTCTCCAGTCTCTCTGCAAAACATGCAATACTATTAATTGTAAAGCTTTTATACTCTTGTCTTCCAGCACTGTTAGGATCTGAAGACGTGATTGTTTGTGTTAAATGACTGGTTGTATCCACATTAAAAGCCAATTACACCTGAAACATTTAATCATTCTTATCTTCAATTCATAGTTATCTCCCCTACGTTTATTCTAACCATAGATCTGATTCACAAGAATCACACCTGCTGCAGGAATATATTAGTGAGATAAAGCTCTCTGAGTCGCTTGCACAGTTAGGCGCTAAATTTAAGGCGGTTGATGTTAATGCCTCATTTACTGAAGAGCAACAGAATTCTGAATGAAGCAACATCTCCGATCCTCCAGGGCTGGACTTCAACCAGAGTTAAAATGATCTGAATCTCAGCCGCTAACCTGACCCAGTTTTATCTTACCTATTTAAATGTTTGAGTTTTAACAAGCTATGTTCTATGGTTTGCATAGAATCCTTACCCTGCAGAAGGAGGTCATTTGACCCATCGAGTCTGCACCGTCTCTCCTACGCAGCATCTCCCTAAGGCCACCCCAACCCCCTTTTCTCCCGTAACCCCATGCATTTACCCTGCTAATCTACACATTTTGGGACACTAAGGGGCAATTTACATGGCCAATCCACCTAACCTATACATCTTTGGACACTAATGAGCAACTTGGACTGAGGGAGGAAATTGGAGCACCCGCAGGAAACCTACATAGACAGAAAACGTGCAAACTCCATACAGACAGTGGCCAAAAGCTGGAATTGAATCCGCATCCCTAGCACTGTGAGGCCAAAATTCAAAACAAATACTTTTCTCTCAAGTCTTAGAGAAGGTGATGGTATGGAATGGTGAAACAGTCCTGTTTTAATTAAATTCTCATCCCATCGCATTTTCATTCTAATCACAAAGAATTTTTGTTTCAGATTTATTTCGCTGCTGGTTCAATTCCTTCCCTTAGACAAAATGAGCTTGATGCCAGAACTGAGGTGTTTTAGTTAGCACAAAAGACGGGGCTTCTTTTCTCGAGAAAACGCAAGGCTGTAAAGTAAGCCAGCGCAGGTCTTTCAGATGTTAAAGTGGAGTAGACATTGAGAAGACTTTCCACTTAAAGGAGAGTCAAGGATCAGGGACCGGAAATGTGAGATAGTCACTCATAAATCCAGTAAGGGGCTCCAGGGAACCTTGTTTATCCAGAGAGTGGTGAGAATGTGGAACACCGCAACATCGGAAGTGGCTGAGGTGACTAGCATAGACACATCTAAGGCAAGACTGGATAAACACAGGTCGGGGAAAGGAATAGAAGGATGTGCTGACTGGGAGAGATACAGAGGATGGGAGGAGGCTTGTGTGAAGCACAAATACTGACACAGACCAGCTGATCTGTTTCTTTGCTATAGGCTAATATAATTCCATGCTAAATACATCCTTTTCCAACTTTAACAAGGAGACAATGCATGATGGAAATTTCCTGGTTATTGATTTTGGCAATTGTGATCAGCTGGGGGAAAGGTTTGTTTGAAAACCTTTTAAATAAAACAAAAAAATCTGACTTTCACCCAAAATAGTGGCAACATGTAAAAGATAAAGGGTTATCTGGGCCCAAATTGTCAGCTCTTTTCTCTCCATACAGATGCTGGCAGACCTGCTGAGATTTTCCACCATTTTCTGTTATGGAGTGCACTGGATCCCTATGCTTTCTCCTTGCACTGGTTCCCTGCACTGGTTCCCTGTAGTAACTCCCTACACTGGCATTATAAACTAAGGGACAAATTTCTAAAGAGGTAGAGTGCAGAAAAGCAAGGGAGTTGTGATAAGCCTGGATAAAACACTGGTTTGACCTCAACTACAGTATTGCATGCAATTCTGGGAACTGCACTTTCAGAAGGGTGTGAAGGTATTAGAGAGAATGCAGAAAAAATTCAGAAGGACGTTTCTTGGGATGAGGAATTTCAGATAAGTAGATTGTTTGGAGAAGTTGGAACTGCTTTCCTTGATGAGAAACATTTGAAAGAAGACTTGATTGAAGTGTTCAAAATCAGGGTCTGGGCGGAGTGAATAGAGACAAACCGTTCGCATTGGTCGAAGGATTGAAAACCAGAGGGCACAGATCAATTGGTAAATGAAGCAACCCAAGGAAAAACTTTTCTACAGAACAAAAAGTTAGGACCAGGAATGCAATGCCTGAGAATATGATGGAGACAGATTCACACAGCAAGTGGTTAGGATCTGGAATGTACTGTCTGAGAGTGTGGTGGAGACAGATTCACACAGCAAGTGGTTAGGATCTGGAATGTACTGTCTGAGAGTGTGGTGGAGACAGATTCACACAGCGAGTGGTTAGGATCTGGAATGTACTGTCTGAGAGTGTGGTGGAGACAGATTCACACAGCAAGTGGTTAGGATCTGGAATGTACTGTCTGAGAGTGTGGTGGAGACAGATTCACACAGTGAGTGGTTAGGATCTGGAATGCATTGTCTGAGAGTGTGGTGGAGACAGATTCACACAGCGAGTGGTTAGGATCTGGAATGTACTGTCTGAGAGTGTGGTGGAGACAGATTCACACAGCAAGTGGTTAGGATCTGGAATGTACTGTCTGAGAGTGTGGTGGAGACAGATTCACACAGCAAGTGGTTAGGATCTGGAATGTATTGTCTGAGAGTGTGGTGGAGACAGATTCACACACAGAATGGTTAGGATCTGGAATGTACTGTCTGAGAGTGTGGTGGAGACAGATTCACACAGCGAGTGGTTAGGATCTGGAATGTACTGTCTGAGAGTGTGGTGGAGACAGATTCACACAGCGAGTGGTTAGGATCTGGAATGTACTGTCTGAGAGTGTGGTGGAGACAGATTCACACAGCAAGTGGTTAGGATCTGGAATGTACTGTCTGAGAGTGTGGTGGAGACAGATTCACACAGCGAGTGGTTAGGATCTGGAATGTACTGTCTGAGAGTGTGGTGGAGACAGATTCACACAGCAAGTGGTTAGGATCTGGAATGTACTGTCTGAGAGTGTGGTGGAGACAGATTCACACAGCAAGTGGTTAGGATCTGGAATGCATTGTCTGAGAGTGTGGTGGAGACAGATTCACACAGTGAGTGGTTAGGATCTGGAATGTACTGTTAGAGAAAGTGGTGGAGGCCAATTTTATTACAACTTGCAAGAGAGAACTGGATCATTATCTGAAGAGGAGGGAAATTGTAGGTCTATGAAGAAAAAGGTAGGGGAAGAAAGATCAAGGAAAATGTTCTTGTGAAGAGCCAGCACATAGACAGTGGGCTGAATGGCCTCATTTTATCTCCAATTCTAGGTGTGTCAGTACCTGTGGACACAGGGCTAAAATTTCAACTTGCTAAAGTATCTTCAGCACTGGGAAATGTTGGAGATGTAACACAATTTAAGCAAATAACAAAATAAAAGAGGCAAATGGAAGTTCCATTTGAAAGAAGAGCAGAAATTATTCAATGAATTTGGCATGAGAAGAGCCATGAACACCAGAAGCTACCAGAAATCCCAATATCTGCATAACAAAACAAGTCTTGAAACTTTTTTCAGAGATGAAGAACAGATCATTCTGATGGGTTGGGGAGATTGATGTCATTCTAAAGAGGAAGACAAGTCCTTGGAAGAGGCTAAAGAAACATTGTTTAGAGACTAACCACAATATCTTTTCCGACGGTTAGTTTGGGCATCGAAAGTCTCTCCATTCGTGCAGCAGGAGAATGATTTCCCTTGTCAAGAGGATGATGAGATCCTGTACCTTCATTTCAGACCTTGAGGAATAGTTCAATGTTTAATAAAGCTCACATAATTGGCTTCAACTGAACTACACCATCTCTTGGAATCTTCTCGTTGAACCCTTTTGCAACTTCATATGTGTCCAGGTGACAGATGTCTGAGCAGATGGCAGCTTTCCCTGTTTTAATATTAGATGATATAACAGGATGCAACCAAAGTCAATTAAAACAAGGTCAGATGTCCCACAGATTTGGCTCTGATGTTTCTTGCAGAGATGGAAAGACACCTAGATTGAAAAATACTGTGCACTGTGAGTAACAAACACACTGGGATGAAATTCTTCAGCTGTTTTAACAAAGACGAGAAACCATTTTAGAATTAATAGCTTGACTCTTCAAAAACGGGGAAGGGAATTCCAAACAAATGAATGACAGGATGGGCATTTCCGAGGAGCAGCAATTATCATCAAATTGCATTCTACTTGAACTTTTCTCCTGGCTCAACGCTGCTCCACATTTTTTGCCATGTTTTCTGAGTCCGGCTTTACCAGAAATGTGGAGCGCAGTGTTCCTCAGAGAGCTCCATCGCAGCAGAGTGGAGTCAGGGGCAGGGGAAGGCAGGACATGCCCCCTATTCATGGCACTATTGTAAGTTTAAAATTCCACTGCGAATGTTAGTAAATGGATGGATAAATGAGTGAATGGTAGGGTGGATGAATGGGTAGGTGGGTGAGGTAAGTGGGTAAATGGTCAGGGTGGGTATTGTGGTAGATGTGTGAGAGGGCAAATGGTCGAAATGGCATTTGGGTACATTGGCAGGTGGGTGAGCTGGTAGATATATAGGGTGGTAGTTGGGTATAAGGGAAGTGAATGTGTCAATGTGAGTGATTGTAGTGTCAGTTATGTAGTTGCCCGGGTATTAGATTAGGATTTTTCTGTCTAACATCTCCTGTGTGACTATCCAGTAAATATTGTGGAGCTGACTGTAATCTCTTACTTTAACTCAATCAGAAATGTTAGCCAATAGGGTTCAGCGGATCAAGATAATGCCCTTCGGAAATTGAAACTTCCATAGGGTCTCAGCCTGCATTTTGGATTGTACGTCAGGTCTCCAACAATCCGAAAAACAGAAATGGTTGAGAACTTCAAGTTTCTAGGTGTCCAGGTCACAAACAATCTTTTCGGGTTCCTCCATGCTCTTTCAGAAGATTAAGGAAATATGGCATATTCACTACGAGTCCCACCAACCTTTACAGATAAACTATAGAAAGCATTCTATCTAGATATATCACAACTTGGTATAGCTCCTGCTCTGTCCAAGACCGCAAGAAATTACACAGGGTTGTGAATGAAGCCCAGTCCATCATGCAAACCAGCTTCCCAACTATTGGCTCTGTCCACACTTTCCTCAGGAAAGCAGCCAGCATAATCAAGGACCCCGGGCATCCCAAGATATACTCTCTTCTGTGTTCTTCCATTGGGAAAAAGATACACAAGTGTGAGATCATGTACCAACAGATATAAAAGCCTGAGATTATGATTCAAGGGCAGATTCTTCCCTGTTGCCACCAGACCTTTGAATGGACGTAGCATATATTAAGTTGATCTTTCACTACAACTGAGCTGTAACGTCACATTATATTTTGCACTCTCTCCTTTCATTCCCGTCTATATACTCTATGAACTCTATGTGCTTTGTCCGTACAGCACACTACAAACAATATTTTTCAGTGTATACTAATACATGTGTCAAAAATAAATTAAATCAAATTAAAAAGATTTGGGACTTTGGTTTTACTAATACACCATGGAGATATTTAACTTATTGCACCATTGCACTGAGACATTAATATCTCAGTAACAGGTTTTTTGAAAGCTTGACACATGGTCAAACATGCTCGGGTGAGCAGGTGGCAAGAGTATTAGGAAGCTTGCAAGGGTCTTGGAGAGATGACAGAAGAGGTTTATCAGAATAATTTCAGGGATGATGGATGCACAGAGAGACTGGAGTAACTGGAGTTGTCCATTTTAGAATGGAGAAAGAGAAGGTTTGGTCGGTGTGTTCAAGATCATGACGGGTTTTGATGGAATAAACAAGATGAAATGTCAGTAGGGTAAATAACCAGAGGATATTTTGATTTGCTTTGATTTGATTTATTAGTGTCACCTGTATTAGTTTACAGTGAAAAGTGTTGTTTCTTGCGCATTATACAGACAAAGCATATCATTCATAGAGAAGGAAAAAGACAGTGTGGAATGTAATGTTATAGTCATAGCTAGGGTACGGAGAAAGATCAACTTAGTGCGAGGTAGGTCCATTCAAAAGTCTGATGGCAGCAGGGAAGAAGCTGTTCTTAAGTCAGTTGGTATGTGACTTCAGACTTCTGAATCTTTTTCCCAATAGAAGAAGGTAGAAAAGAGAATGTCCGGAGTGCGTGGGGTCCTTCATTGTGCTGGCTGATTTTTCTATGGGAAGTTTAACAGAGTCAATAGATGGGAGGCCGGTTTAGATCAAGCTTCATTCCCAAATATTGTAGTTTCTTCCAATCTTGGGCAGAGCAGGATCCATATCAAGCTGTGATAGAACCAGAAAGATTGCTTTCTTTGGTGCAACTGTAAAAGTTGGTGAAAGTTGACACGTAGCTGACATGCTAAATTTCCTTAGTTTTAAGACAAAAGACATAGACATAACGCTTGAGACTTGGATTCAGTTCTGGCCTTGGGTGACTGTGAATGTATGGAGTTTGCCCAGGTGTTTCAGTTTACCCCCACATGTCAAAGATGCTCAGGTTAGGTGGATTGACAATCCACCTAAATTGCCCCTTAGTATCCAAAGATGTGTAGGTTAGGGGGATTAACGGGGTAAATACATGAAGTTACAGAGATAGAGTTCAGGTGGGATCCTCTGTTGGAGAGTCAGTGCTGACCCGATGGGCTGAATGGCCTCCTTCTACACTGTAGGGATTCTATCATTTCCTCTCTCTGTCACTTTCTCCATTCCATCAGCTCTCTGAGATCTCTGCACTCTTCCAATCTGGACCTCTTGCACTTGCTCAACTCCGTCAATGGCAGTCATAACTTTATCTGGTGAAGCTACAAGCTCTGGGATTCTATCTATCTGCCTTTAAAATGCTGCTTAAATCTTACCACATTGACTAAACATACAGTACCTGCCCTGATATATCCTCACATTTGCTCAATCTCAAATCAGATTGTGGGGATAGTGTTTGTAAAAGGTATGTGACTGAAGTGTCTGATCAGCCATGAATATATTGAGTAACAGGACAAACTCATCGGGCTAAATGCCCTATTCCTGTTCCTATTGCTTTTGGTAATTGCTACCATGCAGCGCCTTGAAACATTTTACAATGTTGAAGGCATTGTGTAAATGCAAGCTGTTATTGTGGAAGAAGCTATGTTGTGTAGAATGGGTGATAATCTGCCAGACTGAAATATGTGTTAATCTTACAACAAACTTTGCACCAAATGGAAAGGAGATTGTACTTTGACTTTTGGCAGTCAGTGTCTGGGCCAACCCTTAACCAATGCCACAATAACGGGACATCCAGCCATTTACTTTGGTCATTGTTTCATTTATGCACCTTGCTGTGCATAAATTAGCTGTCACACACTAACAGTGGGGATGATTCCCAGGAGCCATTAGCTGCAGCCAGGATTCCCGATGGTTTGGAATATCGGGTGTGAAAGCCAAATAGGGAATATCGCTGGACGTCCAACACATTGCAAGTCTCCCTGCCCGTTGTGCCAACCAGATCAGACTCCCGTCCATCGAGGGTGAGAACCTGATTGCAACTGATATAAAATAAGCCTGATTAGACAGCCTCTTGAGATGCTGCCTAACCCCTTCCCACCGCACCCCTCCCCTCACTTTGTTACCAAACCTCACTGAAGTGCTCTGAGTGACAGGTGCTGTCAGTTTCACTGGGGAGATACTCTTTCATTCCCTCATAAGCCCCAGTTTCTCTGAAACCTAATAAAATTATTTGATTGACAGCACCACAGCAGATCAAAGAGGAGATTAGTCAAGGTTTGTTCACGCTAAGAATTGATAGAATTTTGGCTACTAAAATGTTTTTTGACTGACAACTCCAGTGCAGGTCAAAGAATTAATTGTTGATAGAATCAGTCTTGCTCGATTAATCCTGAAATGCTTCTTCTTTTCATCACACCTGTCTGGTCCCAGTTTTTAAACACTGCGTTTTTTTTCCCTACTCTCTGAACTCTTCTAGAAAGCAAATATACTTTCATAACATAAGAACTAGGAGCAGGAGTAGGCCACTTGGCTCTTCGAGCTTGCTCTGCCATTCAATAAGATTTTGGCTGATCTTTCATGGACTCAGTTCCACTTGCCCATCCGCTCACCGTAATCCTTAATTCCTTCCTAATTCTGCTTTTTCTCCATTGGCTTTTCTTCTTGCCGGTAGCTTTACTCACTGAACCCATCAGCTTTATCTTATCACGCTTTCTCTTCCGGTTTCTTTTTTAACTCTGTTGTCAAGCTTCAAGTGGGTAGGCTGCGGTTTTTATCTTTGAGATGGAGGAGGTTGAGAGGAGATTTAACTGAAGTAAATAAAGCAATGATGAGGGCCCTGACAAGGTGGATATGGAAGGACATATTTCTAAAAGCAACAGAGACACCAGGGGGAATAGATTTAAAGTGATAGGCTGAAGGATTAAGGAGGAGTTGAGGGGAAATTATTTTCACTAGAGAGTGGGGGTTGGGTGAGATAGAGGCAGAAAGCTTCAATAACATGCAGTGCATGGTTATCCATTGGAAACACCATAATCTACGGGGCTACCGCCAAGAGCTGAAAAATGAAGAAAGGCATCTGATGGGCTGAATAGCCACATCCTTTACTATTATTATTCAGAAATCTATAATTGACCTTGTCACTTCAACCAATACAACCCTCAGAAGGACCATTCATATTGGTTAAATAAGACATCCAAATAATTTTGGTGTTGACTTTTGAGAGAAAATGCAGAATATTATCCTTTGAACATTGGCTCATTTAGTGTTTCATTGTCTCTGAGAAGTTTCACAAGTCTTGACTTTTGTTGTGGCTCCCAAGGATTTGAATTTGACCTCAGTGTTATGCAATACCGCACTTAGCAAAAATGTCCAATCCTAAACGCGGAAATTGTTCCCTAAAGACTCTCTCTACAAGACTTTGTCTCCCGTCATCACAGTTCACCTTCTTAAGAACCTGTTCATTATATTTCAATATAACTGATTGGTACTCTGAGACAACAAGAGAACATAACAAGGTGTTATGCATGAATTTTTATAATGGTTTTCCCATCACTTTCTGCATCTAGAGTGACATAGTGGGCAGCTAGTCACTAGGAGCATTGGGATAACACTCCCTCCCTGTGTGTGGAGCGTTTACTTTCTAATGATTAGATGATTGGAAATTTATGAAGCTTTATGTGTGATAATCTATATATTTCCGCTTTATTGTCTACAAGTTCAAAACCTTGATGCTCGAGCAGTAGGTACAATTTCAGAACTACACCTCATCCTATTATCATGAGTGTGTGTGAAAGATAGAACCATTGAGATGCTGTTGTCATGAGGAAAACTACAGGTTTGATTCAGTTATGTAACATATTTTAAACGGACATTGTGTGGAACATCTAATCAGTCTTGAGATGAGCTAAATTATTGGGCAGCAGTTCAGTTCTAGGTTTCAATGATTTTTTTTCTGGGTTCTTGCTGTAACAGTGACTGTTAGAGGTAAATCAAGGGTCATATCTCCAAAAGATGGGTCTCATAAAAGATCTAAGGTGAAATTCTTCCTGCATCAATGTGAGACTACGTTATTCTACTTCACTTATTCTGAGAACAGGAAGTGATCTTGAATGTCAGCTGAACAGCTGGTCGCAGATTCAGAAGCCTCAGGTGATGGGCCCTGCATGATTCACATGGGGATATTTATTGAGCTTTAAGATGGTTCAATTCCACCTCAAAGTCATTGGTCTAGGCGGCACAGTGGCACAGTGGTTAGCACTGCTGCCTCACAGTACTAGGAACACGGATTCGATTCCCAGCTGGGTCACCATCTGCGTAGAGGGTTTGCATGTTCATCTCGTGTCTGCATGGGTTTCCTCTGGGTGATCCAATTTTCTCCCATAACCTGAAAGATGCGCTGGTTAGGGTGCTTCGACCTGAACAGGTGCTGAAATGTGGCAACTAAGGGAATTTCACAGTAACTTCATTACCGTGTTAACGTAAGCATTACTTGTGGCTAATAAATAAACTTCAAAATCTTCCCAAGGGTGGTAGCATTTAGCATTCATTCAGGATATTTCATGGCCATATTTCATAAATAATGAAATATATAATTGGGCTGCACCATGGTTAGCTCTATTGCTTCAAAGCAACATGTATCCCAGGTTTAATTCTGACCTTGGGTCACTGCCTGTGTGGAGTTTGCACATTGTCTCCATGTCTGCATGGGTTTCTCCGGGTACTCTGGTTTCCTCCCACAGTGCAATGATATGTGGGTTAACTTGATTAGCCATGCTAAATTGCCCCTTGGTTTCAGGGGGACTAGCAAAGTAAATACTTAGGCTTACAAGAATAGAACCTGGGGGGATTGTTGTCAGTGCAGGCTCGATAGGCCAAGTGACCTTCTTCTGCACATTTGTGATTCTATGAAATGAATAAATTGACTGTGAAGTACGCTAGGCCATTACGCTAGGCCATTCCTTCTGATGAGTATTCACACAAGGAAGTCAATTTGCCCACTGGTGCTACACTTCCTGTTTGTTACTCTGCATCTCGATACGCTATGAGGAGCATCAGCTTTGGACCAACGGGGAGGACCTTTGCCTCAGAGTCAGAAGGACGTGGGTTCAAACCCCAACCCAGATACCTGAGTGAAAAGAATCCAGGTTGACACTCCCAGTGCAGGAGTGAGGGAGTGCTGTATTGGAAGAGATGCTGCTCTGAGGATAAAATATTGAAACAAGGCCTCTCAGGTGGTTTTAAAAGATTCCAGAGCACTATTACAAGGAAGAACAAAGGAGTTTTCCCCAAGCAATGTCCCTGGGAATTGTCCCTCAATCCACATCACAAAAACACAGGTTATCTGATCATTGGTAACACTATTATTCAGAGGAGTTTGCTGTGTTTCCCACATTATGGCAATGACTAATTAATTGGCTGTAAGGTGATTTGGAACGTTCTGGATTTTTGAAAGATACCATATAAATGTAAGTCTTTCTTTTTAAACTTCAAATATCAAATAAGCTAATATTGCTGTGAATCAGTTAATCACCTATTTCAGTAGTTAATGCCATTCACTTTGTCAGCATCATTAGCTCAATTCCGATTAAATTTAATAGTTACCAGTCCTTTAATCCTATCCCTTGACAAATACATCTTAAGTGACACCTGGTGTATATATTAATGCATAAGTCTTACACTCACAGGAACACAGGTATCGCTGATTTTAATAATTACTTCAAAATATGCTAATACAGTCAAGCTATGATTATATTATATTCATTTTATTTTAAACGGACATCACTAAACCATGATAGCACTCAAATATGAAATAGAGCTACCCATTGGTCAGTGTAATGTACTGACACAGCCGGCGGTAGTGATTAGCACGGCTGCCTCACAGCAGCGGGAGCCCAGATTCAATTCCAGCCTCACTTGACTGTCTGTGTGGAGCTTGCACGTTCTCCCTGTGACTGGGTACTCCGATTTCCTCCCGCAGTCCAAAGGTTGATTGGCCATGCTAAATTGATTCAGTGTTAATGGAACTAACAGGGAAAATATGAAGGGTACAGGAATAGAGCCTGAGTGAGATTGGGATCAGTGCAGATTCAATGAGCTGAATGGCCTCCTTTTACACTATAGGGATTCTATGACATCCAAACACAGGATAGAATCAACTAGTTCATCAAACCTGGTTCACAACATAATGGACAAGCTCGACATTCACCATCCATCCCAACACTCACCAACCCACCCCAACACTCACCAACCCATCCCAACACTCACCAACCCCCCCAACCTTCACCAACCCACCTCAACACTCACCAACCCATCCCAACCCTCACCAACCCACCTCAACCCTCACCAACCCATCCCAACCCTCACCAACCCACCCCAACACTCACCAACCCCAGCCCACCCTCACCAACCCACCCCAACCCTCACCAACTCATCCCAACCCTCATCAACCCACCCCAACCCTCACCAACTCATCCCAACCCTCACCAACTCACCCCAACACTCACCAACCCACCCCAACACTCACCAGAGCAAGGGAGAAAAAAATTGTAATGGTAATAATTGTCTAATCACATATGCCACAGTGTTACAAAGTAACTCATTAAAGTCATAGAGGTTTACAGCTCGGAAACAGGCCCTTTAGCCTAACTTCTCCATGCCATCCCTTTTCATTGTGTGAAATGCCCACAGATAATGACAAGATGTTTTATAAATACAAGTTGCAGTGAATTATTCTTGTAGAAAATAATCAAATGTTCCAGAACACTTTGCAATGTGAAAGAAAGGTAGAAGGATCACCAATGCAGTGGACGTATTGTGACTGCTACCTGAGAACTACCACTGCAGGCAGATTGGTATCTGAGTTACACCATTGCATGTAGATCTGTACCTGAGGAAAACCATCCCAATATTTTTATGGGCTCTGTGAAGTGAGATTGACTATCAGTTAATGTTGAACTATGGACATCCTACTCTAACGCCCACTTAAGTACTTCATTTACACTGGTACATTAAACTGCTTGCTGAGATTAACCTCTGAGTTTGTTTTAAGATTGCTAGTCCTTTGCAGCATACATTAAAGTGAGGTTTGATGAATCGAGACGTGCTTGAGATGTTAAAGGTCTCTCTCCCACTGTCCTCACTCAGAAGGACAGTTTCCAAGTGAACAGAAAGAAGCTGAGGCTGGTTTGTCATATTTATTCCCGGGGTCAGGCAGCTAGAGTCTGCCGAAGCATCAATCAGCGGTGGAACAAGGGTACAATGGTAGTATACATATTAATGAGGAATGACACCCAGTGCCTGTCATAGCACCAATTGTTAATTCACATACAGTGTGCACCTGCTGTACCCTATATAAAAAAACAGCCAGGCTCATTCTGTCAGCCCCTGTTCCTGTATTGTCTTATCTAAATAATACCATAGCGAGACACAGGGTTATTCCAGTGTCAACTAACAAAATGCAAACAAACACTGCTCCCTTTTTTAAACCGCCTCAGTTCGTAAGGAAATAGACCTTTAGAAAATCAGAAAATGTATGGTGATAATAATATTGTTATCAAATCTTAACCTCTAGGATTCTCTCTATAAACTCTTTACTATATTTCTCTTCCTGATCACTGAGGAATGAATGGATATGGACATAGGGTGGGAAGATGGTGTTGAGGTCAAAGGTCAGCTCTGTCACTTTTGAATGGTGAAGAACATTCGCAGGGCCAAATGGCCTACTCTGGCTCCTGTGTCATACATTCTTCAAAATCCAGCTCTTTGGTCAAACTACCATCTCCTCATGTATTTCAGCACTCCCTCCCAAGATGCAAGTAGGAATATTTCACCATGTTATAGGTGCTACATAAGTGCCTCACAGTGCCAGGGACCCGAGTTCGATTCCCGACTTGAGTCACTGTCTGCGCAGAGTCTGCACATTCTCCCTGTGTCTGCGTGGGTTTCCTCTGCTTTCATCCCACAGTCCAAAGATGTGTGGGTTAGGTTGATTGGCCGTGCTAAATTGCCCCTAGTTTCGGGGGGGATTAGCAGATTAAATATGTGGGGCGACCAGGATAGAATGGGACTGTTGTCTGTGCAGACTTTACAATTAAATGGCCTCCTTCTGTACTGTAGGGATTCTATGATTTTATAAGTGCAAGTTGTTATTGTAAAATAGGCTCCATTGACCTTGCGGTGGCCTCGGTCACAGCAACCCTAGTGGGAACCAGCGGATGCCATGTATTCTATCTCCAGATTCATGTACAAACATTCAAATTCAGAGCAGGAGTAGGCCACTCAGCCCCTTGAGCCTGCTCTGTCATTCAATAAGACCATGGCGCATCTCATTGTAACCTCGATCCCATATTCCTGCCTACCTCCAATAATCTTTCACCCTCATACATATCCAGAATCTATCTAGCTCTGCCTCTGAAACACTCAAAGACTCTACTTCCACTGTCTTTTGAGGAAGAGAGTTCCAAAGATTGGGTACATTCAAGATTAGAGAGAAGAGGCAGGCAGCCAGGGTGATATCTCCAGCAACAAGCCTTGTCCAAACAGCAGGCCTGTAAATGGTCAGGCTCAAAAGCAAGGAGGAGCAAGGCCCAGGCCAGGAGGTGGTCTGCAGTTGCCTCTTGCACACTATAAGGTCAGAGACTAGGAGAGTGACACTGGACTGGAGCTGGGTACAAAATTCTGCTGGATTGTAGATACAACCTGAGTGTATCATAGTCCTGACTCCAGTCTGCACTTCATTTAGTGAAGTCCCTTGCTGGAACTGAGCCAAGAAAAGCAACTGTGGGTAGGCTCTCTACCTGATCAGTTACCAGATCGAGTAGCCTGTCTCCTGCAAACAGCCTGACCCTGATAACCTTGAGACAAAAAGTACTGATCGTTTCCAGGGCCTATGCATTTCATTTCAGTTTTAACATATAGAATCACACAACAACACAGGTAACACCTTGTATTTCTGTATTTGTAGCAACAATTTGTTTCTAACATGATAAAACTTTCCACCACGGAGGTAATTTAAAACAAAATTTGACACCAGGCTACACAGGGAGATATTGGGACAGGTAACAAAAATTCAGTCAAAGAGTTTTTTGTAAGGAGTGTCTTAAAGAAGGAGAAAGGTAGATAGGTTTAGAGAGGGAATTCTGGCGGTTACGACTCTGGAAGCTGAGAATATAGGAACAATGGAGAAGTAATGAAAATCCAGAAGGTTTAAAAGGCTGGAATTTTAGGAGTGGAAATACTTTGGAGGATTGTGGGAAAGGTTGAGTTGGAATCACTTTAAGGTTGTTTTAAGATTATTTTATCTCCTCTTTCCTTAATCTTTCTGCCTGATGGCTTCCCCTTTCCCTCTTTTTCTCAATTTTACCTCTCTCCCACATCTCTCCACCTCCCCCCACATCATCATCTATCACAATTTATCCTCTGGTTTCAGATTCTCTGCTGTTTGGGCATTCACATCTTCTATTCTCTCTATGGACTGCCATTAGTAGCTTTTCCCTTTGTTTTTGCAGTATAAATATCTTCCACTTTCTATGCCTTTTAAGTTTGACAAAGGGTCATCTGGACTCGAAACGTCAGCTCTTTTCTCTCCTTACAGATGCTGCCAGACCTGCTGACATTTTCCACCACTTTCTCTTTTGGTCTATCCATCCTTGCCCGATCTGACAGCAGTGCAGACAGGAGACTGTCCCACCTGCCCTAAGACACAAGAAGCAAAGTTAGGAGGAAGGGAGGGAGGGAGGTGAGGAATACCCTGTGTGCATCCGGAGGTGTGCCTTGAGGCGTGAGCTTTTGGTGTAGGTCTTCCCGCAGCCCGCGTAGTCACACGTGTGGGTGGCCACCCGCTTCCTGGGCCACGATCAACTGCCTGTTTAATTTCCTCTTGTACATTCTCATTGAACCTGTTTCCAATTATCCTTCAGGCACTGCATTCCTCACCGTAATAACTTGTTGTGTGAAAAAATGTTTTCTCATGTTGCTTCTGGTGCTTTTGTTAAAAATCTTAAATTTGTGTTCTTTGGTTCCCATTCCCTCCAGCCACTGGAAACTATTCCTCCTCAGTTACTGCATCAGAGCTGGCCTTGACCTTGAATAGCCCTATTAAATCTCAACTGACATTAGAAATGTTAAGACAGTACGGTAGCACAGTGGTTAACACTGCTGCCTCACAGCGCCAGGGACCCAGATTTAATTCCCAGTTTGGGCCACTGTCTGAGTGGAATCTGTATGTTCTCCCCAAATCTGCATGGGTTTCCTCCTGATGTTCCAGTTTGCTCTCACAGATGTGCTGGTTAGTTGCATTGGCTGTGCTAAATTCTCCCTCAGTGAAACTGGACAGGTGCTGGAGGGGATTTTCATTGTAGTGTTAATATAAGCCTATGCGTGACTCTAATAATTAACCAAACAAAGTTCTGACTGGACACACAGCAAAATGCTGAAAATACTCAGCAGGTCTTGAAGCAACTGTGGAGAAAGAAAGAGTTAACATTACAGGTCATTGACTTTTTTTCAGAGTTCTTTTTAGTCTCCTCAATCCTAAGGACCATGTGTTGGTGACCAGGTCCATCAAGCCCATCCCCACACTCACAATAACTTACACACCATGTTGATACGCTTCTTCACTAGCTCGTCCCTCCCACCAACAGCCATATTCTCTTCTTTCTTTATTCATTCACGGGATGGGGCCTTCGAGGGCAAACTCAGCATTCATTACCCATTCCTCATTGTCTCCTGGGAGCTGGAAATTCCACAGAACAAAACCCACACCAATTATCAAATTTCTCCAACTTCTCCTCATTGCTAATGCCCTCCAAATCAGGCAATATCCTGGTAAATCTTTTCTGCATCCTCTCCAAAGCCTCCACATCCTTCTGGTAGTGTGGTGACCAGAATTGAACACTATATTCCAAGTGCGGCCTGACTAAAGTTCTATAAAGTTGCAATACGACTTGTTAATTTTTAAACTTAATGACCTGGCCAATGAAGACAAGCATGCCGCATGCCTTCTTGACTACCTTCACCACCTACATTGTCAATTTCAGTGTACCTGTACACTCAGATCCCTCTGCCTACAATACTCTTAAGGGCTCTGCTCTTTACTGTTCTCTATAGAGACATTGACCATCTCTGACACAGTCTGGACTAGGTACAACTCCCTCTCGAAGGCGTAATTAAACATTTGGTAATGAAAGAATAAAGTAAGGAATGTATAAACTAAAATCACAATCTTGTGATTAGAAAAAGGATGAACCTCAGTCTGTAACAATGGTCCAGCATCTACAATAATAGTTATAATCTGATAGTAATGGGCAGTAACCAGCTGGGGCTAAATAACACAGATTGTAAAGTTGACCTCATTTCCTGGACTTCCGGTTTGATAGCCATTATTGGATTTTAGGAACTCTGGAGATTTTGCCTTTGATTCACGGAATCGAGTGAGGGAGGAATGCGTGGCAATGCGAACAACATGTGGTCTGTAATTAGCCCAATCACACAAATGGTTCTTTCACTCTTATGTGATTTTTGTTCACTCAGCACCTTTATAGTTAACATTTCCTCTTGTCGAGACATAAACTGTATCATTACAAAACAACAACTCACTACCACATGGCCCAGATTCCAATATTTTTATTTGCACCTCCATTCCACATCTCCCGAGAATGACATCTCTTTGGCCTACAGGTGATATTCCTGTCTCTGAGTTATAGAATCCCTACCGTGCAGAAGGAAGCCATTCGACCCATTGAGTCTACACCAAACACAATCCCACCCCAGACCCTCCCTCTGAAAGCCCACACATTTACCCTGCTGATCTCTCTGACAGTAGGGTCAATTTAGCACGGCCAATCTACCTAACCTGCACATCTTTGGACTGTGGGAAGAAACCGGAGCACCTGAGGAAACCCATGCAAACATGGGGAGAATGTGCAGACTCCACAAAGATAGTGAACTCATGCCCCTGTGAGGCAGCAGTGCTAACCACTGCACCGAGACAAATAGTGACATATTTTAGCCTCACTTCTTTCCCCCTTTTCTTCCCACCTGCTTCTGCTGCCTCCTTTTCCAGTTTTCCCTCCCCCCTTCCCCTTTCTCCCTCCCCCTTTCCCCAAATAAAATAAGTTTAAATCTTTCAATTCTAATGAAAATACATTCACCTCAAACGATAACTCTGTTTTTCTTTCTTCACAGATGCTGCAGGAGCTGGAGGGTCTTTCCCAGCATTTTCTGTTTGGTTTTTGATTTTTGGACAGGCTAACAGCCATTGCCATTGAGAAGAGGTCACCATATAGCTGACCTCTTCATGTCACAGGTCATCATATCTGATTGATGAGTATTAGGATCACTGAGACTGTCTCTGAAGTATTACATAAATTGCTCTTTCCAATCTGTGACTGACCCTACCTTTCGATCCTGTTCCTCTCACAACCAGGCAGCTCCAAAGTTGTAGTGTTTTCATCAATTTCCTACAATACAGAAGGAGGCCATTTGGCCCATTGAGTCTGCACTGACCACAATCCCACCCAGACCCTATTCCTCTGACTCTTATTTACCCTGCTAATTCCCCTGACATGCAGGGGCAATTTAGTATGGCCAATCAATCTAACCCGAACATTTTTCTCCTGTGGGAGGAAACCAGAGCACATGGAGGAAACCCATGCAGATACAGGAAGAATGTGCAAATTCCACACAGACAGTTACCTGAGGCTGTAACTGAATCATGGCGCTGTGAAGCAGCCATGCTAAACACTGTTTCATCGTGCCACCCAGCTTTATTTTCTTTAATTTATTTCCTCACAGCTCAACTTGAAAGGACACCCTCACAGGTTCCAACTTAACTGACTGCTGCTTTTTAATCAATATCTTGAAAATACACAAAATAATTACAATTTCACTTAACCTGAAAAGGAATGAAATTTACACAATGGTAGTTCTCAAATTTCTCCACGGCCCTCATGCTCTCCCTTTCTCTAGAACCTTCTCCAACCCTATAGCCAGTCCACTGCAACATCTCTACACCTTCAATTCTATCCTCTTGCACATAACCAATTTCCATTACCCCATTGTCTCAACTGCCACAGCCTAAGCTCCAAAATTCCCTGTCTAAATTTCTTTGCCTCTTATTCTTTCTTTGATATGTTACTTCAAACTGGTTACTTTGACCAAACTTTTCGTCACCTGTTCTAATTTTTTTTCACTCAGAGGATGTGGGCTTCATGGCTAGGCCAACATTCACTGCCTGTTCCTAATTGTCCTTGAGAAAGTAGTGGTGAGCTGTCTTCTTGAACCACTGCAGTCCTTGCCTCAGGGATATTCAGAATACTGTCAGGAAGGGAGTTCCAGAATTTTGATCCAACGATAGAGAAGGAATACAATATAATTCCAATTCAGAATGGTGTGTAGCTTGGAGGGGAATTTACAGGTAGTAGTCTTCCCATTTAACTGCTGTTTTTGTCCTTCTAGATGGTAGATGTTGCTGGTTTGGAAGGTGCTTGCATAGTACATCTTGTAGCTGGTACATACTGTTACCACTGTGTGTTGATGAATGTTTAAGATGCCAATGAAGTGGGCAGTTTTGTCCTGGATGGTATCGAATTTCTTAATTATTATTGAAGCTGCATCCAGACAAGGGAAGAGTATTCCATCATGGTCTTTGCTTGTGTCTTGTGGATGGTGAACTGGATTTGGGGAGTCAGGAGCTGAATTACTCTCCCAACCTCTGATCTATACTTATTGGTACAACATTTTTATGGCTGCTCCAATTCAATTCCTGGTCAATGATAACCTCAAAGTGGTGATGGTGAAAGATTCACCGATGTTAATACTATTGTATGTCAAAGAGAGATGGTTAGATTCTCTCTTGTTGAAGATGGCCATTGCTTGGTACGTGTGTGGCACAAATGTTCCTTGCCAATTGTCAGCCTGAGCCTGAATATTGCCCAGATCCTGCACTATTTGCAGTTAGTGTTGTCTACTATTAGATTTGTTTGATAATTATTCCTGTGAAGCACTTTAAGCCATTTTACTACATTAAAGGGGTTATATAAATGCAAGCTGTTTTTTAATTTATGTGGTGAGGGGAGAGGAGCCTGCTCATGGGGTCATGTGATACACAAGGGTTCATGTGGGTTGAATTTATTGGATGCTCTGTTACAGGTTTTGTAACTTTAGGCACTGTCAGCCAGATGGGATATTGAAGCAAGTGGATTGGTACAGGACTCACATATTCAAAGAATAGATCATAGGAAGGCCTTGAATGTTTAGCAGATGGTAGAGAAGCATACAGACAAAATACAATCAGGAGTAGGCCATTTGGCCCTTCCAACCTGCTCCACCTTTCATTATGATCATGGCTGATCATCAAATTCATTACCCTAATCCTGTCTTCCCCCACCCCTCACCCCCATATCCCTCGATCCCTTTAGACACAGGAGTTATATCTTGAAATCACACAACGTTTTGGCATCAGCCATTTTCTATGTAGTGAATTGAACCACCCTCTGAATGAAGGAGTTTCTATTCACCTCAGTTCTAAAAGGTTTATCCATTATCCTCAAACTATGACCTCTAGTTCTGGACTCCGCCAGCATTGGGAACATTCTTTCTGAATCTATCTTCTCTAACCCTGTTGGAATTTTATAAGTTTCTTTGAGATCCCCTCCCACTCTTCTAAACTCCAATGAATATAATCCTAACCAACTTCGTGTCTCCTCATATGACAGTCCTCCCATCCTAAGAATCAGCCTAGTAAACCTTTGCTGCACTCTCTCTATGGCAAGGACATCCTTCCTCAGATAAGGATTTCAAAACTGCACACAATACTTCAGGTGTACTATTCGAATTAAAGGAACAGGGGATAGATTGGGAAAGATCACAACAACAATAACTTGTATTTATATAGATCCTTTAGATTCATAGAGCATGGAAACAGACTCTTTGGCCCAACTTGTTCATGCCGCCCATTTTTTTAACCCATAAGCAAGTTCCAATTGCCTGCATTTGGCTAATAGAGTCATAAAAGATTTACAGCATTAATGCAGTAATTCATCCCAAAGATCTTTATAGGTGCATTATTAAACAATATTTGATACCTAGTGACATATCAGGGATTATATGGCTCAAACCTATCTATATGCCATTGGAAAAATATCCCCTTATTTATATATCAAAATCCATCATCATTTTGAATGTCTCAATGAAATCTCCCCTTAACTTTCTCTGCTCTAAGGAGAACAAGCCCAGCTTCTTCTGTGCTTCCTTGTAACTGAAGTCCCTCATCAGTGATACCATTTAAATGCTTAATTTTTAAAGATGTTACTCAGCATGGAACTAACCGTTGTCGCCAGGAATCTGCTTCACTTATTCATTAATTTGTGGGAAAGAACAGATTTTTTCCGATATCTGGTCTAATTTAAGGTTGTCAGCTTCGTATGTTCCCTGGTTTTGGAGGAAATCCAAGTTAAAGAGTCTGTTTTGCATACTACCGTAATTCATTATGTTTTATCATTTTTATTTTGTTAAGGTAAACAGTATTCAGGGATACGGAACTACAGTAGCTAAATGGAACTGAGATACAGATCAGCCATGATCTAATTGAATGCTGGAACAGACTTGAGGGCAGAATGGCCTCCTCTTGTTCCTATGACTTACACAGAAGGTTTGTTGAGATTTCAATATTTTGTTCTTATTTAATTAGGGTTCTAATGACATCATAGCATCCATTTATGTATATTTTAAAATATTCTGGTGAGGTACAGAACTTGAGTACTGTTGTTAAAAAAAGACATACTATCAAAGTTTATCATCCTGCACTCATCAGGATAAATGCATGAAAAACAAAATTCAAAGGGATTTGCCCACTGATCAGCAGTACCCTTTTCTCTTGCAACATAAATGTTTGCTCCCTTTGAAATTTAGTATTCTTGTGTTTGTCCTGATGAGTTCAGGATGGAAAGCTTCGACTGCATGTCTCTCCTTTTCAGCAATATTTAAGATGTAGGTGGAAATCGAGTGAGAATTGCTTTAACAATGTTCTTGCTCATTTCCTGAAGAAAGGTGGTGGGAGGCCAACTGAGGTGAATGTAACAATGCCCACCTTCGAGTTTGACAGAGCTGGTGGAGTGTTAGGGCAAGAAATAACTGGAAGCCAGGAAGTAGCAGTGTAACAAGACCACCCTGGGAAGGTTATTTTGCCACTGAAAGTTTCAGCCTCGTTGTGAGCTGGGGTTCAGTGGCTGGTGCTCCCATTTCTCAGTCAGAAGCATCTGTGTCAAGCTCCATTCCTCTGCAGACCCAAGCATTAATCCAAGCTGATACTTTCGATGCTGTACTGAGAGAGCCCTGGGATGTTGGAAGTGTCATCCTTATGATAAAATGTTAAGCTGAGGCCCATCTGCTCTCTGTGTTGAATATAAAGGATCTCAAGGGCCATTATTTTGAGAAAAAAATAGTGACTTGCATCTATATCATACCTTTTGCCATATCTATTGCCCAGCCATTGGTTTTGAATTACAGTCTCTGTTGTAAGAAAGGAAAGAGCTGAGGATTTCTCTTGGGTTCTCAACCACAGACACTAAAATTTATCACTCAACCACAGACACTAAAAACCCATTAGTGTTTATGGGATCTGACTGCATACACAGGAGGTTTGTTGGGGATTTCAGTATTTTGTTCTTATTTAATTGGGGTTCTAATGACATCACAGCATCCATCTGTATATACATCAGTATGGGGCACAGAACTTGAGTATTGTAAGAAAAAGACATACTGTCAAAGTTTATCATCCTGCACTCATCAGGACAAATTCAAGAAAAGATTAAATTCAAAGGAATTTGTCAACCGATCAGCAGCATCCTTTTTTCTTGCAACACAAATGTTTGCTCCCTTTGAAATTTGGTATTCTTGTGTTTATTCTGATGAGTGCAGGATGGAAAGCTTCAACTCTCCTTTTCAGCAATATTTAAGATGTAGGCAGAAATCAAGTGAGAATTATGGGATCTGGCATCTTTCTCACAGTCTTACAGTAACAATAGCCTGGATATCAAATTGGGGTGGGTTGGCTAGGTGAGGGATAGGTTCAGAGGGTGGATTCCCTGCATGTTGCATGGTTTTAACTTTATATAACATTCAGACATTGTCCATGTCTGGGACTCACTCTGATTAATGAGTTTTCATCCTGGAGGGAAGATTCTGGAACTGCTGCTGAGAACAGGTAACTCTGATACACAGCTCCACTGGGGGTCCTTTCCCAGGAATACCTGATCCCAGGAAATGATAGGATTTGATCTGATTTGATTTATTATTGTCACATGTATTGACATACAATGTGAAGTATTGTTTCTTGCATGCTATTCAGACAAAGCATACTGTACATAGAGTACATGGGAGAGAGTGCAGAATGTAGTATCACAGTCTTAGCTTGGGTGTGAAAGATCAGCTTAATATAAGATAGGTCCATTCAGAAGTCTGATGTTGTTCTTGAGTCGGTTGGTACGTGATCTCAAACTTTTGTCTACAGAAGAAGCTGGAAAAGAGTATGTCCAGGGTGTGTGGGGTCCTTGAGTATGCTGACTGCTTTGCTGAGGCAGTGGGAAGTGTAGACAGAATCAATGATAGGAGACTGGTTTGCATGATGGATTGGGCTACATTCATAGGCTTTCGTTGTTGTTAGTGGTCTTGGGCAGAGCAGGAGCTATACCAAGCGGTGATACAACCAGAAAAAATACTTTTTATGGGGCATCTGTAAAAACTGTTGTAGTGGACATGCCAAATTTGTTTAGCCTCCTGCGAAAGTAGAGGCGTTGGTAGGCTTTCTTAACTGTCTTGTCGGTGTGCGTCCAATCTTTCACCCTGTACGGGGATGGTGTCCAATTACAGACACCAGGGTTTTTTTAATGGGGTTGGGAGATGCAGATGCCAGGAAGAAGTCCTGTTTCTCTAGGTCTGTGAAGCTGTGCTGTGAAGACACACTCCTGAAGCTTGGGAAATCCAGCCAAACCAGACTTAAACCAGTCAAACAGGTTAAATCAGAGGCTGTTCAACTCATTAAAATAATAAGATTGCCAACTCACCTTCTGGGAGCAAGTTGTCTATCCTCTCCTTGCCCTGTCAGCCGTGAACCCGGAGACTGGAGAATAAAGCGGGGGTTAGGACTCAGATGTTTAGAAATATATAATTTCTGACCCAGCCTCAACCCAACTATTTTTTGGGAGTTAAATTTGCCCTTACGTTACAAAAGTGATTACACTTCCAAACTATTTAATTGGCTCTAAAGCTTTCAGTACATCCTGAGGTCCTTTCACTGAGCCATCTGGTGATAGACATGGGAAAGGGAAATCCATGATTAATGTTATTCAACAGATACTCCAAGGGCAGCACGATGGTACAGTGGTTGGAATGGCATGGTGGCACAGTGATCAGCACTGCTGCTTCACAGTGTCAGGGACCTGTGTTTGTTTAGTAGCTTGGGTGGCTGTCAATGCATTGTCTGCACATTCTTCCAGTGACTGCATGGGTTTCCTCCGGGTGCTCCGGTTTCCACTCCAAAAAATATGCTGATTAGATGCATTGGCTGTGCTAAATTCTCCCTCAGTGTTACCCGAACAGGTGCTAGAGTGTGGCAAGTTGGGGATTTCCACACTAACTTCATTGCAGTGTTAATGTAAGTTGACTTGTGACACTAATAAATAATAAAAAATGAACAGTCTACAGGTAGGAATTTTTAATATAATTGGTTGAATATAGAGTGTTATTAGAGAACACAGAACCTTTCCAGTGCAGAAAGACGTCAGTTGGTCCATCGAGTTTGCACTGGCTTTCTGAAAGACTGTTCTACCTGCTCCCACTCCCTTGCCTTTTTCCAGTAATTTGCACAGTATTTCATTTCAGATAGCAATCCAATTCTCAATTGAATTTTCTATCAAGCCTGCCTCCTCAGGAAGTTCATTTCAAACTCCAACCATTCTCTGGGTGAAAATCTTTTCCTCGGATCACTTCTATTCCTTTTGCCCATTATTTCGAATCTATACCTTCTAGTTCTTGGTGCTCTCTTGATTGAAAATGTTTTCTACCTTGTCTGTACCCCTCAGAATCTTGAACACCTCTATCACATCTCCTCTTGACTGCTTTTTCTCCAAGGAAAATATATGCCATCTCTCCCATCTATCCTCAAGCTATAGTTTTCATCCCTGGAATCATTCTTGTGAACATCCTCTGTACTCTCCCCAATGTCTTCATCCTTCCTCAAGTATGGCACACCCATAACAGGATAAAGTATTCAGGATGCAGTACTCCAGATGAGGCCTAACTGGTGTCTTATACAAGTTCAACATGATCTCCTTCCTCTTGTACTCAACACGTCAATTAAGAAAGTTTAAGATACTATGTGCTTTGTTAACTGCTCTCTCAATATAAATCAGGAAGAGCAGGGGTACTTACACTAACCACTGGGGAACTTCCTCCAATTTGAAAAACAACTATTTATCACCACTGTCTGTTTCTTGTCTCTCAGTTAATTTCCTTTCCAAGTGCCTACTTTCCCCTTTGTTCCATAAGGTATAATTTTACTCACAAGTCTGTTGTATGGCACTGTATCAAATGTTTTTCAAAAATCTAGATATACCACATCACCAGCAGTGCCCTTATCAACATTCTCATCAACAACTTTTGTCTCAAGATGGTACCTTTCTTGCGATTTCTTGCCCAGCACACCTTCTAATTCTATTTTTAGCTCTTGTTCTATGTTTCTAAAACTTTATTCTAACTCTTTTCTATGACTGTAACACTATATTCTGCACTTTCTCATTTCTTTCTCTGTGAACGGTATGCTTTGTCTGTATAGCGCACAAGAAACATTACTTTTCACTGTATGTTCATACACGTAACGTTAATAAATCAAATCAAATCAAAATCAAATCATTCTCTACAATCACCACAAAAACTCCACCAAGTTGGGTAAACATGATTTTCCCTTAATGAACCCATGCTGGCTTCCCTTAATTATCCTACAATTGTCTAAATGACGATGGATTTTGTTTCAAGCTCTAGTTTCGAGAATTTAACTTTACTCCACACTTTCCATTGGATATTTTTCTTATATACTTTGATGGGATATGGATGTCCCTGCAGGGCCAGTATTAATTGTCATTTCCTATTGTTCTTGAACAGCAGGCCTTGTTTCAGAAGATAGTTAAGAGTCAATCACATTATTGTGGACCTGGAGTCCATGTAGGCCAAACCAGGTAAGGATGGTAAATTCCCTTTAGTTAATAGAGCATAGAACATAGAACACTACAGCACAAACAGGCCTTTCGGCCCACGAGTTGTGCCGATCATATCAATACCTATCAGGCCATAGAGCTATCTGTAACTCCCAATCCCATTAAATCAGATGTGTTTTTATACCAATTGACAATCATTTCATGTCACCATTCCTAAGGCTAGCTTTATAATCCAGATTTTTAAAAAAAATAGTTAATTTAAATTAAACTCCACCAATTCCACTCTACTTTCTCAGGAGAGTAAGGAAATTTGACATGTCAGCTACAATTCTCACCAACTTTTACAGACACACCATAGAAAGCAACCTTTCTGGTTGTATCACAGCTTGGTATGGGCTCCTGCTCAGTTCAAAACTGCAAGAAACTACAAAGGGTCATGAACAAAGCACAGTTCATCACTCAAACCAGCCTCCTACCCATTGACACTGTCTACACCTCCCATTGCCTCAGAAAAGCAGCCAGATAATCAAGGAAGCCACGCACCCCGGACATTCTCTCTTCCATCTTCTTCCATCGGGAGAAAGATATAAAAGCCTGAGGTCACGTACCAGCCAACTCAAGAACCACTTCTTCCCTGCTGCCATCAGACTTTTGGATGGATTTACCTTACTTGAATTGATCTTTCTCTACACTCTAGCTATGATAGTAACACTACATTCTGTGCAGTCTCCTTTCCTTCTCTATGAACAGTTTGCTTTGTATAGCGCGCGACTTTTCACTCTACACTAATACATATGACAATAATAAATCAAATCCAGTCAAAGCAAAAAGGGACTTGAACCCATGCCCCTAGGGTATCAGCTTGGGACCTCCACTGACATGACCATCACAGCATCGCTAACCCAAACTGATCAATATAGGAAAAGATATCCCAATAGAATCAGCAACACAGAAGACAAAGCAGGCTACCTGTGGTGCTGTTCAGCAGATGGTGTGGAATACTGCCTATCAAGATGAAGTCAAGCTTTCTGTGGTTTTGATTTAATTTAACCCAGGAGAACAGTAAACCTCTTCGCTGCTGGGAATCTATAATTTGCTGTAACTGCTGGAGTTATTAGACCAGGGATTTTGGAATTGACGATTCGTCTGCTTTCATGAACAGTGTCACAAAGTACGTTCCCCTGTCTAGTCTCTAACCTGAGGGCAATAATTTATTTGTAATGGGTGCTGAATACCTTTGATGCTTCCAGCATGATGTAAAACAGAATATCCCTGGAAACCTCCAGTATGATAATAAGTAAACCACAGAAAGAAGGAGAGACCGTGAGGGGCAATTTCCTACATCAAATAGTGAGAATATTTTTCCTCGTTGACACATCATGTGGGATTATTAATTGGGTCATCTACCTTTTCAAATTTAGCTTCAGTTGGGATTTGTAAATATGTCTAGCATCTGCCTTTTATTGCATTCTTATTTTAGCACACACACACATCCTGGCCACATAGAAAACAGAAAGAACCTGAATTTTGATAGCATCTTTCACCACCTCAGAAGGATACAATGTACTTTCTAGCCAACAGAATACTTTTTTTTAAGTCTCATCTCTGTTGTGCTTTAGGGAACACAGGAACCAATTTGTGCACAGCAAGATCCCACAGATGTGATTTTCTTGGCCGCATGAGATGCCACAGGCTGAGTCACTACCAGCTCCATGACTCTGAGCAATATTTCCTCCATTGGTGCAAGTGAATGGAGTTGTGGTGTTGAGCTTCACTAGTCCTTTGTGGCTTACTGCTGTTATGGGTGCCTTTCTCCAGCAAGTCAGAATATGAGCGATAGTGTGGCACTGCAATGGCTGTGTGTGTGTGGTGTGCAGAATCTGAATGTAAGGGAGTTCTGCTGGTGAGTGATGGTGCTGTGTGCTACATTGAGCAGTGTGAGAGATTGATAGAGTGATGTGTAGGAGATGTGATGGGAAGAGGTATTCACTGGCCTTGGCCGTGCCTGTGGGATCATTGGATTTTTGCTGCACTGTTGTCAGATCCTCAGATTCTGTGTTAACTCAATCTCAAACCAGTTAGTGAAGTGTAAGACTAATACACTCCTTGATATTAAGTTTATTTACACATGCAACACAATATACATACTGCATTCCTACAGTCCTATGTTCCAGCAGTCTCTCTTTATAAGTGCTCAAGGTGCTTGGGATAGGCATGAAGCTGGGGGCAGTAGTTATAGCTGGGGGAATGGTAATTATGAGCTCATTAGGAGGGAATTAGGGTGCATAGGTTGGACTAGGAAACTACAGGGACTGGGAACATCTGAAATGTGGAGCTTATTCAAGGAGCAACTACTGTGAGTCCTTGATAAGTATGTTCCTGTCAGGCAAGGAGGAAATGGTCAAGTAAGGGAACCGTGGTGTACTAAAAAAGCTAATTTGCTGGTTAAAAGGAAAAAAGAGGCTTACGTCAGGATGAGGCTTGAAGGCTCAGTTAGTGCAATGGATAGCTATAGATTAGCCAGGAGTGAGCTAAAGAGTGAATTGAGGAGAGCTAAAAGGGGACACGAGAAGACTTTGGCTTTAGGATTCAAGGAGAATCCTAAAGCTTTCTTTAGATATGTTAAGAATAGAAGATTGGTTAGGGCATTGTTAGGGCCAGTTATGGACAGCAGTGGGAAGTTGTGCGTGGAGCCTGAAGAGAGTGGAGAGGCACTGAATAAATATTTCTCTTCGGTATTCACGCAGGGAGATGTAAATGTAGTTGTGGAGAACACTGGGATACAGGGTTGCAAACTGGAAAGTATTGAAGTAGATAAGGAGGATGTGCTAGATATTCTTGAGGGTTTGAAGATAGATAAGTCCCCTGGGCCGGATGGGATTTACCCTAGGATTCTCTGGGAGGCGAGAGAGGTGATTGCAGAGCCTCTGGCTCTGATCTTCAGGTCGTCATTGGTTATGGGTATAGTGCCGGAAGACTGGAGGATAGCGAATGTGGTCCCATTGTTCAAGAAGGGGAAGAGAGATCTTCCAGGGAATTATAGGCCAGTGAGTCTTACTTCTGTTGTGGGCAAAGTATTGGAGAGAATTATTAGGGATAGGATTTATAGTTATTTAGAGAGAAATGAATTGATTGGGATAGTCAGCATGGTTTTGTGAAGGGTAGGTCGTGCCTTACTAACCTCATTGAGTTTTTTGAAAAAGTGACAAAGGAGGTGGATGGGGGTAAGGCGGTTGATGTGGTATATATGGACTTTAGTAAGGCGTTTGATAAGGTGGCCCATGGAAGACTTCTGCAGAAAATGCAGATGTATGGGATAGAGGGTGATTTAGCTAATTGGATTAGGAATTGGCTAGCAGATAGAAGACAGAGGGTGGTCGTTGATGGGAGATATTCATCGTGGAGTTCGGTTACAAGTGGTGTACCTCAGGGGTCTGTTTTGGGGCCCCTGCTGTTTGTAATTTTTATAAATGATCTGGATGAGGTATTGAAGGATGGATTAGTAAATTTGCAGATGATACTAAAGTCGGTGGAGTGGTAGATAGTGAAGAGGGGTGTTCTAGTTTGCAGAGAGACTTGGACAAGTTGCAGAGCTGGGCCGAGAGGTGGCAAATGGAGTTTAATGTGGAAAAGTGTGAGGTAATTCACTTTGGCAGGAATAACAAGTGTGTAGAGTATAGGGCTAATGGTAGGACTCTTAATAGTGTTGATGAACAGAGGGATCTTGGTGTATGTGTGCATAGATCCCTGAAAGTTGGCAATCAAGTCGATAAGGTTGTTAAGAAGGCATACGGAGTCTTAGCTTTCATTGGTAGGGGGATTGAATTTCGGAGCCGCAACGTCATGTTGCAACTGTACAAAACTCTAGTGCGGCCGCACTTGGAGTATTGTGTGCAGTTCTGGTCCCAACATTATAAGAAAGATGTGGAGGCATTGGAGATGGTACAGAGGAGGTTTACCAGGATGTTGCCTGGTATGGAGGGCAGGTCTTATGAAGAGAGGCTGAGAGATTTGAGGTTGTTTTCGTTAGAAAGAACGTGGCTAAGAGGAGACCTTATTGAAACATATAAGATGATTAGAGGTTTAGGTAGGGTGGACAGTGACAGTGGAGCATGTGCTAGTCTCGCAGGCAGTTAGACCCGCATACGACCAGCTAGCAGCTGTTCTGTAACTTACCTACCTTAACATGCACAATTATAAGTGGATCATGAATTGTGGCCCCTGTGCCAATTAAAAGTATGAATGAATTTTTAGCCCATAGAATCTTAACAGCAGACCATTTAGCCCATTTTGCCTGTGCAGTCTCTTTGAAAGAGCTAAGCTATTAGTTTCACTCCTCTACTTTTTCCCTATAGCCTTATAATTTTTTTTCCTTATCAAATATCTAGTTCTGTTTCATGTTGACAGTTATGATAGAGCCTGCTTTCACCAGCCTATCAGGTAATGCATTCCAGAGCACAGCACACCACGTCAAAGAATTCTCAATCACTTCTTTTGCCAATGACCCTACATTTGTGTCCTGTGGTTAGTGACCACCCCCCCAACTGTGGCCAATGGAAATAATCTCTCCTATTTACCCAATGGGCATCCGTACCAAAAAATGCTTCAATATTAGTTTTTTATCACTTTGTGATGTGAAATCAGTTTAGTTTGTAACCTCATCGCTGAAATTCAATTGTTATCCATAGACCATCAAGTTGCCTTTGCAGTTTTTCTCAACAACATTAGTGATGTTGTGGTTCTGCAACCGTTTAACTCTCTGGTTCTCAGTTGTCCACTGAAAGGACATTGTCCATGTGTCTGCTATCCCATTCTCTCCGTAGTCATGATGTAGAGATGCCGGTGTTGGACTGGGGTAAACACAATAAGAAGTCTCACAACACCAGGTTAAAGTCCAACAGGTTTATTTGTAGCAAACTGGCAGTTTCGAAAGCTAGTGGTGTTTGCTACACATAAACCTGTTGGACTTTAACCTGTTGTTGTGAGATTTCTCACTGTGTTTCTCTCCGTGTCAGGCTTCAATCTCAGCTGAGGCAGCAAGGTGGCACAATGGTTAGCACTGCTGTTTCATAGCTCCAGGGACTTGGGTTTGATTCCAATCTCGGCTCACTGCAATGTTTGCACGAGATTGCCGTATCTGCATGTGTTTCCTCCAGAGGCTCCGCTTTCCTCCCACACTCCAAATATGTGTTGATTAGCTGGTTTAGCCATGCTAAATTGCCCCTTAGTGTCCCGGGAAGTATAGGTTAGCAGGGTAAATACATGGTGTTGCGGAGATAGAGCCTGTGTGGGATTGTTGTTTGTGCAGGCTTGATGGGCCAAATGGCCTCTTCCTGCACTGTAGAGTTTCTACGATTTCTAAGTGAAAACACTGAATTCGGACCCCTTGCACTGCTTTGTATTTTTGTTGAATTTGATCACGGGGCTCTGTACTATGTGAATTTCATCAGAATAATTTGATTAAATGCTGGAAGTACTCAGCAAGTCAAACAGCACCTATACAAAGAGAAATAGAGATAATGGCTGGAATTTTACTGACACGCAGAATGGAATTTTCTGTTGGCCTTGGACAGGATTTTATGAGCCTTGCCGGAGTGAGGCTGTAATATACCAACCAATGGGTGAGATTTTCCAGATATTTTGCCCCAGTGCCAGGTCAATGGATCTTTACATGGTTCGTGTCCCACCTGCTACAGAAGATATTTCAGGTTGATGACCTTTCATCGAAAACTGGAAAATGTTTGTAAGGATATCAGGGCAAGGGACTGGCTACGTTGCTCTTGCACAGAACTAACACAACCTAGATGGGCCAAATGGCCTCCTTCTGCACTGTAATCATTCTTGGTGCCTATATTCAAGATGTAATAGGTTTTAATCAAATGCAGAGGTGGGGAAAGAGGGTGAAAAGATCAAGAGGGGAAGGTGGCCGGGTGAATTAAGGTTTGTGCTCTGTAACTCTGGCTGTTGCCTACACTGAATGGCGTTCCTATTTAAGGAGGTGAGATTATTTATGTGACAGGATTTAAAGGCCAATTTTCTTGCCTGGAGGAATATTCATGTTTGTGGCTTGTGACAGGAAGTCCTGTTGCTGCTGCCTGGGGGGAGGACGGGAGAGGGGAACGGCAATCAGCTTCATAATGTGTTCTAGATTACGAGGCGGAAATAAACAATGAGTGATGTTGAAGTTTGTGCGCATGAAGCATTCATTTCATATTCCCGTTCATCACCTTCCTGGGAACTTGAGATCATCCTCTTCTGTCCACCCTTGCCCACACTTCACAACCTGCATCAAGTTCCACTCTCCTATTGACCCTCTGCTAGCTGACATAAGCTCTGAGTGTAATGATGTATGTTCACAAATGTATTAAGGCCAGCAGCCCCACTTGGCTCCCTTAGAATAGCCCCACTAGTTATCCTCACCCCTACATGTCCTCTGCCTAAGAGAGAGCTCCACCCTCTAGGATGATTACCCATTCTTGTTCCAGTCGCTCCTTCAAGCCATGGAATTCCTAAAGTGCAGGAGGCCCATCAAGTCTGCACTGGCTCTCCAAAAGGGCACTTTATTGAGGCCCACTCCCCATCCTATCCCTATAACCCAATACATGGCCAATCCACCCAATCTACACATCTTTGGACACTAAGGGGACAATTTCACGTGGCTAATTCACCTAACCTGCACATCTGCGAGCAGCACAGTGGCACAGTTGTTAATGCTGCTGCCTCACAGCTCCAGGCATCTGGGATCAATTCCTGGCTTAGGTCACTGTCTGTGTGGAGTTTGCATGTTTTCCCTGTGTCTGTGTAGGTTTCCCCCAGGGTGCTCCGGTTTCCTCCCACAGTCCAAAGATGTGCAGATTAAGTTGACTGGCCGTGCTAAATTGCCCCTTAATATCCCAGGATGCATAGGATAGGGGGATTAGCAGGATAAGTATGTGAGGTGATGGGATAGGGCCTTTGTGGGCTTGTTGTTGGTGCAGACTCGATGGGCCAAATGGCCTTCTTCTGCACAGTAGAGATTCTATGATCTTTGGACAGTAAGGGCAATTCACCATGGCCAATCCACATCTTTGGACTGTGGGATTAAACTGGATCACTTGGAGAAAACCCACACATGGGGAAAATGTGCAAACTCCACACAGACAGTGACTCAAGGCTGGAATCGAACCTGAGTCCTAAGTGCTGTGAGGCAGCAGTGTCACCCGCTGTGCCACCATGCTTGCTGAAATTTAGGTATGACCCTCTTCTGTTGTGGTGGCCTTAAAGGAACAATTACCACAAATGACCACGCCTCTCCCCCCTCCCCCTCCCTCTCCCCACCACAGCCCAGAAGGAAAATCAGCAAAACTTATCTGAACTGGTTGTGTGTACTTGAAAATGAAATTTCAGTGACAGTGGATTCTTACTGGTGTTTGTCTATTGGTTTTTCTTTGATAGTTATGCACTCCTCCAATTCTAACCTCCCGATGTTTGTCACTCCTCTACAACTTGAACCCACAAACCTTCTGACTCAGAGGCAAGAGTGTTACTCACTGAGCCACTTCTAACACACAGCAGCAACGAAGCTTAGCCTTGAAATGCGTGCAATGTGAGCACACAGTGAAGTTAATTCTACCAAACCACCCAGCTTCCCATCCATTAAATGCCCTGGGGTGGTGTGATTATAAAGGGCAAAGACCATGTCTAAATTACACATTACATAAGGCTGGGAATTACTGTGAAGTGATGTTAGCATACAGATGCTGAAAGCCTTCATATCAAAGTGGTCTCTGCAATTCTAACAGAGATTGTGACTCCGTAGCGTATACCTGAGAAGAACGTGCACCTGCATTGATATAGCGGCTGAGATTTTCCAGTTGCATTGTGGAGGGACCTGTGGCAGGACTTTTGGTGGTCCAGCCAAAAAGCCCATTGACTTGTGGTGGGACTGAATGATCCCAGCAATGAGTGGGGCTGGAAAATCCCACCCTGCTCCTTTAATACTATATAATATTCCAAAGTACTTCACATTAATGATCAAATTTAGATGTGGAGAAGCCAATGTTGGACTGAGGTGGGCACGGTAAAATGTTTCACAACACCAGATTCCAATCCTGGTATATTTGGAATCACAAGCTTTTGGACGCTGCTCCTTCATCAGATAAGTTACCCATGATACTAAATAAACCTGTTGGACTTTAACCTGGGTGTTGTAAGACTTCTTACTGTATCAAATTTTGACAGAGTTCCAAGAGGAGATACCGGGGTGGGTGATGAAAGTCTCAGTCAAAGAGATAGGCTTTAGGGAGAGGAATGAAGTAAGATTTTTCAGATCTTTGCATATTAGAAACTGACTCAGAGGTCAAGGGCATTCAGCCTCTGATCTTTGGGTAAGCATTCTCCAAGGCGGCCTTCACGCCACACGACAACGCAGAATCGCTGACTAGAAACTGATAGCCAAATTCCACACACATGAGGACGGCCTCAATTGGATCTCATTATCTGTAACTCCCACAACTTGCCCGGGGTTTGCAAAATCTCACTAACTGTCCTGGCTGGAGACAATTCACATCCCCTTAATCTGTGCTTAACCCTATCTCCACTCACATTGTCTACACCTGTAAAGACTTACTACCTGTTGAAACTCACATTCCAACATTATTTTGTAATTGAATTTGTGTCTATATATGTCCTGTTTATTAATTGAACTCTTCACTCACCTGATGAAGGAGCAGCACTCTGAAAACTCTTGTAAACCTGTTGGACTTTAACCTGTTGTTGTGAGATTTTGATTTGATTTATTATTGTCACATTTATTAGTACACAGTGAAAAGTATTGTTTCTTGTATGCTATACAGACAAAGCATACCATTCAGAGAGAAGAAAAGGAGAGAGTGCAGAATGTAGTGTTACAGTCATAGCTAGGGTGTAGAGAAAGATCAACTTAATGCAAGGTAGGTCCATTCAAAAGTCTGATGGCAGCATGGAAGAAATTGTTCTTGAGTCAGTTGGTACGTGATCTCGGACGTTTGTATCCTTTTCCCAATGTAAGAAGGTAGAAGAAAATATGTCTGGGAGCATGGGATCCTTAATTATGCTTTTCTGAGGCAGCGGGAAATGTAGACAGAATCAATGGATGGGAGGCTGGTTTGTGTGATGGATTGGGATTACATTCATGATCTTTTGTAGTTTTTTGCGGTCTTGGTCAGAGCAGAAGCCATACCAAGCTGTGATACCACCAGAAAGGATGCTCTCTATGGTGCATCTGTAAAAGTTGGTGAGTCGTAACTGACATGCCAAATTTAGTCTTCTGGGAAGGTAGAGTTGGTGGCTTTCTTTACTATAGTGTCAGCAGGGGGAAACCAGGACAGGTTGTTGATGAGCTGGACACCTAAAAACCTGAAGCTCTCAACCTTTTCTATTTCATCCTCATGATCAGCCATGTTTTCACTGAATGGCGGAATATATTTGAGGGGCTGAGTGGCCTCGTTGTGTTCCTCTGCTGTTAGATTTCCCTACTCTGCAATTTGCATTCTCTTAGTGTTAAAATCGAAGTTGAGCTCAAAAAAAACAGATGTGTAAACCGTTTGGGACGTGTGAAAACTACAATGTAACCCTCCTAATTAGATCAACAACTGGCAGTTTCCTGATACTTTGGCCAAGACATTTCTGGTGTCAGAAGCAGGTACTGGAACCTCTGCCCCCACCGTGACCCACACAGACACACTGCAACATGGTTAGATCCTGGCCATCACCCTTTATTCCTTCGAGGTCATCCCACCTTCTTACTTAACTCTCCTGTTGGAATTTCAGGAACCAATCCTTTCAATGGCTCAGTTGCAACAGGTAAGCTTTAAATTTCAGTGGCGCAAATAAAAGCAGTTTGGAGACTCATAAAGTACAGAAAGTTAATTTTGAATCATTTTAGTATAAATTTTGATCAAGTGAATAAGGAGAAATTGTTTCCAGTGGCAGGAAGGCCAGATTATTGATGGAAGAATCAGCGAGGCAATAAGGAGAATTTATTTTACGCTCAACATGACCTTTTCAAGGGCAATTAGGGATCAGTAAGAAATGTTAGCCTCCACCTGAGAGTTAATTTCTCAAAAACAGTTGCTTCGTAGATTGCGGTGTCCAGGCTGAGGATTGCAGAGGTAGCAAAAGCTCACCAACACCTTTACTTTCTTTGAAGGCTAAAGAAATTCAACATGTCCGCTACAATTTCCATTAATTTTTACCCATAGAAAGCATTCTTTCTGGTTGTATCACAGCTTGATATGGCTCTTGCTCTGACCAAGACCACAAGGAACTGCAAAGGGTCATGAATGTAGCCCAATCCATCATGCAAACCAGTCTCCCATCCATTGAGTCATCTACACTTCCTTTCGAAAAGCAGCCAGCATAATCAAGGAACCCACAAACTCCGGACATCCAAAAAGCAAACAACAAAGAACTAAGAAAAATTATAGCACAGGAATAGGCCCTTCAGTCCTCTAAGCCTACACCAACCATGTTGCCCATCTGAATTAAAACCCCCTACTCTTCCGGGGACCACATTCCTACTCTATTCCTGTATTTGTCCATACACTTCTTAAAAGTCATGGCCAGATGCCCCTTGAAACTCTCCCAATTTTTCTGACGTTAAAAAAGATACAGAAGTCTGAAGCCACATACCGACTGACTCAAGAACAGCTTCTTCCCTGCTGCTGTCAGATTTTTAAATGGATCTACATCCTATTAAACTGATCTTTCTCTTTACCCTCGCTATGACTATAATCAGCACTCTCTCCTTTTTTTCTCCCCTATGTACTCTATGGATGGTATGCTTTTGTCTGTATAGCACTCAATACTTTCCATTGTATCTTAATGTCAATAATAAATCAAATCAAATCAATTCAAAAAATGGAGTGATTTATTTGATAGATAAATAGATGAGAAGGGATGAAGCTGAAATCAAAGAACCAATTGAAAATTGTTCGCTACAGTAGGGAGTGATGAGGGGATTGTCCGATGATGAAAGGTTGAGTAAACTGTATTCCCTGGAGTTTCGGAGAATGAGAGGTGATGGCTGGAATTCTCTGGTCATTTGTCGCTCCAAGCGAGGACAGAGAATTTGACACTAAGCCAAAACTGCATTCACTGCGGCCAGATCAGAAAATTCCAGCTGATATAATCGAAACATATAACATTCTTCAGGAGCTTGGTGGGGTGAGAGTTTCTCCTTATTGGGGAATCAATAACACAGGGTATACAATCTCACAATAAGTAGTCAGCCATCCTGTCCAAAGATGTGTCGGTTAGGTGGATACTATGCTAAATTGCTCATTAGTGTCCCATGATGGGTAGGTTTGGAGGATTAATGGGGTCAATATAAGAGGTTACAGGGAAAGGGTTGGGTATGATGCTCTGTTGGAGAGTAGGTGCATACTCAATGGGCCAAATGGCCTCCTTCTGCAATGTAGGGATTCAACATTTCCACCTGGGACAGGATTAGGAAACAACTTCACTTAGAGTGTAGTGAATCTGGAATTCTCAACTCCAGAGACCTATGGGTTAGTCTTTATGTATATTTGAGACAGAGATCAACAGATTTTTGGATATCAAGGGAATTAAGAAAGATGGGAATAATGTGGGAAGATGGAATATAGATAGAAGATCAACCATGGTGTGATTGAATGGAAGAGCAGTCCCGAAAGGTCAACAGGCCGACTCCAACTCTTACTCCTTATGGTTCTTACGAGCTATTGCTGCAGCTTATTTTCTTTCTGCCCTTCACAAGGGTAAAGGAAATGCAAGTTGCTCAATGTCCTTGTCATCAACTTATCCATCTCCATGCTAACATAGAAACTTCATTGAATCCATCAGCGAACTTGCTGAAGTGAGCACTAAAGTGAATAGCAAATGCTAAATGCTTGGTGCACAGAATGACAACAAGATAACTTTAATACCCATTCTTCCTCGAAATTAAGCTAATTGAACCAGAAAATCACTTTCAACTACAAAAACATCTGGAATGAAAGCAGCTACATTTATTTTGGTTTGATTAAAATCAGTAAAGATTTACGTGAGTTGAATTCTGAAATGACTACTGAGGTCCAACAATGATTTTACCTCATCAGAAATTTCACAGCAAATTGCTAGCTTAGTTTCTACACCATCAAGGAATCTCCCTACAGCCACATCCGTAAAATTGTCATTATTTGATTTGATCTGATTTGATTTATTTTTGTTACATGTATTAGTATACAGGGGAAAGTATTGTTTCTTGTGCGCTATACAGAGACAAAGCATACCATATGTACAGAAGGAAAGGAGAGAGTGCAGAATGTAGTATTACAGTCATAGCAAGGGTTTAGAAAAAGATCAACTTAATGCAAGGTAGGTCCATTCAAAAGTCTGATAGCAGCATGGAAGAAGCTGTTCTTGAGTCGATTGGTACATGACCTTAGACTTTTGTATCGCTTTTCTGACGGAAGAAGGTGGAAGAGAGAATGTCCAGGGTGCATGGGGTCCTTGATTATGCTGGCTGCTTTGTCAAGGCAGCAGTAGGTTTAGAGAGTGTTAGTGGATGGGAGGCTGGCTTGCATGATGCACTGAGCTTCATTCACATCCCTGGAGTTTACTAGTGTAGTTTTGCAAGTTCATAGCTGTTAAAATGTCAGCAGAGTGAAAAGTAACCCCGCTGAAATGTGTAAATTTGCCAGAGGGTTTGACAGGGGAAATGCGGAGAGGTCATTTCTCCTTAGCTGGAGAAACTAAGACAGAGGAACTCAGGCTCACGGTAAAGGGTTATCTGTTTATTGAGGAAAAATATTTTCACTCAGAGAGTTGTGAATATTTATGATTCTCAACCCCAGAGAATCCACAGTCCTTCAGTACATTCAAGGCTGAGAGTAATAGGATTTTTGGACTTTTTAAATTTTAAATAAATTCCTTGGTTAACACGAACATACAGTTTAGGAACAGGAGCAGGAGTAGATTATTTGCCCCCCTTGAGCCTGTTCAATAAGATCATGGCTGATCTTCAAATTCCATCTACCTTACTGCTTCCCTTGTTAGTCAAGAGCACACCTATTACTGCCTCAAAAACATTCACTGACCTTGCTCCTACTGCCCCTCGGGGGAAGTATTCCAAAGGTTCACAACCCAGCAAGGAATGAAGAGCAGTAAATGTGCTAAAAATTACTCACTGATGGTCACACAACGTATTTCCAAATCCGGTGGGTGGGATTATCCAGCCCCAAAACTAGAAAATCCTGCCTAACGTTCAATGAACCTTTCCACCACTTGCCCACTATGATGGTGGATGGAACAGGAATATTTACCCCAATATCTCAGAAATATTATATTTTCAGCCCTGTCATTTTCTTTGGTGATTGCTCACTCACAAGTATGATTGTCCACCTAAAGAAGGCTGGTTGGAATTCTCCTATCCCACCTGCCAATGGAAATTTAGTGGGTGCATTACAGATGATGTGAAACCTCATTGACAGTCGGGTGGGAATTTCTAGCTTTTAGACAAGTGCGGCAGGAGAATTCCGCTCGCTGTGTCATTGGCCACGTGTTCTGTGGCTGAATGATGTGCCCAGTCCGGGAGCCACATCTTCGATTGCACACTGGGCAGGTGGGAGGAGGGTGCCATCCTTGGATTCTCGATCACTGGGATTCCTTTCTCAGGTTCCAGTTCCTGACATTTATGTCGCATTACTTGAGGTAAACTTTCAGGATATCTTGGAAGTGCTTCCTCTGTCCTTCCATTGTTCCAGAGCTTTCCTTGAACTGAATGAAGAAGATTTGGCAGTTGAGACTCTGACATCCTAAGCACAGGACCGTTCAGCACAGTCGGTTCTGGATGATTATGGCTTTGATGCTGGTTCTCTTGGGATCTTCAATGTTGCTGATGTTAATAAGCCTGACCTCCCAGCTGATGTGGAGAATCCGTCCCAGACAGCATTGATGGTATTTCTTCAAGGCCTTGAGAGGGTGTCTAGGTTTCTGAGCCTTACAAGAGAGTTGGGAGGAAGACTGTCTTATACATGAGGATCCTGGTGTTAGCACAGATATCATGGTCATCAAAGATTCTCCTATTTAGATGTCTGAAGTTCACACTCACAGTTACGACGTTGGATGGATCTTCACGTCAATCTCAGCTTGAGATAAGAAGTGGCTACCCCGGTAGGGTAGGCGGGGTGGTTTTCTGTGTTCACCTTGATAGAGAGAGAGAGCGGACTTGTCCTGGGGTTGGTAAAGGACTTGAGTCTTCCAAAGGTTGAGGCTGGGACCGGTTCCTCGGTAAGTTTCCATGGAGATGTCAAGCACGGCTTAGAGATTCTTTCCTGAGAGGGTGGAGATGGTGATGTCATCCGCATTCTGAAGTTCCACGAGTGATGTCAGTATCATTTTCTTCTTGGATTTCAGCTGTTTGAGGTTGAGACGTTTTCTGTCCATCCTGTAAATGATGTTCACTCCACTGGGAAGCTTGTTCTTGGCAAGGTGAAAGATGGCAGCGATGAAGGTGGAGAAAAGGTTGGGGAGAGAACGTGTCCCAGACTTGACTTCGAAGGGTTCTGCCTTATTTCCATCAGTGAGGACAGCTACTGACATCTTGTCGTGGGGAGTCGGATGACGTTGATGAATTTTGCTGGACAGCTGGCCTTTCACAGGATCTTCCATAGCACTTCCCGATGGATTGAGTCAAAAATCTTGGTCAGAGCAATGAAGGCTGTGTTGAGTGGTCAACGTTGCTTCTGTATTTCTCCAGAAGTTGTTAGCAGTGAAAATCATATTTGCTGTTCCAGGGTTTGGTCAGATGCTACCTGGTCTTTCAGGAAGGATTAGTTCTGAGCCTGGGAGAAGGTAGCTAATGAGGATTCAGACAATAACCCTCCCAACAATGGGAGAATAAGGAGAATGCTCGGTTATTCCCACAGCCCTCTTTTTTCCTTTCTTGCTGATGATGGTGATTAACAGCATCCCTGATGTTCCCAAGGAGGCTGATATCATCCCTGGGAATGATGGGGATTATGGTGTCCAAGGTGGAGTCGAAACATTCTTTGGACTCATCACTGGCGTCAAGGGTTGGGGTATTGGCTCTCACAACTATAGCATGCTGGTTCTTGGCAAACTGTAGACAGAGGGTCACGAGATGTTTGTTATGGAGGACAGGGAATTCTGAGGGTTGGTTGACGAGTTTATTCTGGAAGTTAATCCAATTCCATGCGCGTTGGGCAGATCCTTGTGTTTTCCTCCCAAAAAGGTGTAATCATCGCCATCTTCCCTCAGCCGCCCTCCACCCGCTCTTTGGGTCTCTTGCAGGGCAGCAGTATCAATGTTAAGTGCCCAGATTCATGGGCAACAAGAGCAGTTCTTTACTCTGCTCAATCCTTATGTTCATTATCCACCAGGGGTTTGTACATTTCAGGTTCCAAAATTGAGTTTATCTTTAATTTTCTGGCCATGGATAGATGAGCCCGTTGGATACGAGTTTCCAGCCATGTTGCAGATGGGATAGATTATTTTTAGGGCACCTTTTCTTGCCCTTTCCCCATGCAGGGTGGGCAGAGTGGCTCCTGCGGAGACCTGCAGCTGTGAATAAAGCTGTTGAAATGTTCTCCTGTTCCAATTCAAAGAATGAGTTGACTGAATCAAACTCCATCACCTACAGGCCAAAGCTAGGAGCCTTCAGATCTTATTGTCCTGTCCATATCACCTCTCGCCAATCACCACAGGTCTTGTCTGTGTGGGTGCTGTGTTGGTTTCCTGTACATAGGTGCCAGATGCAGGACATCTTGGAATGTGGGTTTGCACACGGTCTTTGATAGGGGGTAGATTCAGTACCAGTAGCAAAGGATAATTGATGATTGGGGATCTCCCTCTTCCAGCAGCCTTCATCTGTCATTGATACTGTAACAAAATCTTCCACCTGATGCACCATTGATGATTTTGTTTTAGATTGTGTCTGGTTCCTCCCTCCCTTATTTCATGAGTGACCCTACCAGGAGTTTAAGATTCCTACAGCATCGTTCTCGGGATCCTTGGAACGTTGAGCCTTTTCACCACAGCAAGGCAGCAATCCACGGTAAAGGCTCCCTGTCATAAGATCAAACCAAATAGCATCCATTCCTGAACTTTGTCGAATTTAACATTGAGAGCAGTTGTGTTGGAGACACTGGTGTCTGTATTAAACTATTCCTCACAGCATTCTCACCAGGGTGAATAGCTGTAATTGTGTTGGAGTGCTGTAGAGAGACACAAGCTGTAGAGAGACCCACTTCCTGATGAGAGCAGTCTGCCACATGAGCATATCCTTTACATTTGAGGCTGATCTTAAACATGATGATTTCCCATGATGATTGACTACAGAATACAATGAATGTCAGCAGGTCTCATTGCGATGGGAGTTGGAGAGTGGGGGAGACAACAGGATCTTCAGACCCTGATGTCCTCGCTGCACATCTACACACTGGCACTTTGCAGAATGCATCATTGGATAGGAATTAAGAGTGGAAAAAAAACCTTGGCTAATGTTATTCTTGACTCCCTGGTGCAGTAGGTGTTGAAGGCAAGTTGTTACACACTCAATTATAACGCTGGCAAAATCGACAAAAATCCATGCACTATCTAAAGCTGGAGCCTGAGGGCCTCTTGAGTACTCACAGTGAGCGATGAATTTTGGCACTTTATTTCAAACTTAGGTATTGTGGGATTATAGTCTTTAATAACTGCAATAATTATGTTTGGAAAATTGTGCTGTTCAGTGGAAAAAATCAAGTTTTTGGTTGAAATCAAGTTCTGATGAAGACCCATACATATATAAAACACTAACTCTTCTCCTCTCTCCACAGATGCTGCCAGATCTGCTGAGTTTTTTGTAGAATTAGAAATCAAGAAGAAGGCCATTCAGCCCATCACGTCTACGCCAACTCTTCAAATGAGCAGTTCACTTAATGCCATTCTGTTTCCACACTGTCCCATAATCTTGCACGTTTTCCCTTTCTGTATAACAGTCAAATTTATAAGCCTGGATTGAACTTGTCTGCACCACAATCTCAAGCAGTGAATTCCAGTCTCTAACCACTCAGTTAAATGGAAAGAATTTTCGTCATCTTTTCTTTGCTCCTTTTACTAATGACTTTAAATCTGTGTTTTCTCCTTCTTGATCCTCTCAGGAATGGGATCAATTTCTCCCTATCTACTCATCCAGACTCATCATGATTTTGAATATTTCTATCAAATCAGATCTCATGGTCTTATCCGTGTCACCTCTCATCAATCACCACAAGGCTTGTCTGTGTGGGTGCTGTGTTGGTTTCCTCCAGAAAGGTGCCAGGAGCGGGGCATCTTAAAATGTGGGTTTGCACACAGTCCTTGACAGGAGATAGATTCAGTACCAGTGGCAAAGGAATCTTGATGATTGGGGATCTCCCTCCTCCAGCAGCCTTCATCTGCCGTTGATAATGTGCCAATATCTTCCATCTGATGCATTATTGATGATTTGTGTTGGATTGTGTCTGGTTCCTCCCTTCCAACCTTACCATCATGAGTGACCCTACCAGGAATTTAAGACTCCCACAGTATCACCCCACAGTCTTCTTTTTTCCAAGGAAATATCTCCCAACTTCCCCAACCTATCTTCACAACTGAAGTTTCTAATCCCTGGAATAATTCTTGCTGCATTGTCAGAGGGTCAGTACTGAGGGAGTGCCGCACTGTCAGAGGGTCAGTACTGAGGGAATGCTGTGCTGTCAGAGGGTCAGTACTGAGGGAGTGCCGCACTGTCAGAGGGTCAGTGCTGAGGGAGTGCCGCACTGTCGAGGGTCAGTGCTGAGGGAGTGCCGCACTGTCAGAGGGTCAGTGCTGAGGGAGTGCCGCACTGTCAGAGGGTCAGTACTGAGGGAATGCTGCACTGTCAGAGGTCAGTACTGAGGGAGTGCCGCACTGTCAGAAGGGTCAGTGCTGAGGGAGTGCTGCACAGTCAGAGGGTCAGTACTGAGGGAGTGCTGCACTGTCAGAGGGACAGTTTTAAGGGAGTGCCTCACGATTGGAAGGATGACAGTCCTGTAGTTTTTGGATGTAGTGCCATTGGATCTTTTAACCACATTGTAAGAGAATGCAGGAAATATGATGTAATATTATGTCTGATGGATAACACCTTCGACTGTGCTGCACTCCCTCAGTATTGCCCCATTGCCTGTGCAGAACTCACTCAGTACTGACCCTCTGACAGTGCACCTCTCCCTCAGCACTGACCCTCTGACAGTGCAGCACTCCCTCAACACTGGCCCTCTGACAGTGCAGCACTCCCTCAGCACTGACCCTCTGACAGTGCAGCACTCCCTCAGCACTGACCCTCTGACAGTGCGGCACTCCCTCAGCACTGACCCTCTGACAGTGCGGCACTCCCTCAGCACTGACCCTCTGACAGTGCGGCACTCCCTCAGCACTGACCCTCTGACAGTGCGGCACTCCCTCAGCACTGACCCTCTGACAGTGCGGCACTCCCTCAGCACTGACCCTCTGACAGTGCGGCACTCCCTCAGCACTGACCCTCTGATAGAGCAGCACTCCCTTAGCACTGACCCTCTGACAGTGCGGCACTCCCTCAACACTAACCTTCTGACAGAGCAGCACCCCCTCAGTACTGATCCTCTCAGGGTGAGAGATCCCTGGCTAATATTTAACACTCAATCAACACTGAGAAACAGTTAGATGATCTGTCACTATTACTTTGGAGTGCACACATTAACAATCATGCCCCACAGTTTAACATTACTTCATGGTCCATCGGTACTTTGGTATCTCTCGGGACCATGAAAGGCACTATATAAATGCAAATCTTTTTCTTTTCCCTGTGCAAGTGCTCTCATTAATCTTTTTGCACTGGGGTGATGGGTAATATTCTTGCTGCTCCTGGATTTCCTCTTGGCTGAACGCAGTGTTGCTCCTCGGTTGTCTGGCAGGGCAGATGAATCAGGCAGAGCCAGCTGAATAATGATCCTTCCCCATTCCCTTCCCCCTCTCTCCAGATGGAACGTCTTGCTTACATGTGGCACTCACAGTCCAGCTAGGAAATTTACTCACTCATGCGAAAGAGGCTGGTTCAAGTGTCAAGCAGCTTTTTGGGACAAGCTTGTGATCTTCTGAGTGCTGCGCAGGCACTGAATGCCTTGAGCTGATGGATTACACTTACCCACCCCCAGTCCTTTGATGACATTAACTCAACAAGAATATGATCATTCTCAGGGATCTGTAATCGGGTGATTAATTTCACTGCTCCAAATGTAACTCATGTGGCAGAGAATATGGGAGGTTTTCAGCACACCAATCTATAGCGTGGTAACATGAGCACTGTGGCCTCTTTTTTCTACCTGCATTTTGTGATTTCAGATGAGGTCAGGGTCTCAATGTAAGTTGTTAGAAACATATCGAGGTTCTGGGTGATTTTAGACTGGCTAATGTATTTAACATTAACTAACTATTGTGTCCAGAAACCATGACAAGTTCACGTGCTTTAGACCTGATGAATTTGCTTTTCTAATGTGGTACTTTAAGCAAATGAATAAGGTAACTCACATTGCAAGGATTTCAAGGATAATCTTACTATGTATTGAAGGCAATGTACTTCAAAGAGATAAATTTGCTGTTGCAGTCTCAATCTACCCTGTAGCTCCATGTGCTGTGAATGGCAATGTAGATGAGAGATCTGACATTGCTGGTCTGTTCCAATTAAAATAAGCTTAGGAAAACAAACATCACAAATCTATATCATTGGAAAAAATGCATCAATACCCAGTAATGCAACAGGGAAAAGGTTTCGGAGGCGAAAATGGATTGATGCGTAACAGTGAAATCTCTGACATGCAAACTCGAAAACATCACCCTTAAATGTCTCCTTCATGCAATTTTTCTAAAAGGCTGAACACATGGATGGGATTTTCCATCCATGTTCACCCCGAAACTGGAAAATCTCGCCCAAGGCTAACAGACCACGATCCACCCCTTGCCTGTTATGATTCCCGTGGCGGACAGAATGGAGAATTTGTCCCAATGTGTTGCATATTGGAGATGTGTTATACAGGACAGATTTTGGTTAAAAACAAGTGGAGGTTTATTGACAGTGTGCAATCTCACCCATGGCTAATTCTCTCTCTGTTTCCCACCATCAGCCTATGACATTATTTCCAATGCAAACATTAATATTGCAGATATCCAGTGAGCTGATCGGAATAAATACAAATGAGGAACATTTCCACCCCGTTTAAACTGAACACCCCCAAACAAATTCAAAATGTGTCAAGGGTGGCACAGTGGTTAGTGCTGCTGCCTCACAGCGCCAGGGACCTGGATTTGATTCCTGTCTTGGATCACTGTCTGTGTGGAATCTGCATGTTCTCCCTGTGTCAGGGTGGGTTTCCTCCAGGTGCTCTGGTTTCTTCCCACAGTACGAAGATGTACAGATCAGGTGAATTGGCCATGCTAAAATTCACACTCAGTGTACCCAAACAGGTGCTGGAGTGTGGTGACTCAGGGATTTTCATAGTGACTTCACTGTGGTGTTAATATAAACCTTACTTGTGACATTAATAAATAAGTTATAACTTTATGAACAATAAATCAGCCATTATTAGTAAATCAGGTGGTCTGGCGATTGAAACTCTCAGAATGTTTGATGGGAAGCTCTGATCTTTATCTTTGCACTGATGTTGTCAGCGGTTGGTTTAACTGGCGTTGACGTAGGAACTAGAGGTTGTCTCTGAGTCTGAGCAGAAGGTGAGGAGTTGCTTTCCTCATTGGACTCTGGTTGCTGTTGTAGGAAGGCTCAAGTCAGGACTTTGTAAATCTGATCCTGAATTTTCTACAGACTCCAGATTTGGTGGATCTGTTTTTCCAGCCATTAATGGGTCTACATGTCTCCTGCAGATTATGTCATCTCTGGTCTGGACAATGTAGGAGACAAGAGAAGTCTGCGCAAGGATGATGACAGGAATCCATTTCTCCTCTGTGGATAGTTCCAAACCAAAACGCCTTGCCCTTGATGGAAAACTCTGTGTTTCACTTCGCTGTCCTGCCATCCTCCTTGTGTTTGTTGTTGCTGTCACACAATCTCCTTTGTTTTTGGAGAGATTGAATGCGGAACGGAGCCGCCTTTTCTCATGAGTAAGGCAGGAGAAGTCTTGGCCGTGGAATGTGTGGTATTCCAGCAGGAATTTGTTAAGGTGTTTGATAAGCAAATCTTGTTTGCTTTCAAAGTGTGTTTCAGAGTTTGGACGGAGGAACATAACTGGCTTATATTCTGACGGCTCTGTGTCGACCTTAACCTTAGAAGTAGATTTGTGAAGGCCAGTGACATCTACAGCATTTCCCAAATATTCAGTTGAGAGGATTGGAAGAGTTCACACTTGTCCTTGTGAACTCTCAGACTATCATCTTCCAATCTCTGGTGAATGGCATCCAAACTTCAATAGTGTTTCTCCAGATAACACTGGACTCCACTCAGTTCGCTCACAATCTGACCCATTGCCCTTTGAAACAATGCTGGAGCTGAGATGATAAACATTGGCCAGCACACTTTATTGAAAGAATGTTACAGCACCTTTTATATCTACCTGAGGGGGCCTCAGTTTAACGTCCCATCTGGAAAAACAGCACCTCCAACGATACGGCACTTCCTCAGCGCTGCACCGAAGCATCAGCCTAGAGTTTTGTGGAATGGAACATGAGCTCATAGCCTTACTCACAGAGGTGTGAATGCTACTCACTGAACCACAGGCTGATGGGGCTAAACCCCTAGAAGGACAAACCTTTGCTTTTGCCATTGTGGTTTTCATTGAAGCAAGTATTCATAATCAATTGTGTCACGTCTACTTAGAAACCTAAAGGCAGAAATCCCATCATCTCTCAATGTTTCTTTACTTACAGGTGTAAACTGGAGCCAATTTGGAATATGTCAGGACATCATGACAGCCTATATCAATAGCAACATGACATTAAATAAAGGAAGTAATTCCTTAAGAGGTTGTTGAACTGATTGAGTTTCCATAGATGGAAATAACAAACAGATTTTGTATAAATTTCCTGCACATTCATTATACAGTTATATCTGCTTCAGTAAGAAGCGGCCAGGCAAACCATTCAAAGAAAAGATTAGGATTGCCATTCATATTGATCCGTCCCACTGATGCTGTATACTATTTAATGGAAATTATTGATTTTGGACTGCACTCAACTCTGAGATCACGCAAGGCTTAAAATTGAGATGAATAAGCCAACAAGGTTGAAACAAAAGTATGGACCAGTGAGTGAAAAGAAAGGCATCGTAACTTCAACAGTTGAATAGACAGGACAGCTGTGTCTCAGTGGGTTGCACTCTTGTCTTGAGTCAGAAGTTTGTGGGTTCAAAGCCCACTCTGGAGAATTGAAACAAAGCCAGGTTGGTGCTTTTCCAGCACTGTATTGGGAGCGTGCTGCACTGCTGGGAGTGCTGCTTCTCACATAAGATTTAAAACAGATGCTTCCCCAGAGAGATGTCGATAATCCCACAGCCACTATTTCAAAGAAAGAGTAAGAAAGTCCTCCTCAGTGCCCTGCTCCAACGCTTATGTCACTCAAATAACATCACTAAAAACTGATTATCTGGCAAAGTGCTGTGTGTAAATTGGTTGTTGCATTTCCTGTATTACCACAAGTGGTTGCTCCCAAGTGGAACTTAATCAGCTGTAAGGCACATTGGAATGTGTTGTGGTCATTGGAACATGCTATAGAAACACTTTTTTTCAAAAAGCTTTTCTTTCCTTTAACATTTAACATGAGCAAACCTTTTCTTGATTTATGAAGTATCTTGACAGGACATGCAATTCTTCTGGGCTTTGTTTACATTCCAGGTAGAATAACCAAACCAGTTTCCCCGTGAGCCCTCCCTCTCATTCAGGACACCTAATCTCACACCTTTCCAAAAGAGGCTCTGTATTCAGGTTGTGCTTATTCTCTCCAAAACAATAGCCTGGATCATGTAAAGAAGCTGGCACTGGAATGGAGCAGGCACGGCAAGAATTCTCACATCAGCTCAAAGTCCAACAAGTTTATTTGGTAGCACGAGGTTTCGGAGCACTGCTCCTTCATCAGGTGAATCTTGTAGTCAGTGAGGACTGATCAATGCTCACCACCCTCACGGGCAGCTGCTCTCAGTCTTTCCATTGTCTGCATAATGGGATGTGTCTGGGGAGCAGCGTGAGCATCAAGTTATGAAGTCACTTCATACAGTAAGTTTGCCGAACAGGATGGATGGATTTTTATCATTTTTTGACAAAGTGTCAATGGAGGCAGGAGAGCAGGAGTGTGGCCCACCGAGGGAGGAGAGCAGGAGTGTGGCCCACCGAGGGAGGAGAGCAGGAGTGTGGCTCACTGAGGGAGGAGAGCAGGAATGTCACCCATTGAGGGAGGAGAGCAGGAGTATGGCCCACTGAGGCAGGAGAGCAGGAATGTGGCTCACTGAGGGAGGAGAGCAGGAGTGTGGCCCACTGAGGGAGGAGAGCAGGAGTGTCGCCCATTGAGGGAGGAGAGCAGGAATGTGGCTCACTGAGGGAGGAGAGCAGGAGTGTGGCCCACTGAGGAAGGAGAGCAGGAGTATGGCCCACTGAGGGAGGAGAGCAGGAGTGTCACCCACTGAGGCAGGAGAGCAGGAATGTGGCTCACTGAGGGAGGAGAGCAGGAGTATGGCCCACTGAGGGAGGAGAGCAGGAATGTCACCCATTGAGGGAGGAGAGCAGGAATGTGGCTCACTGAGGGAGGAGAGCAGGAATGTGGCTCACTGAGGGAGGAGAGCAGGAGTGTGGCCCACTGAGGGAGGAGAGCAGGAGTATGGCCCCTGGGAGGAGAGCAGGGTGTCACTGAGGAGGAGAGCAGGAATGTGGCTCACTGAGGGAGGAGAGCAGGAGTGTGGCCCACTGAGGGAGGAGAGCAGGAGTGTGGCCCACTGAGGGAGGAGAGCAGGAGTGTGGCTCACTGAGGGAGGAGAGCAGGAGTGTGGCTCACTGAGGGAGGAGAGCAGGAGTATGGCCCACTGAGGGAGGAGAGCAGGAATGTCACCCAGAGGGGGTTGGAGGAAGAGATGGGCTCGGGGGTCCACTGAGGGAGGAGAGCAGGAATGTGGCTCACTGAGGGAGGAGAGCAGGAGTGTGGCTCACTGAGGGAGGAGAGCAGGAATGTCACCCATTGAGGGAGGAGAGCAGGAATGTGGCTCACTGAGGGAGGAGAGCAGGAGTGTGGCTCACTGAGGGAGGAGAGCAGGAGTGTGGCTCTCTGAGGGAGGAGAGCAGGAGTATGGCCCACTGAGGGAAGAGAGCAGGAGTGTGGCTCACTGAGGGAAGAGAGCAGGAGTGTGGCTCACTGAGGGAGGAGAGCAGGAGTGTGGCTCACTGAGGGAGGAGAGCAGGAGTGTGGCCCACTGAGGGAGGAGAGCAGGAGTGTGGCCCCCTGAGGGAGGAGAGCAGGAGTGTGGATCTCTGAGGGAGGAGAGCAGGAATGTGGCTCACTGAGGGAGGAGAGCAGGAGTGTGGCCACTGAGGGAGGAGAGCAGGAGTGTCACCCATTGAGGGAGGAGAGCAGAAGTGTGGCTCACTGAGGGAGGAGAGCAGGAGTGTGGCTCTCTGAGGGAGGAGAGCAGGAATGTCACCCACTGAGGGAGAAGAGCAGGAGTATAGGCCGTTGGCTCCACTGCTGGCTTTTCCGTCAGATTCTTTAACACTTGGTCAAAAATATTTAGGAGATGGGTCCCATTGAGTTACACTACTGGAAATGTGGGGGGAAGGGCTTTGAACAAGCCCACCCTTCTGGCAATCCCAGCTCTCAACAGATCACGTTGCTGTTTTCAAAGGGTGCCCCGATCTAAAACAAAATTTTATAAAGGACCCCACTCCATGGACACAGAGACCCCTGCTCCAGCGAATACTCCCACTCCCACCCAACAGATACAGCGAACCAGCCCCCTTCCACACAGACATAGGAAATGCTCCCTTCTCAACACAGTGGAAACAGGGAACTCCAGCCCATGTGACTGTGCATCTCCAGCGGGTTCTGTTTTCCAGGCTCCTAGTTGTCAGATCCTGCTGTGAACCCAGGGGGAGACCCCAGCATGGGGGGGGGATGAAACAGCAGGGAGAACAAGAAATACATGGTTATCAATGCTAATGAGATCCCCAGACTTTCATGGCAGAATCCCCATTATGTCATTGGTGAGAGGCAGGAAGAATTGATTCATAGTTTCCTAGACGTTTACAGAACAGAAGGTGGCCATTTGGCCCATTGTGTTCATGTTGGTCAACAAAGATCTGACTACACTTATCCCATTTTCCAGCACTTGCCCTATAGCCCTGGAGGTTACAGCAGCACGAGTGAATATCTAAAAACTTCTTAACTGTGCCAAGAGTTTCTGATTGAGCCACCTTACCAAGCGGCAGGTTCCAAACTCCAATCACTTTCTGGAAGAAAAAGACTGGGCAGGAAAATCAGTTCTGTTTCAGGTGCTCCCTCTCAATTCTCTGCTCCTGGCACCATTCCCACCTGCCAAAAGTGGGAGGAGAAAATCCCTCTGATGTAAAATTTTGCTAGGACAAACTTAAATGCGGATTACAGGGTCAACGGCAGGGTTCTGAAGAATGTGAAGGAAACAGAGAGATCTTGGGGTTCATATCCACAGATCTCTGAAGGTTGCCACTCAGATGGATAGAGTTGTGAAGAAGGCTTATAGTGTGTTCCCTTTTATTAACAGGGGGTTTGAGTTTAAGAGCCATGGGATTATACTGCAACTATACAGGACCTTGGTGAGACCACATTTGGAATATTGTGTGCAGTTCTGGTCACCTCACAATCAGAAGGATGTGGAATAATTGGAGAGATTGCAGAGGAGATTTATCAGAATGCTGCCTGGTTTGGAGAGTAGGTCTTATGAGGAGAGGTTGAGGGAGCTGGGACTTTTCTCTTTAGAGTGGAGGAGGACGAGAGGCGATTTAATAGAGGTTTATAAGATGATGAGGGGGATTGATGGAGTGGATGTGCAGAGACTATTTCCTGGGGCGGATGTAGCTGTTACTAGGGGGCATAACTATCAGATTCATGGTAGGAGATATAGGAGGGATATAGGGAGAGGTCCTTTACTCAGAGAGTGGTTGGGGTGTGGAATGCACTGCTTGCTGTAATAGTGGAGTCAGACACTTTAGGAACTTTGAAGCGGTTATTGGATAGGCACATGGAGCACACCAGAATGATAGGGAGCGGGATAGCTTGATCTTGGATTCAGACATAGCTCAGCACAACATTGAGGGGCCAAGGGGACTGTACTGTGCTGTGCTGTTCTATGTCGTATGTTTAAAATGAAAGAGAGAGCAAAAGCATAAATAAAGAGCACCACTTTAGTCAATTACAACAAGAACTCATGGAAAGAAGGTGGAAAACACTGAAAGGAAACTTGCTGTCGAAACAAGACCCAATCCTTTAATCTTCTTACCAAGTCCTTTAAATAAACTTCTGCTGACAGCTAATCCTCAAGCATCCCAAGTTGATGATTCAGCCAATAGATCATCAGAATGGGTAAGAATGGAAATGAAGCCATTTCTCTCTCATTTAAACATTTTAATGAAAATAAATAACACAAGAAAAGGAAAAAATTATTTAATTTTAGAAAGCAATTCATGAGGATTGGATGGAATTTATTGTAATTGATGCAGGCTCCACCTATAAGTTGGATATGGGCCAAGTGCTGGAGGGTGGGATTAGTGCATATTTGGTGTAGTGTTGTTGGTGCAGACTCGATGGGCCGAAGGGCCTCTTCTGCACTATATGACTCTATAATCAGCCGGAAACCTGTGTCCCAACTAATGTGGAGGCTCAACCAGATTAACTGGCCAACATTGGGCCTTCTCAGGGACTAAGGTGCCAAGGTAAGAAATCCCACTCGCTGAGAGTTGCCACTCACAGAGGGAAGTCTCATAACACCAGGTTAAAATCCAACAGGTTTATTTAGTAGCAAATGCCACTATTCACTCCATTCACCTGATGAAGGAGCAAACCCTGAAAGCTTGTGAGTTTACTATCAAATAAACTGGTGTTGTGAGACTTCTTATTGAGCCGAGAGGCCAACTATCCATAACAATAATAGAACACCTACACTCTTAAGGACATATTTTTGGTTGACAGCTCAGGCTCTCTGATCTCTTTGGTCAGTTTCACAATGTTTGTTGACATAAGTAAGTGTATTTATTAATCACAAATGGGTTTACAAAAACACTGCAATGAAGTTACTGTGAAAACCCCCAGTCACCACACTCCGGCACCTGTTTGGGTACACTGAGGGAGAATTTAGCATGGTCAATGCACCTAATGCTGCACATCTTTGGCCAGTGGAGGAAACTGGAGTGCCCGGAGGAAATACATGCACACGGGAAGAATGTGCAGACCCCACACAGACAGTGGTCCAAATTGGAAATCAAACTGGGATCGCTGGTGCCGTGCGGGAACAGTGTGAACCATTCTGTCACCAGTGAAGTTGTCTCAAATGTATGTGGTTTCTCAAAGGACCAGGAGGCTTGATAATTTTATTAGCTTACTGTCCAGACTTCTGATAAGTAATTAATGGATTACATTTTTATAAAGCTTTCTTTTACACATGGCATTTTATATAGTAAAAAAGCAAATTACTGCAGATGCTGGAATCTGAAACAAAAAGAGAAAATGCTGGAAGATCTCAGCTTTGACAAAGAGTCATTTAGAATCGAAATGTCAGCTCTTTTCTCTCCTGGCAGATGCTGCCAGACCCGCTGAGATTTTCCAGCGCTTTCTCTTTTGACATTGTATATGCCAGTGTTCATTGGTTCTAGAAAATGTCGGAGGTTGGCATGGGAGGCATAAGGGACCTGTATAAATGGACAGAGTGGCAGAGCTCAGGAATAATGGGACTGAGAGTTGGGTGGGAGGGGAGAGCCCAGCATAAGGCGCAAATTGGGGATATCGGAGTTAGAGAGGCATGAGGTGCATGGAGGGGGCATCAGGGCATTTTCAAAGGATGAAGGACTGTGAGGGCTGGAGAACCTTTGTGCTTCTTTCCACTGGGATAAAGTCCCATGGCATTCCGACAGGCCCCGACTGGCACCCAGAACCCCATGTGACTGTTTCTGCACTCCTTCCCGGGTCAGCTTCCTGACTCCGGTTCACACTCACTGGGCAATTCTCCCTGAGATGGGCCGGTTGTGCTGAGAATTTTCCCAACTCTCCCTAACTGCCTCCGGAGTGAATATCCAGACCAGCATTTCACAGCAACGACTTTTCATCAGAACTTGGGAACATTACGAAAGTAACAAGTTTGAAATTTGTTCAGGGAAAAGGGGAAGGGACAGAGAGCAAAAGGGATGCTCTGTGATTTGGCAGGAAGGATTATATGATGAAAGGGAGGATGATGCAAGCGAAGGGAAATGATAATTAAACAAGTAAAGGAGCGAAGATGAGTCCATAAGACCATAAGATGTAGGAGCAGAATGAGGCCACTCAGCCCATCGAATCTGCTCCGCCATTCAATCATGCTTGATATTTTTTTCATCCCCATTCTTCTGCCTTTTCCACATAATCCCTGATCTCCTTATTAATCATGAACCTATTTATCTCTGTCTTAAAAACACTCAGTGACCTGACCTCCACAGCCTTCTGCAGCAAAGAATTCCGCAGGTGCACCACTCTCTGGCTGAAGACATTCCTCCTCATCTCTGCATTAAAGGATCGGCCCTATAGCCTGAGGTTGTTAACCTCTGGTTCTAGGTTATCCTACCGGGAAACATCCTCTCTATGTCCACCCTATCCAGGCCTTGCTGTATCCTACAAGTTTCAATAAGATCCCCCCCTTCATCCTTCTAAACGCCAACAAGTATGGATCCAGAGCCCTCAATCATTTCTCATACGACAAGCTCTTCACTCCAAGAATCTGGAGGAGGGAAGGCGGAATTATCCCAAAGTGCTGCCGTCTAAAAGGAAAGAGAGTACAGCTTATGATCTGAAATTGCTGAATTCAATGTTGATTCCATAAATCTATAATGTGCCTAATTGAAAGCTGAGCTACTGATCCTTAAGCTGTCGCTGAGCTCATTGGAACAGTGTTGGGAGTTGAGGTAAAAGTAGGTGTGTGGTGAAGAATGAATCTCAGGTTCACACTTCCAAACTGAGCAAAATTCGTTTGACTGTTGCACAGGTGTAAGTTGCCTGACCTTTAACAAAGAACCAAGAACAATAACAGCACAGGAACAGGCCCTTCAGCCCATCAAGTCTGCACCAACACATGATGCCTTTCTAAACTAAAAGCCGTTTGCCTCTACGTAGTCCTTATTCTTCTGTTTGCTGCCTATTCATGTATCTGCCAAGATGCCTCTTAAACATTGCTATTGTATCTGCTTCTCCCACCTCCTCTGGCAGCTCATTCCAGGCATTTTCCACCCTCTGTGCAAAACATTTGCCTCTCATATCTCCATTAAACTTTCCCCCTTTTACTTTAAACCTATACCTCCTAGTAATTGACATTTTTACCCTAGGAGAAAGATTCTGCTCATCTATCTTATCCGTGCCTCTCATAATTCTGTAAATTTCTATCAGGTCACCCCTCAGCCTCCGACATTCAAGTGAAAACAAACCAATTTCTCCTCATAGCTAATACCTTCCAAACCAGGCAACATCCCAGTGAACCTTAACAAGGGACTAAATTATTTTTAAGATAAAGGCAAATTATTCGGATGTTGGAATCTGAAAAATGCTGAAAAATCTCAGCATTCATGAAAAGAGAATAGAGCCAATATTTTGATTCTAGACGACCCTTTAGACGAGGGTTATCTAGACAAAATGTTGGCCCTATTCTCTCGCCACTAAATTATTTTTGGGACTTTATTTCCCATCAGGATATCACAAAACTTAGACTAAAGCATATAAACATTTTCTTGGGCTTGGTTTATGGATTGTAGAGGTATTTGTTGGAACTCTACCACCCTGCCTGTCACGGAGTTGGCAAGTGAAGGATAACGGAAATGTCCATTGACCTTGGGCAGAATTTTCTGGTCTCACTTGAGCGAGGCTGTAATATCCTGCCCAATTTAATTGTCTCTGGAATTATTTGGGTGAAATCTGATGGGCCTCTCTACGTTTAGCACACAGAGAAAATCTTTTCCCATTGTGCCATGGACACTGGTTTCGAAAAGGAAGAGTGACTGCAACATGATTGACACTTAATTAATTTCGTGTATGGGAGATCCAACGTAGGTGAGGTGATTATCTGGAGGTAAGGTGGTTAGACAGTAACTAACTCACCACAAAAGAAACACAAAGCTGGTTAATTGTATATTGTTATCCCCATGGACAGAAACTCAGCTATCACTGTGGTGGATCTTTGCTGGGAAGAACTTTTCGTTTGCTGGAAGATTTTGCACAAATTACAAGTCAAATCGCCAGGTATTTTTGCAAATATTTGTCTCATTTAAACTGATCTCAAATCCTATTCTGGGAGATGATAGGATTACTCCTTCCTCTGCGAAAGGATGCCTTTCATGACCTCAACCTTGCTCCAAAGCAATTCACAAGCAATTAAATGCGTTTTGTAGTGTAGTTATTGTTATAATGTTGAGAGCATGGCAGCCAATTTACACATGAAGTTCACATAAACATTAATGTGATAATGACCAGATAAGCTGTTTTAGTGATGTTGGCCAAGGGATAAATATTGGCCGGGACAATGGGGGAGCTCTTCTTCAGAACAGCACCTTGAGATTTACCTTAAATACACCTTAAAGACCACCTGGGATCTTGATTTAACATCTAATACCACCTGGATAAAACGTTCTAACTGGGGAGAATATATAAACAAATGTAAATTTTAAGAGTGAAGTTCAGGCTTCTAGTAGTAAAGCAATATTGGAATGCTTGAAAGCATTACCAGATATAAATAAAATGTGGCAGGAGCTCGGACCTGGTAACGTAAGCTACTGCTTAGTTCCTGCAAGTATTGACATGTCTGCATCTTCTATTTTTGTTCCAAATGCTAAGGATTAGTTGGGCTGCCCAAGTAGGACTGGCTTCTTGCTTAATCTTAATACTTATCAAATTCCTTCTCTGCGGTTAGATGGTTTTTACCCAATTGTTCATTCCATTTGTGACCTTCTCAAAGTTTCAGGATGATTTATCAACAGGCCAATGAATAAAGAATCCTTTGTCTTTGTGTTCTTTTTAATTTATTCATGGGATGTGGGCGCAACTAGCAAAGCCAGCATTTATTACCCACCCCTAATTTCCACCAACAGTGAGCCACTGCCTGTGATGTAGGTGCTCCCACAGTGCTGTTAGGGATGGAGATCTAGGATTTTGAACCAGCGACAGTGAAGAAATGGTGACGATATGTTGTAGTTGGACTGGAATAATTTGACTAAAGCACAAGTCTTCAGCAGGACAGCTAGGATGTTGTCAGGGCTCCTAATCTTTAACTGTTGCTTGATATCAAGTTGAGTGAATTGAATCAGATGGAAATTGACTCCTGTGATGATGGGGACATCATGATGAAATCTTCTAAATAAAGGTGGTTACAAATACTCCAGTCTTGTCTTTCTTTTTTGAGTCTCCCATTACTGAAGATGGAGATGTTCATGGCACCTTCTCCTCCCAGTAGCAATGTAATTGTCCACCACCATTCACAACTGGATGTGGCAGAACTCTAGACCTTAAGCCTGATCCATTATGGAGTCACTTTATTTCCTCTATTGTATGCTGCTTCTGCTATTTGGCTTGCATGTAGTCTCCTGTTGTAGCTCAGTTTTATGTTACTTTGGTCTTTCTCTGTCATTCTTGCCTATAATACTCATTAAACCAGCATTGATAATATGAATTGATCCTAATGGACACACATGTCAGCGACAGATAAATTGCAGAGGTTGAGGTTAAGTAGCTGTTCCCTCTTAATGATGTTCCCACCACATGATACAGACCCAATCTTGAAGTTTTGAGCTTCAAGACTCATCGCTCAGCCAGTAAGGGTGCTACCAATCCAGTTTTGCAATGGTTATTAAAGTCCTCACCTCGAGTACATCTTGTTCCTTTAATATTATTGGTGTTTCTTCCAGGTGGCGGTGGTTATCATGGAGGAATGGCCTTATCTCAGCTGAAGTTGTGTGGGGTGGTTAGTATGTGATAATCAGTGCATGGTTTCTTTGCCCTATAATGGACATGGTGTCATAAGACTTCAGGGACTGGAGTCAGTGTTGAGAATTCCTCCTCACTGTGGAATACAAATACAATCAGCCCTTCCAGTTCTGTGAACCTCTCCTCCCAGAAGCCTGCTCTGCCCTTCCCAGCCACCCTGGCCTTAATGGTGGAAATCCCTCCCATTGTCTTGGAAGAGGATAGCGTTCAGCTTCCCTCCATGCTATTACTCTTCAATTCACTCCTTGTCATCCTCGATGCCATTGTTATAGAGTTTGGTATCCCCTTGTCACCCCGACTCATTTGAGGTGGATTCTCCCACGCTCCATGTTGACCTTACCCTTCCCATCTTGAGGCCTACTGCAGCATGACATATAGGGAATTCCACCATGAGAACACCAAGTGCCCACATCTACACTATAGAGCATAGAACATAGAACAAAGAACATTACAGCGCAGAACAGGCCCTTCGGCCTTCGATGTTGCGCCGACCAATTAGGAAAAAGCCATGATCCTCCAAACTAAACCATTCTCTTTTCGTCCATAAACTTACCTACTAACCTCTTAAATGCCACCAAACTTGGCGCATCTACAACTGCCGCAAGCAGGGCATTCCATACCCTAACCACCCTCTGGGTAAAGAACCTACCTCTGATATCCGTCCTATAACTACCACCCCTTAATTTAAAGCTATGTCCCCTCGTGCTAGCTTTCTCCATCCTAGGAAAAAGGCTATCACTGTCCACCCTATCTAAACCTCTAATCATCTTATATGTTTCAATAAGGTCTCCTCTTAGCCGCCTTCTTTCTAACGAAAACAACCTCAAATCCCTCAGCCTCTCTTCATAAGACCTGCCCTCCATACCAGGCAACATCCTGGTAAACCTCCTCTGTACCCTCTCCAATGCCTCCACATCTTTCTTATAATGCGGGGACCAGAACTGCACACAATACTCCAAGTGCGGCCGCACTAGAGTTTTGTACAGTTGCAACATGACGTTGCGGCTCCGAAATTCAATCCCCCTACCAATAAAAGCTAAGACTCCATATGCCTTCTTAACAACCTTATCGACTTGATTGCCAACTTTCAGGGATCTATGCACATATACACCAAGATCCCTCTGTTCATCAACACTATTAAGAGTCCTACCATTAGCCCTATACTCTACACATTTGTTACTCCTGCCAAAGTGAATTACCTCACACTTTTCCACATTAAACTCCATTTGCCACCTCTCGGCCCAGCTCTGCGACTTGTCCAAGTCTCTCTGCAAACTATAACACCCCTCTTCAGTATCTACCACTCCTCCGACTTTGGTGTCATCCGCAAATTTACTAATCCATCCTTCAATACCCTCATCCAGATCATTTATAAAAATTACAAACAGCAGGGGCCCCAAAACAGATCCCTGAGGTACACCACTTGTAACCGAACTCCACGATGAATAACTTCCATCAACCACCACCCTCTGTTATTGTGTAGGTCAGAAACTCCGAAGTATTTTCTGGAGCCTGCCTGGATTATAAGTTTTGCGTGTTGAATTTGGCTAGGATAAGCATGATAGGTTTCACTTCAGGTTTGATTCAAATGAGCTATAGGGAGCTTTTATCAAATCAAGTTTATTTAAGAATATAGTTAACATGTATAGTAAGAATACTAGCAATAACTTCTATCAATTACAAACAACACAAAACAACCACCATAATGTGTAACCCTTAACAATTATATCTAATGTGTTCCAATCAAGCAAATCCCATAGACACAGGTTTAACACAGCAAAGACTAATGCCCACGGGATACTGGACTTGAGTCTTATGTGCGTCTCTTGATGCTCAGGACAGTTTGAAGTCAGAATAACAGGGAGAGACTCTGGTTAAGCCAGCAACAGCAGATTCTCCTCTTCAGAAAGGCAAGAGTTGCTTTCAGATAACCAGCAGAATTTCCAAACCAAACAGGGAGAGAGAAACACTTCCTTCCAGCTTGCTGTCCCTTCTAAAAATCAATTATAACTGCAGCCAAACAGAAAATGAAAGTGCTCCGGTCAGCTGACTTGCCAGCCAGTTTTTTTCCGAACAATACAGACTCATAATTATCCCAGTAAAAATAAACAAACCCCCACTTAAGCAGCAATAAAAAGACTCCTCTGGGTTTTTGTGAGGAGCAGGTACTCCCTTTCCCACGTTATTGTGGAAGATGGCATACACCTAAGAAAGTGAGAGGTTATGCACTTTGGTTCAGAAGAATAGAGGCATAAACTATTTTCTCAATGGGAAGAGGATTCAGAAATCAAAGGACTTGGGAGTCTTGGTTCAGAATGCTTTTAAGGTTTACTTGCAAGTTGAGTTGATTGTTTTGAAGGCAAATGCAATGTGAGCATTCCTTTCAAGATGACTAGAATACAAGAGAAGGGATGAATTACTAAGGCTTTATAAGGCTCTATTCAGACCACATTCGGAATACTATGAACAATTTTGGGCCCGCATCCAAAGAAGAATGAGCTGGTTCTGGAAAGGGTCCAGAGAAGGTTCACGAGAATGATCCCAGGAACGAAAAGCTTGACGTATGAGGAGCATTTGAAGACTCTGGGTCTATACTTGATGGAGTTTAGAAGGATGAGGGGGGAATCTCATTGGAATTTACAGATTGCTGAAAGGCCTGGGTAGAGTGGATGTGGGGAAAATGTTTACATGAGTACCAGAGACAAAGATCGAAGGACACAGCCTCAGAATAAAGAAACAACTCTTTAGAACTAAGATAAGGAGGAATTTCCTAAGCCAGAGGGTGGTGAGTCTGTGGAATTCATTGCCACAGGAGACTGTGGAAGCCGAGTCATTGAATGCATTTAAGACAGAACTAGTTCTTGGTCAGGGGATCAAAGGTTATGAGAAAAAGGTGGGAGAATGGAGTTGAGAAATTTATTAGTCGTAACTGAACGGCAGAGCAGACTTAATGGGCTGAATGGCCTAATTCTGCTCCTGTATCTTATGAATTCAAGGTCTGTGTTCAATGTTCTCCAGCCTTCACTCCCTCATCAAATCTTCGCCTTCCTGCCACACCCTCTTGCTCCTATCCCATCTTCCCAATAAACCTTTCCCCTGCACTCCCCAGCCAGTCAAACCTTTAACCTGTAGCACATTAGAATGTACCCCTGCTTTCCCTTAGTTCTGGTATATGAAGCCTCGCTGTGATAGTCCCCTGAAGTGGGGGGTGGGGACAGTGCGGATGGGGAGGAGACATGGTAAGATGCTTCTTCGGAGAGTCCGCACAGGCTCAATGGGCCGAATGGCCTCCTTCTGCACTGTAGGGATGCTATGGTTCAATGATAACTCAAAGTTAAGTGCATTTTACAAAGTGCACGTTGGTTATATCCACTTGTGATGTATGTTGGTCTAATTAAACCCTGATGTGGCCCTCTGATCCAGTGTGGGGGATATGATTGGAACAAGTTTCCATGATGTTTTGATGGATTCCAATGGTCTTTGTGACATGTCACAGTGGGAATGTAAGCTGCTGTTATGGGTGACACTCCCAGGAAATTAATTATTTAGCTCCCACAATATTTTGCTCTCCTGCCCGCCATTGCGCTCTCCATGGTGAGAGCAGGAAATCCCAGCCAGAGCTTGGCAGGACTTTGGGGGGAATTTTCCAAGCCCTCCGGTCACAGTGGGAGGGAATAGAAAATTCGGAGTGAGGCCAAAACTTGGAATTCTGGCGACTAGAAAACAGGGCAGACTTTCCCCCTCGGCACTTTCATGGGGGCTCGATGGCAGATTGACATCCTGCTAGTCCTGGTCAGGAAGCCCATTCGCATTCATTTATCATGAATGCTCATTAAAAACACAACACGCTGGAATCACATTCTCCCTCCTAGATGAAATTCAGCCTAAAAGATGGCACTGCAGCACTCTCACAGTACTGTACTGGAGAAGCAGCCTGACTAACATGTCCCAGTCAGTCTCTAGGTTAGGGCTTGAACCCAGAACCTCCAGACTCAGTAGCAAGAACACTTCCCTTGGAGCAAGACCTGAGTCTTCAGAGCTACCAGAAATCCAAATTAAAAGACTTATATAGAGTGACTTTGCATAAACCTATTCCCTTTTTCAGTATTTTTTCAGGTCCGTTCGACACATATAATTTATATATAACACCACACATAACTTATTCCACTAATTCCCCCAACCATAGCTTCTGACAGTGATGGCAATTTAGCTTAGCCAATCCACCTAAACTGCACATCTTTGGACACTGGGAGGAAACTGAAGCACCCGGACATTCTCTCTTCCACCTTCTTCCTTTGGGAAAAAGATACAAAAGTCTGAGGTCACATATTAACCAACTCAAGAACAGATTCTTCCCTGCTGCTGTGAAACTTTTGAATCGACCTACTTTGCATTAAGTGGATCTTTCACTACACTGTAGCTATGACTGTACCACTATGTTTTAGACTCTCTCCTTTCCTTCTCTATAAATGGTATGCTTTATCTGTATAGTGCACAAGAAACAATATTTTTCACTGATTGCTTTGCAGAAACCTGTATTCATCAAGTCATTTGTCTTCTAGAATTTTTTTAATTTTGCTTTGAGCTTGAGTCCTTAACATTTCAACTTCTACTTACTAGTGCCTCAATCTCCTATTCCCTAGAGTTAAGGGAACTTCACTTCCCAAGGCAAGGGAGGCAGGTTCATTTCCAACTGAGCACTTAAGCTCTGCAGATATGTGTTGGGTCTCTTTTCTCATCTTTCAGTTCACTAACGTTTCAGGGAGTTTCCTTTGACTTCCATCTCCGCAGTTGGAGAGGAAACCATAAACCTTTTGGCTTTGTGACAATAATATATTTCACTGCGCTGCAGCTGCCCAATGAACAGTAAAGAATTACTAAAGGGACAAAATTGCAGAGCTAATAGTTTTGGTGGATGTCTTCACAGCATCTGCATCATAAAGCTAGAATCTTCTGGTAGAGAAGAAGATGGACTTGAAAAGCTCCAAGTGTTGGAAAATGGGATTAGAATAGTTGGATGGTTTGTCTTTGACCAGCACAGACTCAATGGGCCGAAAGGCCTTTTTCTGTGCAATGGACTTCTGACTCTCAAAGCAGTAAAATTTTGAGTGAGAGGAAGTTTTGCTTGAGATTTTAGGTGAACTTTTGCAGAGTGTTTAATTTATTTATTATTGTCACAAGTAGCTTACATTCACACTGCAATGAAATTACTGTGAAAATCACCAGTGATGGAAGATTCTTCTGGATGTTCAACCCTTTAACAAACACAACATTCTTAGTTTTGAACAGGTAAAGAAACATTTAATTAGAATGACCACAGTATACATTGAAAATTAAATATAATGTGCTTATATTCTTTGAGCTTTATTGGGAAGTGGTCACATTATGTAGAATCCCTACAGTGCAGAAGGAGGCCATTCAGAGCATTGAATCTGCATTGATTCTTACCCAGACCCTATCCTTGTAACCACATATAATTTATCCTGCTAATTCTCCTAACCTATATAAAAATATCTTCTGACAGTGAGGGCAATTTAGCATAGCCAGTCCAGCCAACCTGCACATTTTTGGACACTGGGAGGAAACTGGAGTACTCAGAGGATCTGTTGCTTTGGAAAAGCAGCCAGCATAATTAATGACCCCATCCACTCTGAACATTCTCTCTCCCACCTTTTTCTGTTGGGAAAAAGATGCTAAAGTCTGAGGTCACGTTCCAACTGACACAAGAACAGTTTCTTCTCTGCTGCTGTCAGACTTTTGAATGGAACTACCTTGCATTAATTTGACCTTTCTTTACACCCTAGATATGACTGTAACACTACGTTCTGCACTCTCTTCTTTCCTTCTCTATGAATAGTATGTTTTGTGTGTATAGCAAGAAACAATATGTTTCACAGTATGTTGATATATGTGACAATAATAAATCAAATCAAACCAAATCAAAGGAAATCCACGCAGACACGGGGCGAAAGTGCAAACTCCACACAGTCATCCAAGGCTGGAATTGAACACGGGTCCCTCGTGCTATGAGACAGCAGTGCCAACTGCAAAAGGTATAAAATTTGCAAAGGCTTTGACAAGGCAGGTGTAGTATCATTGCCCCAGTGGAAGTCCAAAACTAGGAAGTCATAGATTCAGGATAAAGGGCTGGTCCTCTTCCAATTCCTCTTGTTATGTTCCAACATCAGCACAAACCTTTCAAAATGACAACTGGCTGTGATACAAATCACTTGATATTTTTATAAAATTAGTTTAATGAATAGCAGGAATCACTGCCTAGAGAATCCAAAATTTACACATATTTTAGGACTGGGTTGTGTTATAGTTGGAGTGAATGTTTGGTGCATTTCATTTTGTTTCCCACACGGATACCAGAAATCCATCCAACCAGTGAACTATTTTCTACAGTTTTCCAGAAATCATGCCATGAGAGATTTTTATATTGTTCTTGCGTATTTGTGGGAAATCTATGACTGTGTATTCTGTCTGATGATCATTAGATTCTGGTTACAGTTGAAGTCTAATCCAGACTGTTTATAATGGGGCAGATATCCAACATTATCAACCATTGAAAAAGACACTAAACCATTCCAACTGTGTGAATAAATGTTAATCTTACCCGATTCAATCTATCTTTTAATACCCCAATCCTTCTTCCCCAGGAAATGTGTCCATCAGCACATTTTCCTCATCACTACTCTTCAAACAGCTTCTAGACTCTGTTCATTCCCCCAAACTAGTCTGTGAATTTGGATAATAGTTTATCATGGCTTCTTGCCAACTCCACACAACCCACATCAACTTTATCTCAATATGCAACTTTTGGTCTTGACTCTGAACTCCTTCCTATTCTCTTCTCCCTACTCCACATTTACAGATATCCTAATAATTGATTTGTAACTTGACTTTGCTTTCTGTCCATTCATATGTGTGTGTTTTGATTGCTGATCTGTACCCAAGCCCAATTCTTCTATTTTTTTCCTCTTTTCTCTTTACTCTCTCCTGTCATCATTGTCTCATTTCATTCCTTCCCTCTCAAATAGCTATCCCAATCTTATAGTATAACTTAACCTTTCCACTCTTCTCCTGCTTCCCTCTCTCTCCAATTAGACTGAAGCTTCCCTCTCTGCCTCTGACAAGTTCATTGAGACACTCATTGCTTCTTGCTTTCCCTCAACTGCACAATCCTACTCTCTCACTGACCTTCATAGAATCCTACAGTGCAGAAGGAAGCTATTCAGTCCATGGGTCTACGGCAACCATAATTTCACCCAGGCCTTATCCTCATAGCCCATTCATTTACCGTAGCTAGTCCCCCTGACACTAAAGGGGCAATTTAGGATGGACTATCCACCTAATCCACACATCTTTTGGTTGTGGGAGGAAACCAAAGCACCCGGAGGAAAGCTACGCAGACATGGGGAGAATGTGCAGACTCTGCACAGATAGAGCCTAAGATGGGAATTGAACCTGGGTCCCTGGCATTGTGAAGCAGCTGTGCTAACTATTGTGCCCACCTTCTCACCCTATGCCCCCACTGGTGGCTCATTTTCCAATCCCATTCACTGCTCCCAGTTTTTACTGTGCGGTTCCTGTCAGTGAAGACATTCTCTCTGCTCCCACTCTGCTTCTCCCTCTCTCTCCACAATGTCCATTCACTTGGCAATAAAGTTCTCACCATCTGCTGCTTATTGTGGCCTTGAGGAAAGCTGGCTCAGGATTGATGACATTTTCCCATAACTGAAAGCCCCTGCCTGGCTATTCCTCCCAGCACTTACCTCATCAAGACCTTAGCAGTGGTGATGTGGCTCTTATCATCAAAGCACACCCAGTCTAACCCCTAATCCTCTGGCACTGTGTCTTCCATAGAACCATAGAATCCCTAGAATACAGAAAGAGGCCATTCGACCCATCCAGACCCTCCAAAAGAACATCTTGGGACAATGAGGGGCAATTTAGCATGGCCAACCTGTGCATCTTTAAACTGTGGGAGGAAACCAGAGCACCTGGAGGAAATCCAGGCAGACATGGGAGAATGTGCAAACTTCACACAGACGGTGACTAAGGTGGGAATCGAACCCAGGTTCCTGGCGCTGTGAGGCAGAAGTGCTAACCCACATTTGCTTTGAGCATTTCAACTTGTTCTATCACTCTCGCCACTCATTTAAAATCCTCATTCTCTACCACTCTTCCAAATACCATAGAAGTTTTCTTACTGAGAATTCTTCAATGCTTTGTCTCCTCGTCCTCTGCTCTGGATAACTTCTCATCCTTTGTGATATCACCCTCCACCTCAAATCACCAGGTTCCCCTCCTCTGAGCTCACTGTCCTCTTCTTCTCCCTGAATCTCTCTCTCCATGTGAATTCTCTGCCCATATTCACACTCACTCCATCTGACCTTGCTGTCTCATGTAACCTTGTTCACTCAATATGCCAATCAGACAAAAGTTATCTCTGAAATCATTTCCTCATTGCATTTTACACACACATTCCCTCATCATACCCTGTATCCTTCTGTTTGTACTAAAAACCTCCCCACATTTGCTTTGTCATACATTTAAAATATCAACTATCTTTGGCCCTCTGTTTATCGTGATATTTCTGCAGATATCACTCTGTTCAAGTCCATGCTCTTCCATTTCTGAATCTCTCACTCTAATCATTCCCTTGCTGCTTTAAACTGGGGGTGCAATCTCAAAACAGCTGCCCCTGTGCTCGCTGCCCAACACTAGTTCCCAATTAAGCAAGGCCTCAATTTTAAAATTTGTATCCCCATTTTCAAATCGCTCCATGGCCTTGCTCCTTCCTGTCTTTATAATCTCCTGAAGCTTTATAATCCTCTGTGATCTCTGAGCTCAGCTCATTCAGGCCTCTTGAGCATCCCTCACCCATTGTCACTGCCCTGTTGGTGACCATGCCTTCAGTTGCCTGGATCCTAATGTTTGGAATTCCCTCCTTAAGCTTCACCGTTCCTCTATGCCGCTCCCCATTTTTAAAACAACCCTTAGAACTGACCTCTTTGACCACCCATCATGATAGAATCCTACACAATCTCTACAATGCAGAAGGAGATCATTCGACCTATTGAGCCTGTACCAATTCTTGCCCAGACATACCCAGTAACTCATGTATTTACCCAGCTAACTTCTATATCTTAAGACACAAAGGGGCAATTTAGCATGGCCAATCCACCTAATCTGTGCATCTTTGAGCACTAAGGGGCAAATTAACATAGGTAATCCTCCTAACATGTGCATCTTTAGAATGTTGAAGGAAACCCAGAGCACCTGGAGAAAACCCATGCAGACACAGGGGGAATGTGTAAACTCCAGACAGACAGTCGCCCAAGGCTGGAATTGAACCCAGGTCCCTGATGCTGTGAGGCAGCAGTGCTAACCATTATGCCACCTAATATCTCCTTATGTGATTCAGGGTCAAATTCTGTCTTAGAAATAGAAGACGTTTTGATCTTTGTCTTTACAATAGTGTGAAGCATAAGAAAAAGAAAGAATGTGCTTTTGTATGTCACTGGTCATGACCTCAGGACATCCTGAGGCATTTAACAAGATAAGACTCATCTGCAGTGCTCCCTCAGTACTGCTCTTGGATTGTCAGTGTAGATAAAGTCTTTAGGCTGGGTAGTATCTTCAGAAGAGGAAGCACTTCCCACAGAAGAGGAATCATTTGCCACTTTGGCTTTGAAGAGTATGTAAAATGAGTTGGTTAGTGGCTGTGAGATGAAATAGATCTGATAAGCAGAATAAGAGCATCATTCTAATAATGTTACCTTGTTTTACTAAACCCGTCTTTGGGATTAGGATTCCTTGATGTTCCTTGCCATATTAAGACAAATACTCTGATCCTGTTCTTTCTCAGCTATTAGTCCTCCCACACTCTCTTGATTTTGACAGTCACGATTCCTTAACAACTCACATTTTAAAGCTGATCTTGGCTTTACTTAAAAATATGGAATCTTTAAAAATTCCGTAGATATACCAAGAATTATATAACTGTCAATCAAAATATTTCTGCTAAACCTCAGCGATACAGCTGAACTTGCCAGCTGTCATATTAAGATAAAATTTAAACAGGAATTTGAACCTACCGAATAATCAACTTATTGGCTAATGACCCCTGCTATATCCAACAGTAAATGTTGCATAGCAGGTCATTTTAAAACAGAATGCAATTTATGTTTTCAACAGATAATTCATTAAAAGGGAAATAATTTCCCTCTTATATAACTGACTGGACCGTCTTCCCCCCAGCATCAAATCATCTTCAAATTAATTTTGCCATCATAGGAAAGAGTGAATGTTTTCTTCTCTCTACAAAATGTCAGTGATTATTTTCGAGTAGATCACATGGTTTTTTTGCTCACTGCTAGTGGACAGAGAAAGGAAATCCAGATGTTCTGGGATTTTATGGATCTCTTTCCTCTTTCACAGGTCAAGTTCATAATAAGACTGTAAGATGTAGGAGCAGAAGTTGACCATTTTGTCCATTGAGTTTACTCTGCCATGGCTGATCTGATATGACGATTCTCGGCTCCACTTTCCCGCCTTATAACTCCTGAATCCCTGACTGATTAAAAATCTATCTATCTTAGCCTTGAACATACTGAATGACAGCCTCTAAAGCCCTCTGCAGTAAAGAATTCCACAGATTCACTCCCCTGTGAGAGAAGAAATTCCTCCTCATCTCTGTCTTCAATGGGTGACCTCCTTACTCTGAGATTCAGACTTCTGCTTTTAGACTCTCCCACGAGCGGAAACAACCTCTCAGCACCTACCCCGTCAAGTCCACTGAAAATCCTGTATACCTTAATAAAGTTGCCTCTCATTCTTGTAAAATGAGTCCAAGTCCAACCTACTCAAACTCTCCTCTTAAGAATATCCCTCCACACCCCAGGTTACTAGTGGACCTTTTCTGGACTGCCTCCAATGCTAGCATATCTTTCAATGGAATGATCATTAAGATAGTTCTTTAATTATTCTTTGAAATCTTGTTTTTATATTCTCTCAACTTGACATTTGTCGAGTTTCTCTATATATTTCGACTAATTGTGCGCTTTCTTTATCCACTGAGTTTCAGTAAGAGGAGAGCATTCCATTGGAAGCGTGCCCTCCGTGTGTAGATGGAATTAATGTGTGCACAGTGATTATTTCACATTAATGGAAAATTGCTTTGAGTTTTGCGTTTTCTCTATCGAAGGCAAAACCTTTCTGAAAGAGTGGAGAATTTAAATGGATTAATATTTTACAAGGACATATCAGAGAGATGTCATGATGTTGGTTGCCATTTTCTCGACAAACATGTAACCTCTGGATGACCTCAATGCTAGAAGATTAAGACTAGAAGTTCCATGTCACAACCCTGAATTCTAACCATAAACTATCCCAAGAATATGCGAGATCAAAGGGGATAGATTCTCAGAAACAACCAACTGGCTGTCATAGGAGACAGAAATAAATTGGGGGAGAAATGAGAGAGCTACACAAAGCTAGATAATTTCCTCTAAAATTTTGTTGATGTGACCAAATGTGGGAGCTTTCAAACTTCCTTCAGCTTAAATCAGAAGAGTTGTTGTTAAATTTTATTAAAAAATAGTAAAGTTCTTCCCATTGTTGTTGAAATATTTCAATAAAAACTAGTCGCAATTCTGTTACAATTGGGAGTTTCTTAGTTTCTAAATATTCCTCATGTTGGATGTGACACTGTGATGGTATGTAAATGGAATTTGCTGGGGCGATAGTATTGTGTTAGTTTCCTACCATAACTGGCAAAATCCCCAGAAAATGGAGACAAGCAAATCTTCCTCCCCAACCCCGCCACTTTAATATGTGATCAGGAATTCCCTGAACTAGTTGTGCTCTCATTGGACATCAGTTATATCTGTGGAGAGAGTTAAGATCTATCAGCCTCCGTATGATGTAAACACCCCCAAAGAAGTTTCTCCCAATTTAAAAAAACACAATCATAAAAGGATGCCAAAGGAGAGATGATTTGGTTTTAGGGGGAACCTCTACCCACCTCCCTGTTCCCTGCAGCTCCCTTGGCACAGTGCAGACAGATATCCTTATGCAACACAAAAAAATCTTCCCACTGACCCCACTGATCCTGCCTGTGTTAATATCAGAAGGAAGAATCTTGGCACCCACCCAAGTTCACATCCTGAGGAATCTCATGAACTCCCGCGACTCAAATGTCAGCGTACTCTTCCTGCTCATAGTTCCAGAGTATTTACAGCCCAGAAAGGGGCCATTTGGCCCCACTGCTCCATGCTGGTGTTAATGTCCCACACAAGGTTCCTCCTTCATCTCATTCTATCAGCATGTTATGGGTCCCTCAGGCAAGAATCTAGTTTCCCATTAAGTACATCAATACTATTCATTCCAACATGGCTGTGAGTTCCACATTTTCGTCACTCTAAAGAAGTTTCTACTGAATTGCTGACTGGGTTTATTGATAGTCAGTAAGTTTTAGTTAGCACTGCCGCCCCCATCTTCACCAAACAGAAGGAGAAGCTTTTCTATCTCTACTGTAATTTGAGCTGATTTATTATTGTCACATGTACTGGGATACAGTGAAAAGTATTGTTTCTTGCACTCTACACAGCAAAACATACCGTTCATAGAATATATAGGGAAATAGGAAAGAAGAGGATGTAGAATGCAGGATACAGAAATATAGTATAAATGAAACTGTTCATTATTCTAAAGGTTCCAGCTGAATCCTCTCTCAGCCTCTACTTATTAAATAATGGGTCACCAGTCTTCACTGATAATTATAACCTCTCCATTTTGACATTTATTGTAATGAGGAGACCAGAAGACCAAACTCCAAACATCATCTAAGCATGTCTCAAAATTAGTTTAACATAAAATGATCTCACATTGTTATAGGGACTCTTATACATTTATGCGTATATTGCATTTACTCCTTACAGGTGCTGACTTCCCCAGTAGAATATTGTAGCCTGTGTCAGCGCAAAGTGTATAGTGAAAAGCGCCAAGGACCCAGGTTCAATTCCTGGCTTGGGTAACTTGTCTTTGATTTGATTTGATTTATTATTGCCATATGTATTAGTAAACAATGAAAAATATTGTTTCTTGCACACTATACAGACAAAGCATACCGCTCATAGAGAAGAAAATAACAGAGTGGACAATGTAGTGTTACAGTCATAGCGAGGGTGTAGAGAAAGAACAGCTTAATGGGAGGTAGGTCCATTTAAAAGTCTGATGGCAGCAGGGAAGAAGCTGTTCTTGAGTGAGTTGGTACGTGACCTCAGACTTTTGCATCTTTTTCCCAGCAGAAGAAGGTGGAAGAGAGAATGTCCAGGGTGTGTGGGATTCTTAATTATGTTGGTTGCTTGGCTGAGACAGCAGGAAGTGTAGACAGAGTCAATGGATGAGAGGCTGGTTGGCATGATGGATTGGGCTACATTCACAACTTTTGTAGTTCCTTGTGATCTTAGGCAGAGTAGGAGCCATACCAAGCTGTGATACAACCCAGAAAGAATGTTTTCTACGATGCATCGGTAAAAATTGGTGAGAGTCATATCTGATACCCCAAATTCCCTTAGTCTTTTGAGAAAGTTGGTTTTCTTAACTATAGTGTCAGCATGCGGTGAACCAGGACAGATTGTTGGTGATCTGCACACCTACAACCTTGGAGTTCTTGATCCTTTCTACTTCCTTCCCATTGATATAGGCAGGGGCATGGTCTCTTTTACGCTTCCTGAAGTTGATGACAATCTCCTTGTTTTGTTGACATTGAGAGAGAGATTATTGTTGCTGCTGTACTCCGTCTCATCACTGTTTGAGCTCTGACCCACTACAGTGGTGTCATCAACAAACTTGAAAATCGAATTGGAGTGGAATTTGCCACGCAGTCACAGGTGTATACGCAGTATAGCAGGGAGCTGAGAACACAGCCTTGTGGGCACCAGTGTTGATGATGATCATGAAGGAGATGTTGCCTATCCTTACCGATTGCACTGTGGGTTAGGAAGTTCAGATCCAGTCGCAGAGGGAGGAGCTGAGGCCCAGGCCATGGAGTTTAGAGATGAGTTTCAAAGGAATAATAGTGTTGAAGGCTGAGCTGTAGTCAATAAATAGGAGTTTGTTGTAGGTGTCCTTGTTAGCTAGGTGTTCCAGGATTCAGTTGGTGTGGAGTCTGCGAGTTCTCACCACTTCTGCATCGGTTTCCGCTGGGTGCTCCAATTTCCTCCCATAGTCTGAAAAACATGCTGCTTAGGTGCATTGGCCATACTAAATTCTCCCTCAGAGTACACAGATTGTGGATTTTTGCTGTAACTTCATTGCAGTGTTAATGTAAGCCTACTTGTGACACTAACAAATAAAGAGCTGTAAAGAGAGTAACTTGAGAAGTCAATTTTAATGTGGTACCAACTTGTTCTTGCTAAATCCATTAGATGATAAGGCTGCAAAGAATAAGGGATTCCACAGTTCTGAAGTTCAGGGAAAGAAAGAGTTGAATTCAGAACTTCAATCAGTCTCAATTTCAACATATTCAAAATGCAAAGTAAAAATTCAAATTTCTTACAGGTGGCACAGTGGCACAGTGATTAGCTCTGCTGCCCCACAGTGCCAGGGACACAGGTTCAATTCTGGCCTCTGGTCACTATCTGTGTGGAGTCTGCACGTTCTTCCCATTTCTGTGCGGGATTCCTCCGAGTGCTCTGGTTTCTTCCCACAGTCTAAAGCTGTATGGGTTAAGTTGATTGGTCATGTTAAATTGCTCCTTTAGTATCAGGAGGATGAGCAGTGTAATTATGTGGCCTTACAAGAATAGGGCTGGGTGGGACTGTGGTCAGTGCAGACTCAATGGGCCGAATGGCATTATAGGGATTCTATGAGTCTAGTGGGAAAAGAAGGTGTTTTGCCTCATAACTGACCAGTGCTCACATTTTTTTTTTGATTTATTTATCCATTTAATCAGGGCTGCTGATTTGCCCTGTGAAATATTTACACAATAACTTGGCACAAAAACTCTATCAAGAATGAACAGGTTTCTCAGTAAGTTCATGCTTGCCCGGTTTCTGTCATCCCTTCGATTTTTTTAAGTTGACTTGTTCTGTGGAGCAGCAACAAGATATTTATTCAAAGTCTCCTGGGCGGAAGATCAAATTTGTTTCGTGGAGTGGCTACTCTTTCTTGGGCATTACTCAAAATTTATTCAACAGCAGCGTTCAGGAGCCAAAGCTCAATGTACTGCACTCCCCCCTCTGTCATCAGATTGTGGCTTCAAAGCCAGTGCTTAAAGTCTGAGCCTAAAATGCAGGTTGACATTTCAGTGTAGTACAGACGGAGTGCTGTACTGTCAGAGGGTCAGTACTGAGGGAGTGCTGCACTGTCAGAGGGTCAGTACTGAGGGAGTGCTGCACTGTCAGAGGGTCAGTACTGAGGGAGTGCTGCACTGTCAGAGGGTCAGTACTGAGGGAGTGCTGCACTGTCAGAGGGTCAGTACTGAGGGAGTGCTGCACTGTCAGAGGGTCAGTACTGAGGGAGTGCTGCACTGTCAGAGGGTCAGTACTGAGGGAGTGCTGCACTGTCAGAGGGTCAGTACTGAGGGAGTGCTGCACTGTCAGAGGGTCAGTACTGAGGGAGTGCTGCACTGTCAGAGGGTCAGTACTGAGGGAGTGCTGCACTGTCAGAGGGTCAGTACTGAGGGAGTGCTGCACTGTCAGAGGGTCAGTACTGAGGGAGTGCTGCACTGTCAGAGGGTCAGTACTGAGGGAGTGCTGCACTGTCAGAGGGTCAGTACTGAGGGAGTGCTGCACTGTCAGAGGGTCAGTACTGAGGGAGTGCTGCACTGTCAGAGGGTCAGTACTGAGGGAGTGCCGCACTGTCAGAGGGTCAGTACTGAGGGAGTGCCGCACTGTCAGAGGGTCAGTACTGAGGGAGTGCTGCACTGTCAGAGGGTCAGTACTGAGGGAGTGCTGCACTGTCAGAGGGTCAGTACTGAGGGAGTGCCGCACTGTCAGAGGGTCAGTACTGAGGGAGTGCTGCACTGTCAGAGGGTCAGTACTGAGGGAGTGCCGCACTGTCAGAGGGTCAGTGCTGAGGGAGTGCCGCACTGTCAGAGGGTCAGTACTGAGGGAGTGCTGCACTGTCAGAGGGTCAGTGCTGAGGGAGTGCTGCACTGTCAGAGGGTCAGTGCTGAGGGAGTGCCGCACTGTCAGAGGGTCAGTGCTGAGGGAGTGCCGCACTGTCAGAGGGTCAGTGCTGAGGGAGTGCCGCACTGTCAGAGGGTCAGTGCTGAGGGAGTGCCGCACTGTCAGAGGGTCAGTGCTGAGGGAGTGCCGCACTGTCAGAGGGTCAGTGCTGAGGGAGTGCCGCACTGTCAGAGGGTCAGTGCTGAGGGAGTGCCGCACTGTCAGAGGGTCCGTGCTGAGGGAGTGCCACACTGTCAGAGGGTCAGTGCTGAGGGAGTGCTGTGCTGTCAGAGGGTCAGTGCTGAGGGAGTGCCACACTGTCAGAGGGTCAGTGCTGAGGGAGTGCCACACTATTGGGGTTTGTTACTGAAGGAGTGCAATTTGCTTTGGTTCAGACTTATCTGTTAACTAAATTACTAGAGAACAGATTATCCTGTTATATCACAGTATTTATACTGTAAAAACTGGCTTATATTGCATTATTTTGAACATTTACAAGTACATATCATTGGCTGCAAAATGCTTCGTGATGTCCTAAAGTTAGGAAAGGTGCTATAAAAATGCAAGTACAAACAAACCCAAGAATTGATTAGAGTGTCATGAATCGATCTCTGCAGATGTAGTTTATACTCTTTATTCTTAATGCCCTTAATTAAATTCCAGCCACTAGCGTACATACTTTCAAGAATCTTTCCAATTGTGGCATTATATTGATTACATTTAGCAGTGTAAAGTATGTTCTCTGCTTGTGTTATAATAACAAACCCAGCATGAAAATAACACTGCAACATTCGTGTAAGATTTTATTTCACACTCCATTTATTCTGAAGGCCAGAAATTCCCAAATTAAAACTTTGAGCCAAGGTTCACCCGAGTCTGATTCACGTGGAGATCACATGGAGTACAGGAAGGAGACTTACATTTTTCCATGCAAAGGTTGCAGCCTGTGCCAGTTGTGAGGGCAGTTAGAGTATTAACAGGTGCTGACTCTGACTGCAAGCAGAGTGAGGTGTGGTAAAGTATCATGTTGCAACAGGAGAAGCAACATGTGCAATGGGGGAAGGAAGAATTGGGAAGACAGTTGGGGGTGGGGACACAATAGAGTGACGTTGCAGGGCTGTGTTCGGAGGAAAAGGAACAGGAAGGAAACTTTTGTGCCATTGCAGAGCGGATAAGGTCACTGAATTTCAGCCAGGAATAATGCTGATTGGACAAGTCACGTTCTATTCCACTGGGGACACCATCCCCTTATCGCTAGACTATTAATGCAGAAACTCAGCTAATATTCTGAAGACCTGGGTTCGAATCCTGCCAAAGGAGATGGTGGAATTTGAAAGCAATAAAAAATATCTGGAATTAAGAATCTACTGATGACCATGAAACCATTGCCGATTGTCAGAAAAATCCATGTTTCCATCAGAACTGGAAACGCAAGCAACAAAATGGAAATTAGGCCATTGGCTCTCCAATTGGGAGTTCAGTTCCACTGTCCATTTGAAAATGAAAATCAGCTTCCTCCCCCAGGATGATGAGATGATTGATGAAGATTATGAGATGTGAATTTTCTGTAATTCTAGTGAAATAAATTTATATTTGGAAGCGATTTGGAATCATAAGTTTATATTCTCCAAGGTTGCAGTTTGGAAATCTATCATGATCCCTTGTAGAACAGGGGGCACTTGCTGATTTAAGGTTGACTTTCAAGTCATTTCACCCTTGTTGTAACTGCGCAAAGAACATCCGTAATTTGGTCAACATTTTGACGAGATAGCAGACTATGTGAAAAATTTATATTTTCATCTCAACATCACTTCTCAAGCCCAATCAAATTTCACAGAAAAGGCTAACTGCAACAATCAAAGGTTGTAGAATCTACTCATAATCAATAAATGTCCTGGGTATAAAGGATATTACCAAATATTACTGAAAAGATGAGATTTCTCTTTAGTCTACATTATTCATCATCATACATTTATATCTGAGAATTCTGCAGTCAATTGTTATTGGATTAAATTTAATGGACAATTTGAAGATAGTTTACTATGCAAGAAATGTGAACTTCTGTTTTCAAATTATAAAAGCAAATTATTGCAGATGCTGAGATCTGAAACCAAAAGTTTTGACAAAGGGTCATCTGGACTTGAAACGTCAGCTCTTTTCTCTCCTTACAGATACTGCCGGACCTGCTGAGATTTTCCAGCATTTTTTTCTTTTGCTTCCATTTAGAATTGTCTGCTTGACATGAAATCCACCGATTTTCATTCTGGGATGTATGAACAAGAGGAGGCCATTCAGCCTGTTCCATTATAGCATGGCTGATCTGTACCTTAATTCCATCTTATATTTCAGACTTTACTCAACTACATTCTAAGAACATTTGGTTTTTGGGGGAAAGAGTTCTAGATTTTCACACCCTCTTTGTGTGAGGAAGTGCTTCCTGACATCACCCCCTGAATGGCCTGAATTTTCAAGTTCTGCCCCCTTGTTCTGGACTCTCTCCAGTGTCTCCCCTTCCACTCCCCTGCACTATAGTTTCTCTGCATCCGACCTACCAACTTATCATCTTAAACAGCTTGATTAAAACAACGTTATATCCCCCACACTTCAGGTATGCAAAGCTTGTCTGTGCAGGTTTACAGCATGGAAACAGGCCTTTCAGCCCACTTTATCCATGCCGCCCCTTTTTTTAACCCCTAGCTCATCCCAATTGCCTGCATTTAGCCCATATTTCTCTATACCATCTTACCCATGTAACCGTCTAAATGCTGTTTAAAACTCAGAATTGTAACCACCTCTACTACAGCCTCAGCAGCTTGTTCCAGGCACTCAACACCCTCTGAAAAAATTGCCTTCTGGGCCCTTTTGTATCTCTCCCCTCACACCTTAAACTTACGCCCTCTTGTTTTAGACTCCCCTTTCTTTGGGAAAAGATATTGAATATCTAGCTAATCTATGCCCCTCATTATTTTATAGACCACTGTAAGATCAGCCTTAAGCCCCTTATGCTCCAGAGAAAAAGTCCCAGTCTATCCAGTGATTCTCCTGTGTCCTCAGAATTTAACCACTTTAGCAGTAGAGTCATTCTAATCAGTCAGTGCTGCACCATCTCCAAGGTTTTCTTGGTGAATATGGAGATTACTACTACAATAACATGTCAGAATAAGTTTCTAAAGTTAATCATTGCTTCTGACTGACAGTTGTTTCGACACCCTCCCCTCCAGAACATCCCAACTCAGGGTTCTGTCACTTGCCAAGGACTATCCATGCTGTTGCTGCACTGTTACTCTTACTGGAGCCCACTGCAAAGAAACTGATCACAGTTCTTGCTGCTTCTCACAGTAGAGATTATCACAGCCTGAACCCAACCCAGCTTAGAATGTCCATCATCTTCCAGTCTGGAGTAGGTAAAGAGGGCACGAGCAATCCAACACCAGATTCAGGTTCTGACGAAGGATCATCCAGACACGAAACATGGCTTGATTCTCCCTCCACAGGTGTTGTCAGACCTGCTGGGTTTCTCCAGCACTTTCTGTTTTTTGTTTCAGATTCCAGCATCTGCAGTATTTTGCCTTTGTCAGAACCAGGCCAGAGTCCATCCCTGACACTGGGGTAGAACTTCAAAGCAATCAGAAGTTAGGTTTGCAAGTGGAAAGAGATGTAGATACGTTGGTGAGGAACAATAACAGCACAAAATGAAGAGACAGTAAATGTGGAAAATCTGTGGCAGAATAGTCCATTCGTAAATTATTCTTTTATATACAATTCTTATTTTATATACAACTCTTTTTATTTGTTCACTATCGGTGACATTCGTTGAAAGGATGAAGATGTAGAGAAGATTTAGTTTTTTTGTTATTAAGGAATGTGAGTTACGAAATTAATACTAACCGTCAGCTCCACATATAAAACTACTTTTAATTTAAGGTGGACAACTCAATAAATCCCAAATTATACCTTTGTAGATTAAGAGATTGAAATAGCAGCAGACCATAGGAACGTAGCCTGATTATTTAAAAAATAGGCATGGCCAATATTAGCAGAAGGCACAAATCTCTCTTGTCTGCAGTTTTGCAAAAGGTAAAGTGGAGTTAAACTTCTCTTATCTTTTGAAAGTCTCGTTCTGTTTTGTGTAGCTGACTGCCAGCTGTGCCCGCCAGCTGAGATGTGAACCTTGGTCTGGAATTCAGGCCTGTTTCCAAGCATCAGCTTACCTTCGATGTAACCAGGTAGAAACTAAATTTCCCTCCCCCTGCCCTCCATTAGAACAGGTAATCTCACAATGCTTTTTGCAGGGCACCTACTGTGAACAGTTCAAAGTCTTTCACTCGCAGCCTCTATAATGAATCGCAGCAAGACGTTGAATTTGAAAATCTGAAACTTCAACTGGTTCATCAAATACGTACTCACACACAGGCCCACTGTCCCTGTGTATAGTGGATCGTGAGGTAGACTGTCACTTATGGTCAGTCAGTCTCATTCCAGAAACTGCCCCATTTTCTCTTCCATTGTGGTTTTACTGAAGTGTCAGTCATGTTTCCATAACTAACACTTCATCTCCGAATCAGGAAAACTGAATCCAGAGACTCCAGCACAAAGTCCAGGCTGGCGCTCGCACTGAGAAAGTGCTGCACTGTTGGAGGTGTTCTCTCTGAACAAGATGCTAAACCAAAGCCTGGTCTTCCCAATCAGGTGGGAGTAAGAGAATCTGTGGCACTATGATGGCACAGTGGTTAGCAGTCTTGCCTCACAGTGCCAGGGCCCCAGGTCCGATTCCCGGCTTGGGTCACTGTCTGTGAGGAGTCTGCATGGATTCCCTCCAAATGTTCCCGTTTCCTCCCACAATCCGAAAAACGTGCTGGTTAGGTGCACTGGCAGTGCTAAATTCTCCCTCAGTGTATCCAAACAGGCGCCAGAGTGTAGCGACTAGAGGATATTCACAGTAGCTTCACTGCAGTGTTAATGTAAGCTAACTTGTGATACAAATAAATAAACTTTAACTTTTAAGACAAAACAGGGAGTTCTTCCAATGGCTCTGAATCCCCAGCATCACTAAAAACACATAGGGCGGATATTTCCCATCCCGCCCGCCGTGGGATTTGTAGTGGGTAGGATGGGATCATACAATGATTTGTTGACCTTTCAGGTAGGATTTTCTGGTCTTGGTACAAGTGCGGTTGGGAAATCCTAAACACAATCTGATCATTGCCAGCTTACTGTTTATGGGAGCTTGCTGTGCATGAATTGGTTACTACATTCTCTACATTACAATAGTGACTGCACTTCAATGAGTATCTTGGGGTGGTGAAAGGTGCTATAGAAACGCAGGATTCTCTTTTATTTGTCCTTTGATAGTAAAGGGTCAGGATTTTACATCCTCACCAGGGTGTGTCACCCCCACCTGCCCCAGGGTGAATATTTCCGGCTATTTAAATTGCCATTTGCCTCTGTGGGAGTGTAATATCCTTCCAGGTGGGAGAGACTGTCAAATCAGCAATGAGATCTTTTTATTAGGGTTATATTTTAGAGATTCTGGATTTATTTCTCAATTATACCTTCTTTTGAAATGTTGCCAGTACACAGATATTGAAATACATTTAACCAGCTGTTTCTGCTGAACAGAGAAGCAGGAAGAGGCATTCGGCCCTTTGAACCTGCTCCGCCATTCATTACAATCATGGCTGATCATCAAACTCAATATCCTGATTTCCCGTCTCTTACCCCCATATCCCTCGATCCCTTTAGGCCCAAGCGCTATATCTAATTTCTTTTTGAAATCACACAATGCTTTGGCCTCAACTATTTTCTGTGGGAGTGAATTCCACACATTCACCACCCTCTGGGTGAAGAAATTTCTCTTCACCTCAGTCCTAAAGGGTCCTTAAACTCAAACTGAGACCCTTAGCTCTGGATTTCCTCCCCTCACTGGGAACATTCTTTCTGAATCAACTAATCCCAATCCTAAATTCCCAGATGATTTTAAAAATTTGCAAGGCTTAAGCAAATTCTTTTTGTGTGCGGAGACCAGATCCCTGTGGAAGAAAGTATGTTGCTTTGAGCAAATATAGATGTGCTGCAGTAGGACTCAACTAATTATCTTAAATTGGTTTTGTCTTTGGAGAGGTTACAGAAAAGATTTACCAGGGTGTTGCCTGGTATGGATGGGGATCAGCTATGAGGAGAGGCTGGAGAAACTTGGTTTGTTCTCACTGGAATGACAGGGGTTGAGGGGAGACCTGATAGAAGATTATGAGAGGCACGGACAGAGTGGATAATCAGAAGCTTTTTCCCAGGGTGGTAGAGTCAATTACTAAGCGCATAGGTTTCAGATGTGAGAGGCAAGCTCTAAAGGAGATGCATGATGCAAATTTTTTTTATACAGAGGGTGATGGGTGCCTGGAACTCACTGCTGGGGGAAGTAGTGGAAGCAGATACGAAATTAAGTTTAAGGGGTATCTTGACAAATCCATGAATAGCATGGGAATAGAGGGAAACAGTCCCAGAAGGGTAAGGGGTTTTAGTTCAGTCAGGCAATATGGTGAGTGCAGGTTTGGAAGGCGGAAGGACCAGATCCTGTGTTGTAATTTTCTTTGTTCTTTGCTCTTTAGTTGTTGGTGTAGCTCATAGCATACTCAGAATTGTTTAGTAACTGCTGCGCAATCACAGAATCAAATCAAACAGTAGATGTTTTGTTGAGGGCTGGTTGATTCTGTACTCTGTATTCTGCCTGTGACCAAAACCCAAAGAAACATGTTTGATTAACTTCCCCGCAACCCCCCACACCCCCCCAGCCTCCACCACTTTCCCTCCCAATTGCACCTCCCACCTCTCCTTCAGCCACTATTAGCCCTATTTGCCTTCCCGCACTGCCCTTTTCCCTCTCCCTCCCTTCCCACACACCTGCACTCCGGCAAATTGGTCAAATAATTGTGGGATTGGGAAGAACAATAATGTTCCTCCTACCCCAAAAGAGCTGTAATGATTGGTCTGTTGTGGTTCCTTTAAAGAATGATTACTGGGCCACTTGTTGCCAAGGGATACGGGGCACGCAGTGACAAAGAGCAAAACTGCATTGGAAGAAATCATTTGCATTAATATTGTACTCTTCACTCTTTCAGGATAATGTAAAGTACCTTTTAGCATATGAACTATTTTGGAAATGTAGCCCACTGGTGCAATGTTGGAAACATGGCAACCAGTTTATACAGAGCAAGATCCCAAAAACAGCTGTCCAGTTGTTGACTGGATAATGTAGGGAAGTTGGTTGAGGGATAAAACTCTTTTTTTGTTCATTCATGGGACATGGATATCACTGGCTGGCCAGCATTTATTGCCCATCCGCAGTTGCTCTTGGAGGGCGGTTAAGAGTCAACCACATTGCTGTGGCTTTGGAGTCACATGTAGACCAGGTAGAATGGCAGATATTTTTCCCGAAAGAACATCAGTGAACCAGATGGGTTTTTCCGACAATTGACAATAGTTTGACAGTCATCAGTAGATTCTTAATTCCAAATATTGCACCAGGGAAAACTTATCAAGTCTTCTTCAATATAATAGCCACGGGATCCTTTACACTGACAGGAGGGGGTAGACATGGCCTTGGTTTAATGTCTTATCAATAAAGATAGGGATGCGCTTGTGGACATATGTCTCTACCTTGCATGGGCTAATGCAGTTCCTGCCTACTTCAAGGCTGTCACATAAAAAGCCTTATTACTAAGCTTTGAACACATGTAAAAACAAATCCCTTTTAGTAACTGCTATAAGATCAAGATTACAACATGCAAATATTTCAGCATATCAGTTGAAAGTCTCTCTTCTGAGTCAGTAAGTTCAGTTTCAGACTAGGGCAGCAGAATATAATCTATGCTGACACTTCCACTGCAGAATTGACAAATCATTGGATTGTTAAGAGGTGATATCCTTCCGATGAGAAATTTAATGAATGCAGTGTCAGGAAAATGTGGAGATTCCTGTCTTATGATCTGAAGGACAGGAAAGATCCTGGCATGACTGTTAATGTTCCTCTCTCCATCACCAAATAAAGCATGTTTATTACTCATTATCACATTGATGTTCATGGGATCTTCCTGGGCACAATTTTATTGACGTGTTTCCAATAACGTAACAGTGACGACACTTCACAGTGTGTTAACACTGCTGCCTCACAGCGCAAGGGACCAGGGTTCAATTCCCGATTTGGGTCACCATCAGTGCTAAGTCTGCACATTCTCCCTGTGTCTGCCTGGATTTCCTCCAGGCGCTCCGATTTCCTCCCAGAGTCCAAAAAATGTGCTGATTACGACACATTGGCCATGCTAAATTCTCTCTCCTTGTACCCGAACAGGCGCTGGAGTGTGGCAACTAGGAGATTTCCACAGTAACTTCATTGCACTGTTAATGGAAGCCTACTGCAGCACGAATAAATAAACTTTAACTTTAAACTTCAGAAGTGCTTATTTGGCAGTGTTTTGGAATGTTCTGGGATTGTGAAAGATCCTGAGGCCAGAAAATGCAAGTTTAATCTTTGCAAATGGCTGTTCTCCAACCTGAACTCAACTGTCCCGATTCCCGTAAGGTCGGGAGGAACTGAGAGCCCTTTAAAAGTGGTAATTAGGAACCGATTACATGATTCCTGCCCCATTCCCATTTCTGGTAACTTTTGCTGGCGCAGGATAAGTGTATTGGCAGTCTCCTATCTACAGCACTCCAGGCCTTGCCAGCTCCATTGGCAGATTGGGCAGCTTAATTTTAATGGAAACTGGCTCCTGGTTCACAGTTTTTTGGAGGAGACATGAACCATCGGGGAACACCAGTCCCAAGAGCGACCCAAAAACAAAGCCACATCCCTCTGGAATGCTTTTATTGACCAGCTTTGAAATAAAACAGAAATGTTTTTCCATTTCAATACTTGGATGCCATTTTGTAAGGTAGATGTTGTTTAGCTGAAGTGATTTGGATTTCTGGTGTAATAATCTGAAGCTCTTTAAATTTTAAAGTAATTTTAAAATGAAAAAAAAAACCAGCAGCCAACTAAGAAAAAAAATTCACCCTCTCCTGGTCTGCTTTGATTGACAGACAATCCATTCCAGCACAAAAATGGTTAGCCATTTGTTTTCACATTTTCAATAAGATCCATTGACCTGTGAACTGGAATGATTTGTTATGGCAGCTTATGAAAGTTTGGCTGAGTTTCAAAAAGTCCAGAACTACTTATCTCAGCAGGGAGTTGAGATAAATGGACATTTTGATTAGTAGTTTTAAGAGATTATAAAAGGATTGGTTATTTTTGAGATGCTTCATGAAATGAGTGTTTTTTTTTGTTTTTAAAACAGATTGACTATTTGAGGGGATTTAATTATTTTGGAATGGCTCTTTTTGAAGGAGAGCTTTTTTCTTTAAGTACAATGTGTTTGAATGAGATCAGATGATTAGAAATACATTTATTTTTAAAACTCATTTCAACTACATCCTGCCAAAGTGGATACTGAGTGAATGGTTATGGAGGATATATTGGGAGGTATAAAGAGGCATGGAGAGGGTATGGAGATATAAGGAGTATGGAAGGGCATTGAAGCTGTTTGGAAGAGTGAGGCTGGGTAAGAGATAAAGGCCTTCAGGGCCTAAAATCTGTCGTTAGAATTGTGCCAATACCTCGGTAAAGGAAGGTGACCATTCTCACATATCACCCTAGCCGACCTTGCCTCCATTAGCTGGGTCTTTGGCCTGCCTCTGAAGGCAACAGGTTCAAATCCAATCCACTGCCACCTTCCAAACATGGAAATGTGGTGGGAGGGGAAATAAGGAAATGTTTCTGTCGAGTCAAGAAATTCCCCAGCTCCCCCATGGAAATCCAGTCCTTGGTGTTGCATGTCAATGGCTATTGGATAAAACAAGGTGTTAAAATGTATTTTGTTTACGTGTAATTCAAAAACTGTAATGCCCAATTCCAGGGATTTCCATTATTTAAACAATTTGAAAGGGATTGGTAGCCCAGCAAATCAATCAACTTCTTTTGAGAATGATTAAAACATTTTGAGTTTTCTATTACTGGTGAAACTCCTCGGGCAAGAGAATTTTATTGAACAATCTCACAGGATGTACTGACAGATACCAATTTTCAATCTCTCCAGACAGGTACTGAAAGGTATCTACATAGTTATGACATACATCATTGCCACTGACAGCTCCGCCAACTTTTATTCATCATTCATTACTAAAACCATTTTTAAAAAATGTGTTCATTGGATATGGATGAGGTCTAGCATTGGTGAACTGCCTTCTTGAACTTTTTGCCTTCTGTGTTGTATCGATAAATTGACAGTGTTGTTAGGGAAGGAGTTTGAGGTCACCGAAGGAATGGCAATATATTTCAAACCCAGGATGTGTGTTTGATCACAGGAGATTCTTGGAGATAACGATGTTTCCAGTGCCTGCTTCCTCGTTCTCTCGAGAGTTTTGAAGTTGCCGTCGGAGAAACCCAGGTGGGTTTTCTGCAGTGACTCTCATGTATTGTACACACTGTTCCCACCGTGCATCAACGGTGCAGAAAGTTAAGATAATGGGTGGAGTGCCAATCACATGGGCTGCTTTATTCTGGATTTTTTGATAAGTTATGAGGATCCCTACAGTGCCAAGAAGGCCATTCTGCCCATCAAGTCTGCACCAATTCAACATCCTACACGCACATACAGCCTTGTATGGCACAAATGTTACTTCCCACTTAGCTGCTCAAACATGGATATTGTCCATGTCTTGGACATGATTGCTTCATTATCTGACAAGTCGTGAATGGTGCTAAACATTGTGCAATCAGCGAACATCTGACTTTATGATGAGGGAAAGTCATTGATGAAGCAGCTGAAGATGGTTGGGTCCAGGACACTACCGTGAGGAACTCCTGCAAAGGTGTCCTGGAGCTGGAATAACCAACCAACAACAGCCACACCATCTTCTCTTGCGTAGATATGACTCCAACTGGTAGAGATTTCCCCCTGATTCCTGTTGACCTTAGTTTCACTCGGGCTCTTTGATGCCATACTCAGTCAGATACTGCCCTGATGCCAAGAGCAATCACTCTCACCTCAGTTCTGAAGAGCTGCTCTTTATCGATCTTTGGACCAAGGCTGCAATGTGGGCTGGAGGTGGTTGGTCTCAACGGAACCCAAATTGACCATCTATGCACAAGTTGTTACAGAACAAGTGCCATTTGATAGCACTATTGATGACCCTTCCATCACTTTACTGATGATCCAGAGGCAGCTGATGTACTCAGCATTGGCCAGATTGAATTTGTCCTGCTTTTTGCGGACAGTACATACCTGGGCCGTAAGCCAATGTTGTAGCTGTACTGAAACAACTTGGCTAGGGGAACAATATATTCCAGAGCACAAAATTTCACAGCTTAGATTTTGTCAGGGCCCGTAGCATATGTTGGTCACTTATCACGTAGGATTTTACAACCGCGCTCATCCTGAAACCATAAAATCCTATCTGAGGATCCCAGGCTCCAGTCCTCACCCGCTCCGATTCTGTGGCACTTGGGTCAGTAAAATTCCAGCCATCATGTGGCTCTTTGTGAGAGTTTGCTGAGCGCAAATTGGCTCCTGCAAATTGTAACACTGTTACAAATGTGATTTAATTTCAGATGTGCTGAGGTGCTATTTAAATGCAAGTCTTTTACTTTTCTTATTGAAGGTGATCTTTAAAAGAGTGAAAACTTCACAATATTCAATTCTATGCGTGACAGCTCCAGTAATAAAGATGTCCGTTCTTTACATCGCTGGGTCAAAACCCTATAACCCCCTCCCGAACGGCGCCATGGGTGTACCCACAGCACATACACCGCAGTGTTTCAAGAAGGAATCTCACCATCACCTTCTCAAGAGTAATTAGAGACAGGCATTAAATCAGGCTTAGCCAGTGACAATTACATCCCAGGAATGAAGAGAAAATGCCGCATAGCAACAACTAGCATCTGAGATGTATAATTATCGGGTAATGACAGACAAATAAAAACTCAGCCACATCCTCTTTGTTGGCACTATCATTGTTGGCTCCACCACTATCCACAGCCTGTAGATTACCATTGACCAAAAGGTGACATATCGTAACCAGGGCAGGATAAAAACTGTATCATGAGTTCATCCTCTGGTCCTTCGAAATCTCCGCACCATCTTCAACTCTCCAGTCAGAAAGAAGATGGCAGACCCCCGTAGACACAGCTGCAACAACACACAAGAAACTCAACAATGTTCAGGTCAGAGCAGATTTGAAAACAAGGCTGAAAACTCGAAACTTGGAGTGTTGACAGACCAGGAGTCAATGCAGGTCAGTGTGTAGAGGGATTGCTCGGTGAGTGGGCACTTGCTGAGGTTTAACATACAAGCAGCAGGAAGTTTGGATGTCTTCATGTAAATGGCAAATGGAAGGTGGGGGGCGGTGACCAGGAATACATTGAGATAATCAGGTCTAGAGATGATAAAAGCATATATGAGCATTTAGCAGTGGCTGAGCTGAGATAAAGGGACAGTGTGGGAAATTTGGCATGTCAGCTACGACTCTCACCAACTTTTAGCTGCGCCATACAGAGCATTCTTTCTGGTTGTATCACAGCTTGGTACAGCTCCTGCTCTGCCCGAGATCATAAGGAACTACAAAAGATCATGAAGTTAGCCCAATCCATCACGCAAACCAGCTTTCCATCCATTGACTCTGTCTACACTTCCCACTGCCTCAGCAAAGCAGCCAGTATAATTAGGAATATTACGCACCACAAACATTCTCTCTTCCACCTTCTTTCTTCAGGGAAAAGATACAAAAGTCTGAGGTCACGTACCAACTGGCTCAAGAACAGCTTCTTCCCTTCTGCTGTCAGACTTTTGAATGGACCTACCTTGCATTAAGTTGATCTTTCTCTACTATGAATGTAACACTACATCCAACACCCTTTCTTTTCCTTCTGTATGAATGGAATACTTTGTCTGTGTAGCGTGCAAGAAATAATACTTTTTACTGTATGTTAATACATGTGACAATAATAAATCAAATTAAATTGAATCAAATAATGTTATGGAGATGGAACTGGGCAGTCTTTGTGGGAGGTTAGTTGGTTGGAAGTTCATCTCTGGGTCAAGTGCTACACAAAGGTTAAAAACAATCTCTTTGAGTCTCAGGAAGAGAGAAGACTTCAATCTTCCCAATTTTTAATTGAATGAAATTTCTGCTCATTGACTACCGGGTGTTAGATAAGCAGCCCAATACTTTAAAACCATTGGACAGATATTAATTAGCAACTGCATTGAAACTGCTGACATGTTTATTTAACAGAAGGCCTTTGGTTGAAAGAGTGGACCTACTGAGGCAGAATCTAAAGGGAATGGACCCAGTCCTTACAATTTGTGAATCTAACTTTAAAGCCTTTCCAAAATTTCCATTTTTGTGTAGATTGCATCTGAGTTAACAGCTTGATTACTCACCCATAAGTTTCAGCATTCATATAGCAGCAGAATTTGTATACAATTACTTCTAAGGTGATCCTATTGTGTTGTATGTTTGTTTGGTTAATTAAAGTACAGTAATCATTAACTAAATCAATGTAGAATGACCAAAGAAGGGACCAAACTGCAGTTAATTTGCTGTCTTCTCCAGGGATTGCTGCAGTTAGCCCTCTGGTGAAAATATATTTCAGTGCACAATTGGTAATAGTGTAGGAGAAAGGACAAAAAGAGTGTAAAGCTTGGGAGGGTAGTTGAGGGGGTGCGTGGTTATGACCTGTTGTTGTCGATTTGTAAGATCCATATGCTAGCATTTTGTTCACCAACAGGGACAAATAACATGAAATAAAATGTGCACATTGAAAAGAGAGGGGATTTAATTGATATTAATTATTAAAACATCAAATCCTCAATATTCATAAGAGGTACTCTTTGGGAACTGGAATTTTAGTACCTGTAACTCCAGGAATTTAATTTTTTAATGAGTTTCTTATAATAGAGGCTAATTAACTCAATAGTTGTGTGTCTGTGCTCACAGTTCAATATGCTTTCATGTCTGCAATATTGTTATTAATGGACAAAATTATTCTAAACACGTAAGAGATTCAGGAATGGGCATTATCGGATTTTGATGCATTTACATCTTACATCTTCATAGATAAATAAATATATATATACTTTATATTTAAATATTGTGAAGTGACTTCATGTCACAATTAAATAGTTGAGGCGAATTTCCTTATCCGGATTAATTGTGATCAGAACTCTTAGTGGGCAGCACAGAGGCACGGTGGTGAATACTACTGCCCCACAATGCCAGGGACCCAGGATCAATTCCAGCCTCGGATGACTGTCTGTGTGGAGTTGCACGTTCTCCCCGTGTTTGTGTGGGTTTCCTTGGGTGCTCCAGTTTCCTCTCACAATCCAAAGATGTGTAGGTTAGGTGGATTGGCCATGGTAAATGTGTGGAGTGACAGGAATAGGGTGAGGGAGAGGACCTGAGAAAGATACTCTGTCAGACAGTCGATGCAGTCTCGATGGGCTGAATGGCCTCCTCTGTACTGTAGGGATTCTATGATTCCATGTAATGGTTTCATTCTATACTTGATGCTATCAACAGCTTATATTCATATAGTGCTCTTGATGTAATAAAAATCCCCAAGGTGCTTCACAGGGATATTATACATGACTCCGAGACACAGAAGGAGATATTAGGTCAGATGATCAAAAGCTTAGTCTGAGAATTTGGTTTCCAGGAGTGTTTTAATGGAGGAATGTGAGATACACAGGAGGAGAGATAAAGGGAGGGAAATCCTGAACTCAGGACCTCAGTAATTGAAGTGAAGTTATCAGTGATGGACCGATTAAAATCAAGGATGTTCAAGAGGCCCTGGTTTAAAAGAGTGCAGAGATCTCGGGGAGAGGCACAGAGATAGGGATGTCAGTACAACTGCAATAACTTTGCGTTTAACTTCTATCTTTGAACATCAGTGATAACAGAGTTTGCTGAGGCAAGTTAGAAGACAGTCTTGTTTGTCAATAGAATGAGTGGCAGCACTGATAGACAGGAAAGGGGCACGCCATTGATTCTCAACCTCATTTTACAGCCTCAGAGATATCCTCAGAGATAAACCCTTACTGTCGCAACTGCAAAAAGGACTTTCCCCCGCCTCCATCCCTCCCCCACTATGTCACAAGAGCCAGCATTACAGCTCACAGTCTTTACTCTGTAAGATTCACTCTTTGGTAAACTTGGCATGACACAATGTTCATTGTTTTGGTGCATTATTTTTCTCCTTTAAGGAAGTCCATGTCCAGCCGAACAAAAGCTTAAAAAAAAAGGTTAGATATGGGAGCAGGAGTCAGCTATTCTGGCCCTCAAGTCTGTTCTGTCGATAAATAAGCTAAGAGCATAAGAGCAGAACTTTTCACAGTAACTTCATTGCAGTGTGAATATAAACCTAATTGTGACTAATAAATAAATAAACTTTTTTTTTAATTAGGCCATTCAACTCATCGAGTCTGCTCCATATTCGATCATGGCTGATATACTCCTCATTCCCATTTTCCTGCTTCTTTGAAGTCATTGTAATGATTGCAGCGAGGCCCAGTAAGTGGGTCTTTTGAAGTATGAGCTCCCTGATTGAGGTAATGATTGCCTGCCCAATCAGGGAGCCTTACCTATATGTAAATACAGGAGTGTCAGGTCCACTGGCATTCTGGATTCTGACCATGTACCTGAAGAACTCTTAGAAGTGGAATAGAGTTTGTAAATAAAGGGAATCTGGTGAAGGGAAACTGCCTCTGAGGAGTTATTTTAATTAGGCTGATCTGATTTTTGACCTCAACTCCACTGTATGTTCTCTATAACCCTTGCACCCCTCTCTCCACTCTACCACCCATAGTTGAAGCACCTGCCTAACTCTGTGCGGAGTTTGTACATTCTCCTCGTGTCTGTGTGGGTTTCCTCTAGGTGCTCTGGTTTCCTCCCACAGTCTAAAGATGTGCAGGTTAGGTTGATTGGCCATGCTTAAATTGCCCCTTAGCATCCTGAGATGCGTAGGTTAGAGGGATTGGTGGATATGGGCCTGGGTAGGATTGTGGTCAGTGCAGACTCAATGGGCCCAATGGCCTTTTTCTGTACTGTATGATTTCTATTCTATGATTCTACAACTCAATCTTGAATATATTCAATAGCCCAGCCTCCACTGCCCACTGAGAAGTGAGATTCTAAACATTTAGCATCCTCTAGGAGTGGGCAGGGTTTCAGTGATGTGGGCGGGGCTTATACCAAGTGGGCGGGAGAAGAAAAATTCCTCCTTATCTCCATTTTAAAAGTGTGTGCCAGGTTCATCCAAATGGGGAAAGGTCCTCTCAGCATTTATCCTGTCAAGTCCCTAAGATTCTTAAATATTTCAATAGGATTCGCTCTCGTTTTTCTAAGCTGCAATTGATATTGGACAACCTGTATAACCTTTTCTCATTAGATAACTCCTTCCATCCAGTATTTGAACCAACCAATCTTTGAACTTCCTCTAATGCAAGCATTTCCCTTCTTCAAAAACAAATTATAAACAAGGTTAAATTACCGAGCTGAGCGGCAGTTGTAGGAAATGTTCAACGTAATACAGATAGGCTACAAAATGTAATTCTTCAATGTCTGTGTTTTCAGCTCTACAAGTTCTGCTTCATGTCCAAGATGGTGACTGCCCACATTTCTGATGAAAGCCTTGCAGGCAGCGTTTGGGGAGAGTGTCAGAATCAGCCTACGATATATTGAACACTGCCACTGAATGCTGCCTCTCAAGGGGGCATAGTTGAACATGTAGTGTGTGCAAGCTGTGAGATACATGTGTGAGGCTTCCAGCAAGTCTATATGTGTGAGTGTGTGGTGCAGCTGTGAGATTCAGGTATGAATGTTGAATGACAGAGAAGGCTGGTAGATGAGTAATGAGGGCGTGCTGCATTGTGCACTGTCTGAAGATAGTGGTGCAGTTGATTTAATAAAGTATTAGAAGATGTGTTCACTAACCTTGGTTATTCCTGTGGGGTCATAGAACATCCTTTCAGGACTATATACAGATCTTTCGGAGTTTGACTCTTGGCATTAGAAATGCTCTCATTCCTATTGTTTGAAGATCTCAGCGTCCCTCTCACCCATACCCCCCAACACTGCCAAGTGCTTAAAGATCATCTCTCTTTCTCTGTATCCTTTTGGACAAGACCTTTAATGCAACATTAGAAAATCTTGGAATCCATTCATTCCCATGTGTCATTCCTGTGTCAGAATCCATTGTATAGTGACTTCACAGACTTGTGTTGAGAACTGCATCCACGTCTGCAGTAATGCAGGTTGGTGTATGTGGGCTTGGTCCCTCATCACTTCAGGTGGCCTGTGGTCACGCAACATTGCAGTTAGCATTGCTTGCACATTAGAGTCATGGTAATGAGTGAACCGTACAAAGTTTTGCATTTTGCCTGTGTGGAAGCAACAGGATGGGACAATATATGGTAGTGTAGCCCCTTTAAGGGCAGGTCGGTGATCCTTGCTGGGCCCTATGGAAAGCCAACAAGGGAAACTGAGCCAATTGAGTGTAAAGACACATGTCCGGGGCTGGGGACAAACCTCAGCTGGGGCTGGAAGAGTGGAGATGGTAATCGTTTCTTTAATTTTGTCTAACCACTGCTGGTATATACAGATTTATATCCATAAGCCCTTCATAAATTGATGTTAAAACCAGTCACCCTCAAGCTGCTGTGCTCCCGAAAGCCTTTTTAAAAATTTGTTTATGGGATGTGGCATCGCTGGCTGGGCCAGCATTTATTGCTCATCCCTAATTGCCCTTGAACTGGGTGACTTACTGGCCATTTCAGACGCAGTCGAGAGTCAACCACATTGCTGTGGCTCTGGAGTCACATGTAGGCCAGAGTGGATAAGGCCAGCAAATTTCCTTCCCTAAGGGACATTAGTGGTCCAGATCGGTTTTTTTGCAATAATCAACAATGGTTTCATGATCATCTGTAGATTCTTAATAATTCCAGATTTTTTTTTATTGAATTCAAATTCCACCATCTGCCTTGGCGGGATTTGAACCCTGGTCCCTGGAGCATTAGCTGAGTTTCTGGACTATTAGTCTAGACTTTCAAGTTTTTATCCCCATTAAGATATATTTTTGTGTTTAATTTAGATATCTTTCCCTCAGTTCTCTCATTTTCACCTGTCTAGTGAATTACATTAGTGCCATATCCAGATGATAATGTATTTGAGGATGAATGCTAACTCGTTGTGTGACGTGTAATAAGAAGATCTGCAGTGCTGGAAAACAGCTGTGAGTGATTAGTGTGTTTATAGGTATTGATGCTGCTGTGAGTGGCTTCATCCTGGCTCTGATTAGGCAGAAGTTATGGAACGAGTTTTGACTACCTTATACACATGGAGTGACTGAGAGACTGAAATTGTTCTCTCTCCTTAAAGCAGAGAAGGTTAAGGGAAGGTTGAATTGAGGTGTTCCATGCCATGAAAGGTTTTGATAAATTAGGAGAAACTGTTTCCGTTGGCAGGAGATTCGATAACTAGAGGACACAGATTAGAGATAATTGGCAAAGAGCCTAAGGGGAGAATTTATTCTTTTTTTTTACAGCGAGTTACCGCGATCTGGAATGTGTTGCCTGAGAGGACGGTGGAAGCAGGTTCAGTTGTAACTTTCAAAATGGAATTGGATAAATACTCCAGGGAAAGAAAATGTGCAATGTTTGGAGGGGAGAGCAGGGGCTCTGGGACAAAATGGGTAATTCTTTCAAAGGGCTAGTAGAGACACAATGGGCTGAATAGCCTCCCTTGGTCTTGTAAAATTCTAAGCTTCTTTGAGATTCTGATGATTATGTCTGAGAATGTAACGCATAAATTGTGTTGGAGTGATTTTTGTCAAAAACTTGAATTAATTTAGAATGCTATAAAATGAAAATGTAGACTGATTAAAAATATAATTGAAATTCAAAAAGCAAGCTGCAGATAAACTGTCTAATTTAACCCTGGGGCTGGTTTAAAACTCTTTTGTTGCACTCAAAGTGTCCACTTTTTATGTGAAAGCTTCCTTTCAGTGAAGAACACAGTACTCGGATGGATCATGGATCATGGGTTGAAAGCAGCGTGGGCTAAATCCGAGCTTGACTGCTGCACGGGGCCATTTTTCCTCCAGTCAGTATCTACAGACATTTACCATCAGAGAACAAAATCAATGCAAGCAGTCTTGTCATTTACATGGTCTTATTTATTTCCCTCTGGCGGCATTTCGTTTTCTGCAGGGGTCTATTTGCAAGGGAGGAGAAGGTGTCAGCAAGCCAGCTTTACCAAGCTCAAAGTCTCATGAATCCTCATTTAATCTAGGCACTTGTCATTGAGAGCTGTGTGCTTGCAGCAACATGCCCCTGCCTACCTTAATTTTAGCTTCCATTCCATGTGACACCACTTAACATTAAACATATGCTGTTATTTGTCTGCCTAAGGTAGGCAGAAAAGCAATTGATAAACAGCATCTGCACTCTACCCATACCCTCTCTCTTTCACATTTTTGTTTCTTTCCAGTCCAATGTGTGTGTATTGATGGAATGCTAGAATCTCGCTGCTGCATATTGTGAACTGAAAGCTTGCGAATGTAGGTCAGAAGCAGTTGAGCTTTACACACTGGGATAAGGTATGTTGAGAATCCTGGTTTCTGGCATCCAAAAGTGATTTGTGTAAAAAATGGGTGTAACAGATGGCTGTTTGTGCAAAGCTTCAGAATGGTCAGATCAGGCCGTTCTCATGGCAACCAGTGCACCAGCTCCAAGGGATTTGAGATCTGAGCAGCAATCATTTCAACCAGTCTGTCTAGAAGTGTAAGTGTAGTACAGCGTGGATGAAATGGCACGCAGTCTGGTTTACATGCCTGACATGATTTGAAAAAGCCAGCCACCATTTTTAGATCCCTTCCACAGTCAGCCTGGGCCTCAATTAGTTGTTTACCGCCTAGGACTTACGTGTTGCCTGAATGTAATTGCCTAAATTAATAAGGACAACAAGGTCTTTCCTTAATTCTTGGGTGATTTTTTTTATTGCTTTCCCCAGAACTATAAATAATGTTACTGTTTAAAAGTCTCCTCCTACCAAGAGTAGATTATATATTTTCCTACTTCCCATCTTAAAAAGTGCTCAACAAAAGTCCAGGAAGACAATCTACCAAAAGCGTTCTGCTGTGAGTATGTTATGAAAAAAAGTCATCCCAATCTCCAGAACATTTGCTTTGTTCCAGGAATTGGCTTCAATTAGTTCCATTATGGGATTCAGGCTGAGGTCAAATTACCCTTCAACTTGCCAGGTCTCTGTAGACTGTTTTTTTTAAGCTAAGCCAAGGCTCTGAGAACATTTGAGAGTGTTTTATGAGGAATGCAGGCATTCATATTCCTGGCTTATTTCACAGAGAAGACAGGGTGAGCCACCATCACAGTAACATATCCATAATGCAGACCACATTGAAGCTCTTGTTCCCCTCTCCTGTTACTTAGCATGGTCTGGCTGAGCTGATGATTTAAGCTCTCAGTGAGAAGAATGGAACTATGAGTGGATATAACACCTTCCTATTCTATGATTAAAGTGTAACGTAATGTTTGTTTGTGTTGCGAGAATAATGTGTGTGTAACAATGTAGTGAGTATTCCATCTCACGGTTGGAGACTGCGGAAATTTGGCATGTCAGTTACAACTCTCACCAACTTTTGTAGATGCATCATAGAAAGCATTCTTTCTGGTTGTATCACAGCTTAGTTGGCTCCTGCTCTTCCCAAGACTGCAAGGAACTACAAAAGAACAATGCGAATGTAGCCCAATCCATCACACAAACCAGCCTCTCATCCATTGATTCTGTCTACACTTTCCGCTGCCTTGGCAAAGCAGCCAGCATAATTAAGGACCCCACGCACCCCAGACATTCTCTCTTCCACCTTCTTTCTTCGGCCAAAAGATACAAAAGTTTGAAGTCACGTACCAACTGAGGCAAGAAAAAGTTCTTCTCTGCCGCTGTCAGACTTCTGAACGGACTTTCCTTGCATTAAGTTGATTTTTCTCTACATCGTAGTTATGATTGTAACACTAGATTCTGCACTCTCTCCTTTCTCTCTCTATGAATGGTATGCTTTGTTTGTATAGCACACAAGAAACAATGCTTTTCACTGTATACTAATACACGTGACAATAATAAATCAAATCAAAAGAATATGGCCACGTAGTCAGTTTAGAGAACCCACTGTGCAAATCTATTTTGAAACCCTTCTAACAATGTAATGCAACTACTGTGAGCCATTTACTGGCCTCTCTGCTCTTTCCTTTGTGCGGTTAGAAGGATTTTATTGAAAAAAAGTCACCTCACAAATGAGTTTGAATGCTATTCATGCAGTGTTTACAATAGTTCACACGTGGGGCAATACTGATCCATATTTTGATGACTAACTTCTCACATGCAATTTCAAAAAATCACAAAATTAGAGTCAAAAGAGGAACAAACTTTCCCTGGGGTTGATGTAATTAACCACTATTATTTATTGTTGAAATCCAATATTGGAACTTGAAACTTAGAGAACAGCATATAACTATAATTTACATAGATACACATACTCATTTTACTTATATTGTGTCTATATCTACATTCATATATTTAAATGTACATACCATCTTTTGTAACCTCTGTTAATTCAGCAGACTGTCTGCATCTTAATTTGCAACAAGTCCCATTCATTCAGTACCCTTGTGCTAGCTGCCCTAACATTAGCTCCTAATTAGGTAACACTTGATTTAAAAGTTCTGAATGAAGGGTTATTCAGACTTGAAACGTTGGCTCTATTCTCACTATATAGATGCTGTCAGATCTGCTGAGTTTCTCCAGCATTTTCTGTTTTTGTTTCTGCTTTCCAGCATCTGCAGTAATTTGCCTTGATTTTAAAATTCCTTCCCCATTCTCACCCAGCCCAACGGCCTTCCAAGTTAGTTCTGTTTGCTCATCTAACTTTGACTTATGATGGCACAATGCTTAGCATTGCTGACTCACAGTGCCGGGGACCCTAGTTCAATTCTCTTGGGTCACCGTCTGTGCAGAATCTGCACGTTCTCCCCATGCCTGCGTGGGTTTCCTCCAGGTGCTTCAGTTTCCTCCCAAACATGTGCTGGTTAGGTGCATTGGCCGTGCTAAATTCTCCCTCAGTGAACAGGCACCAGAGTATGGTGAATAGAGGATTTTCACAGTAACTTCATTGCAGTGTTATTGTCAGCCTACTTGTGACACCAATGAATAAACTTGGACATTTATAAAACTTCTTATGTATTCCCAATTTTCATTGTTGTACTATTTAGTTAGCGGGACCCTACTCTTTGGAATTCACTCCCTGAGCCTTTCTATGTCTCTCTCTCCTCTAAGACCCTGATAGAGACCTACACACTCACCACGTTCTTGGCAATCTGCCTTAATGTCTCCTTATGTGACTCAATGACTATGTTTTATAATACCCTTGTGATGGGCCTGAAATGTTTTATTGTGTCAAAAGCATCTGTTATGATTAAAATAAATTGTCCATGCCAAAATCTTGCTGCCGTCAGGCCGGTGGGGTTTTACATGGGCTTCCCAGTAGTGAGGGTGCGTTCAGTGGAAATCCCATTGACAGTGGTGGGATTATAAGATCCTGCTGCCGCTGAGACAGTGCACCACGTCCCATTGCCTTGAAACACGCCGCAGAGAGGGAGTAAAATCCCACCCTGAAATACAGCTCATTGTTGCACATTATGCAGAATTTATAGAATGTATGTAAGTACATAAATGACATAGTGGCACAGTGGTTAGCACTGCTGCCTACAGCACCAGGGATCCAGGTTTGAATCCCGGTTTGGGTCACTGTCTGTGCAGAGTCTGCACATTCTTCCCGTGTCTGCGTGGGTTTCCTCTGGATGCTCCAGTTTCTTCCCACATTCCAAAGATGTGTAGGTCAGGTGGAATGATCATGCTAAATTGCTCCTCAATGTCAGGGGGACAAGCTAGGGCAAATGCATGGTGTTAAGTGTTTAGGAGCTAAGTGGGATTGTAGTCAGTGCACATTTAATGGGTCGAATGGCCTCCTTCCGCACTGTAGGATTCTGTGATTCTTTAATGTTTTCTATGGAATCTGGTTTCAAATTACATTATTGAACCTTCATGACCAAAAAAAAATCATAATAAATCCAAGGTCATTATATTGAGAGATGATGTATTATATAAAATATTTATAGTATGTACAAGATAGGATTAAGTAACAATGTATAATCTTTTGTTAAAATGAAAGATTCACCTGCAAAAATTAGCAGGGATAATGAACAGAAAAATACAATGACAAGAATGAGTTCAGGATACTGAGAAACTGTGGCTTTGTTCTGACCTTTCAAGAGGAAATCTTTTAGGTTTAAACGGAATTTACAGTCATTTGGTCCAACTGGTCACTGCTGGTGTTTCTGTTCCGCACGAACCTCCTCCCACTCCTCTTTATCTCACCCTATCAGCATATCCTTCGATTCCTTTCTTCCACTTGTGCTTATCTAGTTTCCTCTAAAAAGCATCTATTCTACTGGACTCAACCACTCCCTGTGGTGGCGAGATCTGCATTCTCACCACTCTCTGGGGTAGAGAGAGCTTTCTCCTGGACTTATTATGGGATTTATTGGTGACTGTCTTTTGCTTTAATCTCCCAACATGTGAAAACATCTCCCACGTGAATATCCTATCAAACCTAAACATCTCACCCCCCTCACACCTCCACTCTCTAGCCTGCTCAGATTTTCCTACTCGGTAGAACTCTCTCCATTCTCTTATCATTCCTGTAAATCTTCTCCAGTGGCTCCAGATCTTATTTCAATTGTTTATTAAATTAATGAAAATCTGGCCAAGTTCCACTCTCTCTATTGGTGAGATTAGATCAACAATGTCCTTGTATCGTGGCTGTTATCCATTTATTCCATTCAGTTTGAACTCCACAATGCCCTTGAAAAGAGGAACTTCTATTTGAAACGTTTCCCCTTTTCTGCCTGTCACTAGTGTGTCTGAAAAGTATAGAAAAATTTGTTTGGTGCCAAAAGAATGAGGTACAAAAGGCACAAAATAGTACAAAATGCATGTGGATCTTTGACAAAGCAGTCTCTCGCACATGTTAGAGTGTTTGGTTTAGATAATATTGATTTCTAATTTTAAGATTTCTAATTTTAAAATTTTAAGAAAAATTTTGCTTGATTATCTTTAAGACTTCATGAAAAGTTACATTATTTACTTGCTCCTACTTGCCCTATTTCACCTGACGAAGGGCAAACCCCCAAAACTTGTGAGTTTACTATCAAATAGATTAGTTGGACTTAAACCTGGTGTTGCCAGACTTCTTACTGTGTTTACTCCAGTCCAACACCAGCATGTCCATATATTTATCTCATTCAGATATTAAATAAATGGGAAAAGGTTTGAGGTTTTGCAAACTGTACATGGTCCATTTGTAGGTGTTAAATAGACTAATAGTATTCCACTAAAATAAGCAAAGTATAAAATTATTAAAAGCAAAAGGTCACGTACCGACTGACTCAAGAACAGCTTCTTCCCTGCTGCCAACAGAATTTTGAATGGACCTACCTCGCATTAAGTTGAGTTTTCTCTATACCGTTGATAAGACTATAACACTACATTCTGCATGCTCTCCTTTCCTTCTCTATGAACAATATGCTTTGTCTATATAGCATGCAAGAAACAATGCTTTTCACTGTATACTAATACATGTGACAATAATAAATCAAATCAAATTAAATTACTGCGGATTCAGGAATCTGAAACAAAAAAAGAGAGAATGCTGGAAAGACTCAGCGCATCTGTCAGCATCTGTAAGGAGAGAAACAGAGTTAGTGGGTGAGATTTTAAGGCCTTGCTCATCCCAAGACTATGAAATCACGTCCAAGGTCTTTGGATCTCTCTATTGTCCGCCCCTTGTCCGCTCCGATTCCCAGGGTGGGCGGGGTGGTAAAATTTTGGCCAATGTTTGGAGTCCATCTGACTTATTCAGAGCTGAGGAGAGGGAGAATGAGTTGGATATTAAACTGTAGCTGTAAGAGGTTGCAACAAGAAGTAGCAACCTTAAAAATGAAGGGCAGATGGCTATGTGCTTGGGGTATGGGTGGAGGGGGGTTGTTTGCATTGAAACAATGTTCATACATGTATGAGATATAAAAGATGTTTAAGACAGAAGTGAAAGGTCTCAATCTGTTGACCTGAGTGTTGAGTCTTGAGAACCCTAATGTAGCTGACTGGAAGATGAGATGCTGCTCCTCTGGTTTGCGTTGGGCTTCACTGGAGTAATGCAGCAGGCCAAGGACAGACATGTGTGTATGATGACAAGATGCTGAACTAAAATGGGAAGAGACAAGAAGGTTGGAGTCATGTTGCGAGCTGAGCAAAAGTGTTCCACAAAGCAATCCATCCAGCCTACGTTTAATCCCCTTATTGTAAAGGAGACCATACTGGGAGCAGCGAATATAATAGACCAAATTGAGGAGAAGATGCTGCTTAACCTGAAAGGAGTGTTTGGGGCTTTAAATGACAAGGATGGAGGAGGAAAACGGGCAGAAAACTTACTTTTAGAATTTCCCAATCATTTAACTGATCAGTGAATAAAGAGTTCATGCCCAGTGTACCATTGGCTGCTAAGGAGTTTCATCAGAGGCTGATGTTAGGATATTACCCAATGTGTTACAAGAGGATGGCTATGTGTTTCCTGTTATTGATTCTGTGTTCTTTGCTCTCACTCTTCACCTATATTTGGGGAGTCTGTACCTTCTCCAATTATCCAACCAAAACTCGGAATCTATTCAGAAAAGCGAACCTATCTCCTGCCATGCTGTCTGTCTGATTGGAGCATCAATAGCTCGTGTTAGTCTGAAATCTCCAAACCTCATACACAGAAATTCTCAGTGAATCTTTTCCAAATGATTTAAAGCACAAATATAGAAAAGTCTCAGTCACTGACCTGATTTCTCCCTGTTACTGAAATGAACTATTAGAACAGTCCTCATTACAAAATTTCAGGAACAGATATAACTTGGCATTGACAGCACAGGTGTAAAGCAATTCCTGGCTAGACCAGGACCAAGAATAGCTGCAATCATGCGTTCTGTCAGCCTGATTTACTTCCCTGTCACAGGTCATTTTGTTTTTAATATCCAAACCTTAAGATTAGAAAAATTGACCTCATGGTGAGAAACAGTCTCGAGAAAGTAAGGAGGACAGTGGGAAAACTTACCAGCCCAATCAGGATAACCCACAAATAAAGAATCTTGAGCACTGTTTAAAAAGCATCTTGGTAGCTTTATTAACCTCCTGAAAATGTCAGAACATCTCACCCACCTGTGGGAGTACACGAGTCTGCAGTAAAATGCTGGTGTAACCAGGAGCACTCACCTGCTATCCTCAGGCAGGACACAGGTCTGAGTGTTTGCTATGAGCTGTTCCAGCAATTCTCACCAACTCTCCATACAAACAGCTTATTAGTTTGAACAGTGAAGTTAATCAGGAAATGCGCGTGATATTTAGTATCTAATGAAAATAATGTTTCATATATACAAGCATTAGGAGCAGGAGTAGGCCATTTGGCCCCTCAAGCCTGCTCCACCATTCAACAAAATCAACCACAGATGGATGCAGAGGCCAGGTAATTGAGTGTCTTTAAGACACTGATAGATAGGTTCTTGATTAATGAGGGGATCAGAGGTTATAGGGAAAAGGCAGACAAATGGAGATGAGAAAAATATCAACCATGATTGAATGGAGGAGCAGACTCGATGGGCCGAGTGGCCTAATTCTGCTCCTACGTCTTATGTAACTTCAACCCCACATTCTTGTTGATCCCCGATAACCTTTCACCCACTCATTAATACAGAATCTATCAGAATCAGAAAAAAATCTTCAAAGACTCTGTTTCCACCACATTTTGAGGAAGAGAGTTCCAAGGACTCTGAGAGAAAAACATTCTCCTCATCTCTGTCTGAATGGGCGACCCCTTATTTTTAAACAGTGACCCCTCATTCTAGATTCTCCCACAAGAGCAAACATCCTGTCCACATCCACCCTGTCAACGCCCCTCAGGATCATACACGCTTTCATCAAGTCGCCTCTTCCTTTTACATGTATTGTTGGAAATGATTGAAAGCAAAACACATCATTAAAGGCAGTCACTATTCCCTTCCCATGGGACCTTTCATCTGAACATTTAATAAATGCATTTCTTTTACGTGGACATTTTATTTTGATGATCAAAAAAAAAACCGACTAAAACCCAATAAATCCGAGATCGCAATGTAACATGGAATTCATATTCTCCACTCTCAAACTACAGAATATGTTCCATTTTACTGAAGTGACTCGGCTGGTCTGAAGGTTAACAAGATGTGTAGTGCAATTCATAAATCGTAATTTTATAAAGATCCACCAAAAAAGTTCACATTTGGTAATATGAAATTCTCTAGCTTTGTCGATGAAATGAGAATCCCACTTCAGGCAAAATTGTCCAATCCAGGGGTTAATTGTCTTGCCTACTGCAGATGCCAATGGGCAACTAAATATTTTCAATCCCCAGCATAATAAGTTATATATTCAGCAGTTTCACGCCATCTTCCAGGGTGGGCTTGATGGGCACCTTCACTGAAATAGCAGCCCACATCACTGGCCCACTGTTGTAGAAAGATGGATCTCCAGGAACACTACCCCCCTACCCCCCCAACAACCTGACCCTCGTCAACTCAATCCAATAGCACTCCCCCTACCCCATGCACTCATCCACTGACCAACTGTGTGCCCCAAAGATTTACTGTATACACAAAGATGTTTAAACCTAACTGCACCTTTAAACTTAGCTGGTTTATGGCAGCTAATATTACAGAAAATGGGGGTGGGGTTTACTTCCCTTCATCTCTATAGCCCGCAATATTAGCCCCCAGGGCATGCTGCATTGCCCAGGTCTCACCAGCCTGGCTCGCAAGGTTGGGAGAGGCAGCATCACTCACATTTTAGAATAAGAACATTCAAGCAGGGTGGCAATTCCATTCAATCGCCACTCTGCCGGAGGTCACAGCCCAAAGTCGAGCAGAAGGAGGAGAATTATCATCAACATGGACCAATTGGGACAATTGGTCATCTCTGGGATCTAAATCAATGTAGTTCTGTCTAACCACCAAGTTGACCAAGTAGATTTGATTTTGATTTGATTTATTATTGTCACGTGTATTAGTATACAGTGAAAAGTATTGTTTCTTGTGCACTATACAGATGTTCATAGAGAAGGAAAGGAGAGGATGTAGAATGTAGTGTTACAGTCATCGCTAGGGTGTACAGAAAGATCAAGTTAATGCGAGGTAGGTCCATTCAAAAGCAGCAGGGAAGAAACTGTTCTTGAGTCGGTTGGTACGTGACCTCAGACTTTTGTATCCTTTTCCTGAAAGAAGAAGAAGGAAGAGAGAATGTCTGGGGTGCGTGGGGTCCTTAATTATGCTGGCTGCTTTGCCAAGGTAGCAGGAAATGTAGAATGGTAGAATGCTGCACCTTGCATTTCTAGGAGATAAATGTTTCTAAGTATCTGCAATAAGTCATTTGAGCTACAGCATTGCTGGATCAGAATCCGAACCTTGTCTCTGAAAGCCCCAGCAACTTTTGGCACACACGTGACATGAATGTTACTCTCAGAGCCCAAAGTGGGTGTCAGTGAGCAGGTTATTGCTAAGCAAGTGCTGCTTGATAGCACTGTCGATGACCCTCTCTATCATTTTGCTGGTTATCAAGATGGGGCGGTAAGGAAATCTGCCATCCTTACCCGGCCTGGCCTACATGTAACTCCAGATCCACAGCAATGTGGTTGACTCCGAAGTGCCCTCAGGAATGGGCAATAAATGCTGGCCCATCGTGCAACACTCACATCCCATGAGTGAATTTTTTAAAAATTGGCCGGGTTGGATTTGTTCTGATTTTTGTGTACAGAACATATCTGGGCAACTTCCCACGTTGCCGGGTAGATGCCAGTATTATAACTGTACTGGAACAGCTTGGCTAGGGGAACAGCACAAGTCTTCAGTAGTATTGCTGCAATGTTGTCAGGATCATTGTAGCCTTGAGCAGTTTCTTCATATCATGTGCCAAAGGTGGTCAGAATTGGAGATCACGGATATGTTGGGGAGTTGTAGTTCTGGAGGAGGGCGCAGAGTTGTGGGGGGAGGGGTTGGAAGAGGCATGGATGGGAGGAGGCCTCGGAATGAATTGAACAAAGGGATTCAAATGTTAAAAATAGAAGTATTGCCAGGCCTGAAACCCATGTAAATCATCGAACATTGCAGAGATGGTTGGATGGACAACGAAGAAAGCTATTGCACAAATCATGAAAGTAGGTGAATAAATTGTATAAAAATCATTGAAGTAAGACTTTTTTTAAGAAATCCTGAAACAGAAGAAAACATATCCCAAAAGATGATTGGTATTATAGCACAATGCAGAGATTCTGACCTTTGCAAGGGTAGTGAGTCACAATCAAATATCATCAATATTTTGTGCATCAGTTGGTTGTATGACAATAATAATTTATTGAGCAAGGTAAACATGCTTTCAATCCTTCCAAGAAACTGCTACACAACTCCTAGATCACATCAGAACAAAGCTCCTTTCACTTCATTTTAATCAGTTAATTGATCTAACTCCCTCCCCTCATCCTCCCCTCTAACCTCATTCGTTATTCAGGATTGAGACAATCTGCAGAGGCAAAACACAATGGAGCAAACTAGCTCCACTCTGCTGATTTCTAACCTGCTTTCTCTTTAACTAAAGCAGTTCATAAAAAAATGAGGATGTCAAGTTCAGCGTCTGATGGAGTTTCAAGATACCCAAGATGACCGACGTCTCTGTTCTTTGATCCAAGTTCCATATGGTGCTGGCTATTTCTTGGGCTGGAGGGTGGAGGTGTTAAATTCCTAATTAGCAACTAGCTTGGAACAAAGATATTAATTATTTTATAGGAGTACACAATTTTGCCAATTCCACCATGATGCCATCACCAAACACCAATCTTCCCTTCACTCCCTCTGTCAGCATTTCGCAGGGACCGTTCCCTCTGGGATAACCCAGTCCACTCCTCCACTTTACCCGACATTTTTCCTGTCACTCACGGCACCTTCCTATGGAATCACAGAAGATCCTTTTACCTCTTCTATGCTCACCATCCAAGATCCAAAACACTCATTCCAGGTTAAACTGCATTTCACTAGCACCTCTTTCAATTTGGTCGATTGAATTTGCTGCTCCCAATGTGAGACCAATCGTAGACTGGTGATCGCTTTGCTGAGCACCTTCAGTCTGTGCGCAATCAAGAAGGACCCTAACCTTCTGGTTCCTTGCCATTTTAATACATGATTCTGCTCCCATGCCCACACGTCTGTCCTTGGCCTGCTGCAATGTTCCAGTGGAACTCAACACGAACTGGAGCAACAGCATCTCATCTTCCAGCTCGGCACTTTACAGCCTTCAGGTCTCAACATCGAGTTCAGATGGTTAGTTCTACCCCACCTCCACCCCTTTGTTTTCGTTCTATTTTATTTAATTCTTTCTGGTTAGACCTCACCTGGAGTAGAGTGTACAATTCTCCGCACCGCACTGAAGAAAGGATGTCAAGGATTGGAAGAAGTACAGAGAGGATTTACCAGAATGATGTCAAGGACAGAGGACATTAGTTCCAATGTGTGTAGTGTCTGGAGAAGTTGTGCTTGTTCTCCTTACAGCAGAGAAGTTTAAGAGGACACCCATCAAATGTGTTCAAAATGATGTGTTTTGGTAGAGCAGATGGAGATAAGTAATTTCCTCTGGCAAGTCGGTGGATAACCAAAGAGCAGAGATTTAAAATAATTTGTTTTGATTTATTATTGCCGTATGTATTGGGATACAGTGAAAAGTATTGTTTCTTGTGTGCTACACTGACAAAGCATATCGTTCATTAAGTTTATTATGACTGTCACAAGTAGGCTTACATTAACTCTACCATGAAATAACTGTGAAACCCCCGCATTGCCGCACTCTAACACCTGTTTGGGTACACTGAGGGAGAATTTAGCATGGCCAAGATGATCAGAGATTATGTAGAGGAGGAGGAAAGGGGAGAGTGCAGAATGTAGTGTTACAGACATAGCTAGGGTCTAGCAAAAGATCAATTTAATATAAGATAGGTCTATTCAGGGAAGAATGGCAGCAGGTCAAGAAGCTGTTCTTGAGTTGTTTGGTACGTGATTTCAGACTTTTGTGTATTTTTCTCAACAGAAGAAGGTGGAAGAGAGAATGTCCAGGGTGTGTGTGAATTATGCTGGCTGTTTTCCCGAAGCAGTGGGAAGTGTAGACAGAGTCAATGGATGGGAGGTTGGTTTGTGTAATGAATTGGGCTACATTCATGATCCTTTGTAGTTTCTTGCAGTCTTGGGCAGAGCAGGATCCACACCAAGTTGTGATGTAACCAGAAAGGATGCTCTCTATGGTGCATCTGTAAAAGTTGGTGAGAGTCGTAGCTGTCATGCCAAATTTCCTTTGTCTTCTGAGAAAGTAGAGGCATTAAGGGGCTTTGTTAGCTATAGCGCGGCATGGAGGGACCAGGACAGGATGTTGGTGATCTGGACGCCTAAAAATTGTCACAGGCATGATGGGCTGTATGGTTTCTTCAGCGCTGTAATTCTGCAATTCTACAAGAAGTAGGCAGGTGCACTTATATGCAAGTAGTCAGCTGGATATTTCACTGTATCCGATTCCTGTCTCAATATCACACAGGTGGGAGAATGCTTACTCAAACATTTCAAATGTGTCGGGCTGTAAACTCTGGCTGATGTGTCATTCAAGGTACACAGGAACAGGAGGAGGCCACTTGGGAGAATCTGTTTCTGCTTGTTAGCCCTGACACTGTTAGTTTGAGTGGCAGGTGAAAATCACGGGTTCTATTATCCGCACAGCAGGCTGATTGGTGTAATAGTTACAACAAGGCTGTTTGAGTGTTAGCCGCACTAGGGGAGGGATTTAAATCCCTCCATTTGCACCGGGGAAAGTCAAACAGCAGTTTTACTGGGAGGAATTGCTGTAAAGTGCAGCCACCCAGAGCTTGCAAGAAATGCTTTGATGCCCCAGTGTTGGAAGTGCTGACATTAAAATCAGTTCTGAGAGACAGCAGAGCAAATTCAATATGGAGCTAAAGGGCGCCTTGCTGAGAGATGTCTGAGCCAGCAGATTGGAAACAAAGAGCAGTGAGGATTCACGTGCTTACCTCAGCCCGGAGGATGGGAAGAGATTGAACGGACGAACCACACGGGCTTCAAGGGAGCGGCCTTGGTTTACAATGTCAGCTATACATTAGAGAAGCAACCGCGATACAGTGGTGGGCACTGTTGGCTCACAACATCAGGGACCCAGATTCAATTCCATGGTTGGCTCACTGTCTGAGTGAAGTTTGCATGATCTCCTCGTGTCTGTGTGGGGTTTCCTCCGGGTGCTCCAGTTTCCTCTCACACTCCAAAGATGTGTAGGTTAGATAGAATGGCCATGCTAAATTACCACTTAATGTTCCAAGATGTGTAGGGAGGATGGGGGAGTTAGCTTGGTAAATACGTGGGGTTACAGGAATAGGACCTGGGTAAGATTCTTTAAAAAGTGGGTCATTGCAGCCTCAATGGGCTGAATGTCTCCTGCATTGTAAGGATTCTATGAAGGGTAGTGACAAAATAGTAGCAGGAAGTGCCTGTGCAGCATAAACACTGGCATGGAAGAGTCAGGCTGAATGTCCTGTTTCTTGTACGTTCTCTCATACATTCTATTTGAAAGGACAATACACCTCAGCCAATAAAACTGGGAAAAGCCTTTATTCCCCTCTCTCTCTACTAACGTCTCCATTTGCTTCTTGAGATAATTCCTCCAGTCTACCCCCTAATGGGGATGAATCAAGTTGAGATACAGGTGATCTAATTGAAGGACATTTAAACTCATTTAAAATGTGGGAGTCACTGGCTCCGCCACCATTTATTGTCCAGCCCTAATTACCCCTTGAGAAGGTGGTGGTGAACTGCCTTCTTGAAACACTACAGTCCTTGTGGTGTAGGTACACCAGTAAGAAGTCTGACAACACCAGGTTTAAATCCAGCCGATTTATTTGATAGTAAACTCAGGTACACCCACAATGCTGTTAGAGAAGAAGGAGTTTTAGGATTTCTTTTCCAGTGACAGTGAGGGAATGTCAATATATTTCCAAGTCAGCATAGTGAGTCGTTTGGAAAGTGTTGCTCACATTGCACCTTCTGCCCTTGTAATTCTGGTTGATAGTGGTCATGGCTTTGGAACACCTCGAAGGCCGGAATGGCCTGCTTGTTTACCTTATGCAGATAACTTGGCAGTGATAAACCTCACAAAATGTTTCTCCCCCACCCTATCCCTGTAACCCTACACATTTACCTTGACTAATCCACCAAACCCACATATCATGGAACACTAAGGAGCAATTCAGCATGGTCAATCCACCTAACCTGCACATCTTTGGACTGTTGGCAGAAAAGTGAGCACCTGGAGGAAACGCCACGGGGAGAATATGCAGACTCCACATAGACAGTGACCCAAGGCCCGAATTGAACCTGAGTTCCTAGTGCTGTGAGGCATCAGTGCTAACCACTGTGCCGCTATGCTGCCCATTCTGGTGATTCGGAAATGCATCCCTCCCAAGACTAGTATATCTTTACTAAGGTGCCATACCTAGAACTGAATCAGTTACTCTGATGGTGTCTGACCAGAGCTCTTTATAATTGTAACATAACCTCGACCTCTCCAGAAAATGACCATCATTCCGTTTGCCTTTCTAATTACTTTCTGTATCTGCGGCTAACTGTTAGAGATTGCAGTACATTGGGCCTCTCAATCTCTCTGCTCCTCCACCTTTCCCACCTTCTCACCCTTTCAAAATTATTCCAACCTTTCCGAGGTTCAAAGTGGACATCCTCACGCTTTCAAGAAGATGAGACAGGTTTCTTGTGGTTTAATTTGATGGCTTTCTAAACCAGCTCATTAATAACTGTCCCAATCTTATTTATAAATGTGCCTCGTGTATTACTTAGGAATGCATTTAGTTAATGTGTTTTGCTTCCTTGGCGTCTTCAATTTAGCTCAGTTGGCTGGACGGATGTTGATGCCAGCAGCGCGGGTTCAATTCTCCGGCTGAGGTTATTCTCAACTCTAAGACCACCACCCTAAGACGTGGTGGTCCTCAGGCTAAATTACCCCCAGTCACTTCTCTCCCTCAAAAAGGAGAACAGACTCTGCTAACTTTACCTTACCTTATTTTTAAATAAATGTAACAATTATCACTATTCCCATTACCTGTTCCCCTTCTCCCTTCCCCACCTTTCGCATGCTTGCTTGGAACCATTTCAATCTGCCCTTTGAGACACAGTAAGAAGTCCCGTAACACCAGGTTAAAGTCCAACAGGTGTATTTAAGCTTTTGGAGTGCGACTTCTTCATCTGGTGAGGCAAATAAATCTGTTGAACTTTAAGCTGGTGATCTGAGACTACTTACTGTGCCCACCCCAGTCCAACGCCGGCATCTCCACATCATGGTTATTTTGAGGCTGCCAATTGCTTGCATTTTCAGATGCAAGTTCAAGGGAATATTACTGCCGTTATGCAGAGTTCCATGCACTTTGGCAACTCAATTTAGGAAAGGAATATGCTGAACTTAGTGAGTTCAGGATGCTACCTGTTTAGAAAGGACCTCTCTCTCGGGAAGACAGATTGGGGAATCTCAGTTGTGATTAAGGTGGAACAGCACAGTGGTACAGTGATCATCACTGCTGCTTCACAGTATCAGAGACCCAGGTTCAATTCCCGGCTTGGATTACTGTCTGTGTGGAGTTTGCACATTCTCCCCATGTCTGTGTGGGTTTCCTTCAAATGCTCCGGTTTCCTCCCACAATCCAAAAATGTGCAGGTTAGTTGGATTGCTAAATTGCCCCTTAGTGTCAGGAAGACTAGCAAGGTAAATACATGGGGTTATGGGGATAGGGCCAGGGTGGGAGTGCAGACCCGATGGGCCAAATGGTTTCCCTCTGCACTGCAGGGATTCTGTAATTCTATAAAATAGAAAACACAGAGAGTGCTTCAAATGTGGAAACCTCTCCCACAAAAGCAGTTGAAACTGCAGCTCAATTAATAATATTAAATTGAAGATCAATTGCAGTTTATTGATCAAGGAACCAAGGCAGGTGGCTGGAGACAGATTGGCCCAATACTTCATTGAGTGGTGTAACAGACTGAGGGGCTGAATGACCATCTCCAGCTCCTAGTTGTTCCAGGGTTGAACTGTTTACAGGGACTGAGGAGTGTATGAGTCATAACTTGACTCCTGGAGGACTACACTGGTCAAGAGAGAGTTTGCTGTGTTAAATCTACATCAGGAAAATAGTATTGACACCAAATAGAGCCAACATTTCGAGTCTGGATGATCCTCTCTGATTCTAAACATTGGCTCCATTCTCCCCCCAAAGATGCCATCTGACCTAATGAAATTTTCCAGCATTATCTGTTTGTGTTTCAGATTCCCAGTCTCGGCAGTAATTTGCCTTTATCAGAAGGTCTGAATTGTAATCATAAATTCAATGTTAGCTTCAGGGGAAAGATCAACACCCTTATTTCATGAATTCCTCTGGGAAATACAACACCAGCCAACTGGTTTTGTGTCTTTGTTCCCTTGAGATTTGGACAGAGTTTCATTGCTGGGTTTGTATTTTGTTTTTGGTTACTGGAGTTGACAATGAACCATAATCCAGTCCTGTTTTCAAATCTGCCCCCCGCCCGCAGCTGCTTTCCCTGGGTTTGCCTTTCCAGGTGGGTCGTGCTTCAGGGAGGCTATTGGCAGGATTCTCTAGAGACATCTTCAAACTAGTTACACCACACCCATTTTATCTTTCTAAACCTATTTAAGAATATGGAATGAAGCACATGTTCTGATTTAAGGATAGACTTTAACTGTAAATATGGACATTATCCATCGGCTATAGTGTAATAAGACAATCATATTGTCAAGTTAGATTAGTAAACGCAGCATGGTCTCATATTACTGACGATACACAGGAATTTGCCCATGATATTTATGCAAATACCTTTTAAACAGCAACATTTATATTTTTGCCTGTAGCAGTAATGAAGAATTTCTCAAAGTTAAATATCACCCATCACCCCCATGCTCTCTGAAATACATTGGCTCTTAGTTGAATTATATCTTTATACTAAGATTTGCATCCTCCTATTCAAATTTCTCCATGGCTTTATCCCTCCTGGTCCCTGTAACTTCCTCCTGTCCAATACTGCTTTAAGATCATTATCTCCTCCAATCCACACCCTCTGAGATCTCTATAAACTCTTCTACCCCTACAACCCTCTGAGATCTCTGGAGACTCCTCCAGTTCTACAATCCTCTTGATCTCTGTAACCTCCTCCAGCTCTTAAATCCTTTGAGATCTCTTTAACCTTTTTCCACCCTATGATCCTCTGAGATCTCTGGAGCCTCCTCCACCCCTACAACCCTCTGAGATCTCTGGAACTTCCTCCAGCCTTACAACTCTCCGAGATCTCTGTAATCTCCTCCAAGCCCTCTCTGCTCCTATCATCTTGGTCTATTGGGCATCCCCACTTTCATCACTTCAGCCTTACCCTCAGTTGCTTGAGCCCTGAATTCTGAAATTATTCCCTAAGGATCTTCATGTCCCTCTCTTCTTAGAAGACACTTTTAAAAATTACCTCTTTGATGGAGCTTTTAAGCTTTGCCCTAACATCTCCTTTGGTGATTTCAGTATCAATTTTCCTCAAAGATGATCCTGTGAGATGTATTGGCATGCTTTATTCTTTCAAAAGCGCTACATAAATGCAAGTTGTTGTTGTGAATTACTAATCTGTCTGCTATAGAAATGCTGATTTAAGCGGGTATTTGCCGGTAAGTTAGAAATATTTTAAGACAAAAACCTTTCTTTTCCTAAGGAAAATTACATTTCACCCATGAGTGCGTACCTTGATAGTTTTGCAAGATTTTGCAGCAATTAAATTTAATGTGAAGAAATGTCCTCATTTGCTGCTCACTGGGTCCAAATGATGTAGTAATTGATGCTGGTTTATGCTTTACTATATCTGGTTCCTACAGGATTTAAGCTGGAGAAATAAGTTTTCATCAGTCTTCCAGAGAATGCTCCAACTAACACCAACTCCGCTTGCTAAGATCTGGAGTCCACTAATAATCTAATTAAAATAAACAAAGCAATCTTGCATCAATGCTTTTGTTCCTCGTGCGGTTTCCACCCATCTTTTCAAACAAGCATGAGGAACATTAACGTATTTCAATAAATGGTCGACCAGACATTGCTGTTATTACCCAGATTGTGAGGGTCGCAGGTCACAATGATAATGGTGCAGGGGTGAAAATAATAATACACAGAACATTATGAGTCCAGGTTTTCAAAGAGTCATGGGGGGAGAGGCAGGGTCTCAGAACCTGGTGTTGATGGGATTTGAGAGTCACTGTCCTCACGTCATTTTGCGATTCTGATATCTCAGGAATGTTTCTTGAGTTTTGAATGAGTTGGGTTTAAATAGAAGGGATGGGGAGAAACAAGGAATGTAATTGCTGCCAACTAATAACCCAATATGCTTCTTACGGATGACTGTAACACTATATCCTGCACTCTCCTTTCCTTCTCTATGAAAGGTATGTTTTGTCTGTATAGTGCGCAGGAAATAATAACTTTTCACTGTTATGTTAATACATGTGACAATAATAAATCAAATCAAATCAAAATGAAAGGGCAGGTCTATTCTCAAGTATTATTTTCAATATTTTCTTGCCTAATCTTTCATCAGCGGGTCAAATCCATGGGACAACTAGAACTGGTGTGAACGTTATCCCATACTATGTTTATGAAGCTATTTTCCGCCTCGTTCCACATTCATGGTCTTCCCAAGTGCGACACACTCAATCCAGCAGGGCAGTGCCAGTCCCCATTATGGTCACCAGCTGGCTGGCAGCAGGCAGGCAGCTCACCCTGCCCAGAGGGTTTAATTGGATGTCACTCTCCCTCCTGATCAATGAGGCTTTTTGCATTTAAGAATGGGAGCTACACGGCTCAAGAGCAGGGTTGGAGCCTGGAATTCATCAGGGGGGTTGGTCCTGAACAGCACTGAAAATCTAACCCTCGTGTGTCAAAAGCTCCCTGCGATGCTTTACGGTGAAATATAACATGGTGCAGTTTTTCATTGTAAATCTAGGTTGAGTTGACAGCATCTGTACAAATTCTATTTAATTTGTTCCCACTCCCAGACAACAGCGTCATCCGTCAGCAAGTTACTGAAGCTATTCAGATCACAGCAGGGAACAATCTGCATTTGTTAATAATTTTTGGGTGTGAATTCATGGAAATATTCCTGTCGCTGCCTGGCCCACAACATAATAGCTGCAGCATCATAACTGGAGGCGTTCTTATACCACCGCTGCACCCCCCCCCCCCACTCCACCACCCCCTCCCCATCCTCACTCCATCAGCAATCATTTAATCTCCAGGGAAAGGGAACAAAAGAAAAAGCTCAGAGTCAATAAAAGAGAAAATTCTCTTAGGCAACTGGATCAGCCATATAAATACTGCAGCTACGAGAGCAGATCAGAGACTGGGAGTCCCGTGGAGAGTAACTCACCTCCTGACTCCCCAAAGCCTGTCCACCATCTACGAGGACACAAGTCAGGAGGGTGATGGAATACTCCCCAGGTGCCTGAATGAGCGCAGCTCCAACAACACTCAGAAAGCTTGACACCATTCAAGACAAAGCAGCTTGCTTTGGTACTCCCTAACCCTATCCCACCCACCACACGCATTCCCCCCAGCACTGACACACAGTTACAAGGATGTGTCTCATTTACAAGACGTACTACAGCATCTCACCAAGCTTCCTTCCACACTTCCTTTCAAATCTGTGACCTTTACCACTTAGAAGAATAAGTGTGGCAGATGTATGGGCGCATCACCACCTGCGCGCTCCCCTCTAAGTTACTCATCACCCTGACTTAAAGCTATATCGCCTTTCCTTCATTGTCACTAGATCGATATCCTGGAACTCACTTCCCAACAGCACTCTGGGTGTACCTATACCATGTGGCCTGCAGTGCAAAAAGGTAACTGGGGATGGGCTGGTATTCACTTCCCTTGAAAGAATAAAAGGAAATTGAAACCAGTGCAGGTGATCAAAGGGACCAGATGTTCTCCGTAAAGGCCTTACGCAATCTCAAAAACAAACAAAGACTTGCATTGATAGAGCACCATTCATGACCACAGGAGGTTCCAAAACACTTTTGACGTGTCGTTACTCTGCCTCAGTCAGGAATCAGTCCGAGGCAGTGAGTCAACACCCTCAGTACCAGCCAAGAAGACATCCCACAGATTAACAAGAGGAGCTCTGGTCAAATGTGATGTTCAGTGTTGTGTTTGTGTGGTGGTGACCTCACGTTAGGAGGGATAGCCTTGTCTCGGCCGGAGCTCAGGATGGTGCCTGTTCTGTAGGCTGTAGTTACAATGGGAGGCAGCGTAAACATAGATTCAACTTTCTAGCAGTGTGCAGACTAAGTTCTGATGTGGTTGCACTGCTTAAAAATTATAATTAGGAGTTAACAAGTCTTAGGAATATGAGTAGACCATTCAGCCCATCAAGCATGCTCCTTCATTTGATAAATTCATGAATAATCTGGTTGAATCCTCAATTCCCCTTTTCCTGACTGCTTTCCATAAGCTCCCCTGACAAAGTCCATCTAACCCAGCATTGAATACATTCAATAACCCAACCTCACTGCATGATAGGAAGGAGTTTAACAACCCTCTGACAGAGAAAAATTCTCCTCATCTTCATGTTAAATGGGAGATTCCTTATTTATTAACTATATTCCCCCAGTTCTAAACTTCTTAACAAAGAGAATCATCCTCTCAGCACAATGATTAGCACTGCTGCCTCATAGCATCAGGAAACTGGGTTCAATTCCGGCCTTGGGTGATTTTGGTTCTTTCTATAATAAAGACATTGCCAAAATATCCCTTAAAGGAGAAGTAAATGGAGTTTCCACGTTCTCCCCATGTCTGCGTGGGTTTCCTCTGGATGCTCCGGTTTTCTCCCCCATTCCAAAGATGAGCAGGTTAAGTGGATTTGCCATGGTAAATTGCCGCTTAGTGTCCAAAGGTGTATTGGTTAGGGGGGATTAGCATGGACTTACAGGGACAGAATGGGAGGATAGGACCTGGATAAGATGCTCTGTCAGAGAGTCACTGCACACTCAATGGCTTTCTTCTGCACAGTCAGATTTGGCATCGTGACAAATCCATGAATAGGATGGGAATAGAGGGATATGGTACCCAGAGGGATTCGGGGTTTTTGTTCAGTCGGGCAGCAAGGTTGGTACAGGCTTGGAGGGCCAAAGGGCCTGTTCCTGTGCTATAATTTTCTTTATTCTTTAAATCTTAAATCTTAACTAAGAGCAGAAAATGCTGAGGAGAAAGAAATAGTTAATGTTTCAAATTCAACCTGATTTCTTCACAACTCAGGATCCCCTCAAAATCTCAACATACTCCAATTGGATCACCTCTCGTTCTTCAGAGTTGCAGTGGGAATAGGCCCAGCCTGGTTAACCATTCCTCACTTGGGTCAGTGCTTGTGTAAACAGAGGAATCCTCGACAAGGATTATAATCTTCAAAATTGGAACTGAGTTGATATCAAGTGAAACCAGGGAAAATCTATCAAAGAGGTTTTGAAAATATGGGCTGTGTGGTTCTGATAGGTTACAGAAGTAGAATGAATTGTGACATTAAAAAGGGAAATAAATAGTTATTGGATAAATGTTTGAAAGGAAAAGGGTTTCCAAGGCTTTGCAGAGAGCAGGGAGAGTGGAACTAATTGGGTAGCTCTTTCAAAGGGACATTATGAACTGAGTTGCCTCCCTCTGTGCTGTGTTGTTCTATAACTATAACCAGTGAAATTTTTGGAGTAATTGGGAGGAAATTCAGAATTGAAAAGATTAAAAAGTTGCCAATGAAGTGGAGCACTCCGGATGGGCAAAATGGTGTAAGAGCAATAATATCTGGTTTGTTACAACTTGTGACTCACTGTGGGATTAGGAATGTATGTCACATTAGTCAATTAAATTGAAATTGATTTCCTCAAGGGTGGTTTACACTTTTCCAATTCATTTCATCAACACCTTCTTTCTGGTCAGCTTTCTTTGAGCTTAGCAGTGACACACTCACATTGCCACCCATCACAGTGTCCTGACTGAGGAGCACAGGAGCAGGACAGGGCCATTTAGCCCCTTGAGCATGCTTCAGCATTCAATCAGATCATAGCTGATCTGTTGTGGTCACAACTTCACTTTCCTGTCTGCCCCACTTTAGTCCAGAACCTTTGACTCTCTTGTCCAACAAAGGTTTATCTATTAATGTTTGTAATGTAGAACTACTTGATTTGACTTGATTTATTATCGTCATATGTATTCTAATACATTGAAAAGTATTTTTCTTGCACACTATACAGACAAAGTATACTGTTCATAGAGTATCAAGGGGAGAAGGAAAGGAGAGAGGGCAGAATGTGGTGTTACAGTGATAACTAGGGTGTTGAGAAAGATCAACTTAGTGTGAGGTAGGTCCATTCAAAATGGCAGCAGGGAAGAAGCTGTTCTTGAGCTGGTCGATATGTGACCTCAGACTTTTTTATCTTTTCCCTCACGGAAGAAAGTGGAAGAGAGAATATCTGGGGTGCATGGCTCTTTGATTATGCTGAGGCAGCGGGAAGTACAGACAGAGTCAACGGATGGGAGGTTGGTTTGCATGACGGATTGGGTTACATTCATGACATTTTATAGTTCCTTATGGCCTTGGGCAGAGCAGGAGCCGTACCAAACTCTGATACAATCAGAAAGAATGCTTTCTATGATGCATCTGTAAAAGTTGGTAACACTGTTCCTTCATTGTCACTGGCTCAAAATCGTGGATCTCCCTCCCCGTACCCTCCACTGCCAGCACCACGTGTGTGTGTGTGTGTGTGTGTGTGTGTCTGTACACTAAACGGACTGCAGCAAGTCAAGACCTTCTCAAAGCAATTAGGGATGCGAACAAATGCTGGCCTAGAGAGTGATACTTACTTCCTGTGGATGAAGCTTTTATGTTTTGAACCGTAGTTGCTATGATCTTGGTCTGCAGAAGTTATAAATCTGACCACATCAAGCCAGTGCTTTGGAAGATGTTCCCTGGTACACAGCCAGCCTTTAATCAAAACACTCAACTGCACAGCCTAATCAGCTAAAATCTTCAAAACCCATCTTTCAATCATTTCCATTTAAAAACCTTTTTTATCATAAAATCCGACAGTGCAGAAGGGCCCATTGACTACAATCCACCCAGGCTCTATCCCCATAACCCCACGTTTTAACCCCCAGTGCCCCTGACACTAAGGGGCAATTTAGCATGGCCAATCAACCTAAACCACACATCTTTGGAGTGTGAGAGGAAACTGGAGCACCCGGATGAAACCCATACAGAGAGGGGGAGAACATGCAAACTCCACACAGGCAGTGACCCAAGCTGAGAATTGAACCCGGATGCCTGGCACTGTGAGGCAGCAGTGCTAACTACTGTGCCACCGTGCCACCCATTTTGTTATCAGGGCTGCTTGCCTGATTAAAATTAGCAGAATATGGATATTAGGGACATAGCTTCTCCAAACTGATGCCAAATCTATCTATGTAAAACAAAAAGTTTTGCGTTCCTGTGGTCCTGAACCACTTTAGAGTCATTGAAATATTTTTTGAAGTATCATCATTTCCATCAATGACAGAAACACAAGAAATTTGTGCATCGCAAGCTCCCACAAACAGCAATGGAAAGACAATCATTTTTTTGTGGGATGTTAGTTGGGGGATAAATATTCATCTGGACACTCAGGATAAACCCCCCTCTCCCCCCCAACGGCCCCCCGATCTTCTTCAAAACATCAGCCATGGATCTTTATTGCCACTTGTGAGGGCAGATAGGGCCTCAGTTTAATGCCCTTTCTGAAGGACCGTATGTTCTACAATGCAGAACTCCTTCAGCGTATTGTGCTGCGTTGAATATTACAGGATACTGAGAGGCCTGGATACAGTGGATGTGGAGAAGATGTTTCCACTAACAGGAAAAATTAGAATCAGAGAGTACAACCTCACACTAAAGGGACAGTCCTATAATGAGATGAGGAGGAATTTCTTTAGCCAGAGAGTAGTGAACCTGCGGAACTCTTTGCTGTAGAAGGTTGTGGAGGCCAGGACATTGAATGTCTTTAAAACAGAGATGGATAGGCTATTGGGGATCAGGGGTTATGAGGAAAAGGCAGGAGAATGGGGATGAGAAAAATATCAGCCATGATTGAATGGTAGAGCAGACTCGATGGGCCAAGTGGCCTAATTCTGTTCCGATATCTTATGGTCTTAAAGGGTTAACCTAGATTTTGTGCTTATAGCTGGAATTTCCCAACCATTTACACCGGCAGGATTCTCCAGTCCCGCTGCAGTGAACGGAGATTTGGCTGAGCACCAAATTCTCCATCCTCGCTTGGAACAGCAGTGGCAGAGTGTGAACAGTCAGAAAACTCCAGCCCAAATCTCTGAAAGTGGGACTTTGAATCCATAACATTCTAAGTTGAAGGCTGGTAACAGAACGATAACTGCCGTCTGTCAATATCTGGTGACAGAGAGAGAGTTTTGTAAAACTGTCAGAGGTTTCAAATAAAGCTTGATTTTCTTGAGAATTCCCACTTTTTTTAAACCAGCCATATTCCTAAATTATTTGTCCCAGTGTTGGTTGGATCTTCTTACCAGGAAAGGGAGCGGATTGTCTTGTAACCAAAATACAAGAACATCCTAGTCAATGTTTCCTTCCTGAATTATTGACTTGATCTCCTCAGACGCTGACATCTTCCGGTTGGTCTTTTATTCAGGAGCGAACCTTTGGTAAAATGTCCCATTAAACATTCAGCATCAGCGAGTAAGAGCTACAATAGGAAAATGCCAGCACAGGCACACACAAATCCATGCAGATATGCATGCAATGAACATGTCTACAAGTTTCGGTTCAGCCTGAAGAACAATAAAGCTGTCTGTTAATTAATTAGGGACAGCAACAAATGTCAATATTCAGCCAGCCAAACTCAGTGTGCCTGGCACACACTGTACATCTCTGGCTCACAATATCCAAGTGTTGAGTCTGCCAGAGAGGATGGGCTGAACCCCAATATCCTGTGGTTAAAACTCATCCCCAAGGAAACCCTGCTCGCAGGGAATTTACACGAAGTCGAAAGAACCCAAATCGAATAACAATGACAGACGGAGGACTTTGAAGACCGTTTGGTGGATCAGGAATCCTTTGTGTGAAATGCCCCGATTTTGTAACTGGGCTTCAGGCCTGCTGTTAAATTGTCAATGAAACTATATGCCAAGTTTAAAAGTTAAAATACTAAAACCAAAGTAGACAGCTCCCACCCGTTGATTCTCTTTAAAACACTCAACTGAGTGTCCTTTTCAACTCTTTACTTCGCTCGTCAACAAATGCCGCACACTTCAGAACGCAATCTGAATGACGTCACCCGCATGGTAACTACAGCCCTTCGGCAGAAACAGGAGTTGATCTGGTCTGCTGCAAATTCAGAAATGAAAAACTGTGAACACAAGAAACCTGAAATATGGCCAGAATTTTACCGTGCTCTGCCTGGTGCATGTCAGACTGAAACTCACATAAAATTGCGCAAGAAGATGTCAAATGTGCGCCTGATGTCATTGTGCACGTGTGTGCAAGTCTGAGTCACGTCTGTCAGCAACAAAGAGTCCAAATAAGGCCATTGAATAGACCGGGATTTTAGGCTGCCCATGAGATTTTGTGTTTGTTGCACATCAGAAAGGGAAGGCGGGCATTGTACTTTCATCAGTTTCTATCCAAGGATGGGATAAAAGGCCCCAGGGAGCACAAACACATCCCTTTTATTGGCGATTTTGCTGCTGTCATATTCCTGAGTTTTTGCCAGATTTCCTCTCGATTGCATTAGCTTTCTAAACTGGTTCACCTACAAAACCGTGCCAAAGATCCAACATAATTCATCAGCTTGTACAAACCATGGGAACACTGACGTTTACAAAGGATTTTGGCCTTGAACATGCATGGCCATTTGGCACATGGCCACTGGAACTATATGCGGAGGAAGTGGGTATAGGGAGAGAGGGCTGAAACGCCAGACTCTCCATGGCCCCAGGCTTCGACTATAACCCAGAATACAGATACTGCAGGTTTAGCAGGTATCCCACCTGACCCAGCGACACATTCTGAATATCACCAGATGGGTGAATAATTGCAAACAGTTACTTTAAAAGGGTTCCCTAACAGAAGGAAACAACCACACTTTGTTTGCAGCCTCTGTCTCACTTTGTTCCCACCGCGTCCCCCCTCCCCCACCCCCCCTCACTGCACCACCCCAGCCGGGCAGTCCAGAGTTGCTGGAATAGCAGCTGGTCCCCCGACGTACCTTCGATGGGAATGGGTGTCTCCCACGTTGGAGCTCACTGGCGTTCTGTCAGTTATGAGTTCAAGTCCCACTCCAGAAGGCTGAGCATGTGGGCTTAGATCAGTCCTGAGTTCACTGAATGACAGGGCAGATTTGAAGGGCCAAATGGCCTACTTCCACGTCTTATAGTTGCAGCACAGTCCTAACAGAGTGCTGTAATATATCGTGCCAGTGTTCAGGTTAATCAGGGGTAGAATTCTCCCAATAAGGGTGGAATATTCATCATAAAACTGTAAAATCCTGCCCGAAGTCAATGGACCTTTTCATGGTCCACTCCTCACCTTCCCGAGGCAAGTGGGATGGTAAACTTCCAGCCTAAATGTCAAATTTGCATGAAAATTGGAGTAATTCACGCTGTTTTCTCAGTGGAAGTTCAGAGGAGAATCTACCACACTCTGTGCACTGCAGGGGTCTATTCCTATTGGAGAGGCTGAGATCAGCACGCTGAGTGGGCCATTGCGCATGTGCAGATCTATCAGTGCTGAGTTTAGTACATGCCCAGTGGACCCGCACTGCTGGCCTGCCGATTGTTAGCTAGCCCCTTGGCCCCTTCGCTGCCTGGATGGGCGCAGCTCCAACAACACTCAAGAAATTCCAGAACAAAACAGCCCACTTCACTGGCACCCCAGCCACATACATTCGCTCCCTCTGCCATGGATGAACAGTGAGAGGGACTGGCATTAAAAGACATTAAAGACAATATTTTAAGTTGTCTGTATCAACTATGGTTCGTTGGACATCTCTGTGTGAGACATTTAAAACTTCTGTGTTTTATCTTAAAAAGATATGGGTAAAGTTAATATTCACAAAGGCGCTTGGTGCAAGATTTGAACCGAGAATTGTAACACCTTTACATAGGGGATGGCTCTGATTGTTACAGAAGCAAGGGAGAAACATAGCTGTGATATTTTGCATGGTCCTGGTCCTGACTAATTCCTTGCTATGTTAGGAGGGTGAATTGACCGTGCATGTCTACTGTGAGAAGTCTCATATCAGGTTAAAGTCCAAAATGTTTATTTGGAATCACAAGCTTTCAGAGTGCTGCTCCTTCATCAGATGAGCAATGCTCCGAAAGCTCGTGCTACCAAATAAATCTGTTGGACTATAAGCTGGTGTTGTGAAACTTCTTAGTATGCCCACCCCAGATCAATGCTGGCATCTACACATCATGGCTATTGTTGGCAGCAAACATAATCTCTCTTTATTTATTAATTCAGAGAATGTGGATTCCGCTGGCTAGGGATTGCCCATCCCTAATTGCCCTTAAAAAGATACACATTCATATAGCTGACTGACCCAATCACCATTTGTTAATAACTGGAATTCAATGGTGGATATGTTTGTCCGTTTAATAGACACAGGTACTGTAGCTAATGGTTATTTAACTGGACTAATAACTTGGATAGATAGAGTGGACATGGAGAGAATATTTCCACTAATGGGAGCGATTAGAACTCGAGGGCACAACCTCAGAGTGAAGAGATGCTCCTTTAAAATAGACATGAGGAGGAATTTCTTCAGCCAGAGAGTGGTGAATCTGTGGAACTTTTTGCCGCAGAGGGCTGTGGAGGCCGGGTCATTGAGTATCTTTAAGACAGAGATAGATAGACTCTTGATCAATAAGGAGATCAGGGGTTACAAAGGGAAGGCAGGAGCATGGGGATAAGAATCATATTAACTATGATTGAATGGCGGAGCAGACTTGATGGACTGAATGGTCTAAGTCTGCTTCTATATCTTGTGGTCTTACAAAGATGGCATTGAAATCCCACCAAGGGGGCCAGGGAATTTAACTTTAAATAAATCTGGAATAAAAAGCTAATCTCAGAAAATCATCAAATTGTCATTTGGTTTATTGATATTCTTTAGGGAAGGAAATCTGCTATCTTATCCAGTCCTTGCATATTAATCCCAGACCCATGGAAATGGCCTAACATCTCAAAGAAACTGCTACTCAAATCAAAAATCCACATGGACTGCAGCACTTTGAAAAGGTGAGTCACCACTGAGGATTGTAATCAGGGATGAGCAATAAATACCGATCCTTCCAGTGATGCCCACATCCTGTTAATGAATTAGTTGGTGGCTCAGTGGTTAGCACTACTGCCTCACAGCTCCAGGGACCCGAGTACAATTTCTGGCTTGAGTCTGTGTGGAGTTTGCACAATCTCCCCATGTCTGTGTGGGTTTCCTCTGGTGCTTTGGTTTCATTCCACAGTCTGAAACACGTGCTGGTTAGGTGCATTGGCCATGCTAAATTCACCCTCAGTGTACCCAAACAGGCATCGGAATGTGGTGACTAGGAGATTTTCACAGTAACTTCATTACAGTGTTGATGTAAGCCTATTTGTGACAATAATAAAAATAAAATATATATATAATTAAAAGAACATTCCTTGACATGCTGTGGAAATAAAAATCATTTTTACCTAGACATTTGTGTGTGCAACGGGGACTTTGAAAGAGGTACTTGCATTTATGGAGCACTTTTATGACATCCTTTTACAGCCAATGAAATACTTCAACAGCCAATCTACACTTAGCAAGCTTCCATAAACAGCACTATGTTAATGATAAGATAAGCCTCTTATTAGTGATGCTGGTTAAGAGATCCCTATCGTCCTGAAACAACCTCCTAGCTCTGTTATGAACAGCGCTGCAATGCAGTGTCAATATTGATTATTGTACTCAACCCAGGGTGGGTCTTGAACCAAAAGCTTTACATCTCAGAGGTGAGGGTGCTGCTATCTGAGCCACGCCTGACACTGTGCTTACTGACTAAGCCTGTAAATGTGCACCTTCAGTTCTTTGAATCCTATTATGTCAAACAGTAATGTTAAACTAGAATATCCATTCTCTACACAAGCTTATCTGTCTGAAAATTAACGCAGCGAGGTCCAACATCTAAGGACTGATCAGAGGGAAGAAAGTATGATTAACTGAGGGTTTAGGAAATAGACACATTGGCACCTTTCCTCAACACAACAAACACTGGGATGTGTGATGAATTGAAATGGTTCAGTTGTACTCAAACACTGATCTAACTCATGTCAGTATGTTATACTATCTAGCAGAACTTTCTGTTCAAAATATTGATCAAAATACCACAAGCTAAGGAAATTTGGCACGTCAGCTACGGCTCTCACTAACTTTTACAGATGTACCATAGAAAGCATCCTTTCTAGTTGCATCACAGCTTGATATGGGCTCCTGCTCTGCCCAAAGCCATAAGTGACTGCAAAGGTTTGTGAATGTAGCCCCAACCATCATGCCTCCCATCCATTGATTCTGTCTATGCTACTTGCTGCCTCAGCAAAGTAGTCAGTATAATTAAAGACCCCATGCACCCTGGACATTCTCTCTTCCACCGGGAAAAAGACACAAAATTCTGGGGTCACATGCCAATCGGCTGAAGAAGAGCTTCTTCCTCATTGCCATATGAGTTTTAAATGGACCTATCTTGCATTAAGTCGATGTTTCTCTACATCTTAGCTGTGACTGTAACACTGCACTCTGCAGTCTATCCTTTCCTTCTCTATGAACAGTATGCTTTGTCTGTATAGCATGCAAGAAACAATACTTTTCACGTACACTGATACATTTGACAATAATAAATCAAATCAAATCAAATCAAAAAGCTCCATCAACAAATAACTGAGACTTGTTTCGCAATACCTGTCTCGCTGTAAAGTTGATCTCGATATCCAAGAATGCAAAGTGTTCAGTGCAGGTATCTTCAGGCCGTTGCGAAAATCTGCCTTTCCAAAAACAAAAGCCTCAATCATGAGGGCTAAACATCTTTGAATCTTTATCTAAAGACTCATGGTCCGATTTTAACCCGTTTTCGGTTAGAATCAGATGGTTAATCTGAGGACTTTTTTATAATTCACAGGGCAGTACATACCCTGATCCATATCTCAGTTATCCTCAGCAACCCTCCCCTTTCCCACACCCCCATTCCATCAACACACGAGATGTAACATTTGCCCTTTTACCTCTTCTCTGTTCACCCTCTAAGGTCCTCAATATCCCTCCAGCTAAGCAGTGATGAACATGCATTTCTTTCAATTTAGTCTCTCATATTCACTGCTGGGTAGAGATTGCAGATATGGCCCATGAAACCCTCACAGCTGGTCAGGAAAATCACCTTGGAACTATTGGTGTTGCATAATTTGTTTCTGTTTTTTTGTTATTTTGGAGTCAAAGAATCTCTGACAGATTCCAGTAAGGGCACAGTCAGAGCACAAATCCTGGGAAAAGATATTGTTTTGTGTCAGTCCTGGTATGGTTGGAGATGGAGCAAGTATGCTTTGGTGCGCACTCAAATATGTTGTGAGAAATTTTAGCTGATTAGCCTTTTCTATAACTATTGCCAGCATCCCATCCCTTGTTACCTGAGGGCAGTTGAGGTCCACCACATTGCTGTGGCCCTGGAGTCACATACAGGTCAGACCAGGTAAGGACGGCAGATTATCTTCCGTAGAGGACATTAGTGAACCAGATGAGTTTTTCCGACAATCGACAATGGTTTCATGGTCATCAATAGCTTCTTAATTCCAGATATTTTTTATTAAATTCAAATTCCACCATCTGTGGGGGGATTTGAACCCGGTCCCTGGAACATTAGCTGAGTTTTGGATTAATAGTCTAGCGATAATATCACGAGGCCACAGCCTCCCCTAAATACCCTATCAGATCCTTTAATCACCTTAAACATTTCAATTACATCACTCCTTATACTTGAGTGAATGAAAGCCTAAACTACGCAACCTGTCCTCATAATTTAATCTTTTAGCAATGCAAATGTACATATTTAACAGGGATCATTAGGTAATGATCAGGAGCAGAGATCCAAGCTGATTTTCTACTTGTCTGCACAGGACACCGAAACTGATAGAATTGCTCCTAATCCCTATTCCTGGTGAGTTTACCCAAGTGTAGCTTATGATCAAACCCAAAACTTCCTTAGATTTAACAGTCTAAACTGTGGGGGAATCATTCTGAAGAAATTATTTTGCACTGTTACCAAGATTCTGTCCAACTTACAGCCTTTTAAAATTCAAAGCTGTCTTAGTTAACATACTAATCATTTACAAAGCCTGGACTCTTCGAGCAGCACTCCTGGCTTTCAGTCTTGTGTTGCTCTCTAATTGTAAGTAGAGCTTCTGTAACTGGACCGTGGAATGACTTTAGGATGTCTAAAGGATTATTTGGCTCATTCTATTGTCCCTCGAGCTGGACTGGTGTATGTTTAACAGTTAAGAAAAATAATTTGCAAAATGACTAAGGCAATAAGTAGATTGCATCGAAGTTACTATTGTTAAGTTACTGGCAGGCAGGTTGCGCCGTTACAATAAAGGAGCGTTTGTGAGTTGCGCTATCTTTTTTCAACAGTAACCACTTGCATTTATATAGCACTTCAAACATGGTTAACACATCCCAAGGAGCTTGATAGGAGCTTTACAGAGCAAAGTTTGGTGGCAAGCTGTATGAGGGAATCAGGGGTTATGGGGAAGAGGCAGGAAAATGGGGATAAGAAAAAATATCAGCCATGATTGAATGGCGGAGCAGACTCGATGGGTCATGTGGTCAAATTCTGCTCCTACGTCTTATGGTTTTATAGTGTTATAAGACAATAATGGAATCAGAACCAAAATCCTTGGCTGAAAAAGTGGGTTATTAAGCAGAAGAGTGCAGAGTGTTCTGGGAGTTGAGTGACTTTTTCAAGTCAAATGTAAGGAAAAAATTTGTCTTCATTTAATATGCACTCATAATGAAGAAGTTAACTGTACTTTTAAATCGTGAGTGTTAAGTATCCAAAATTGACCCCGGAATTCCTCACGTCTACAGCAAGGGGAATATCAGAGGAATTTCTCCAGCAAGTTCATTTGAAGGATTGTTATTGTGGTATGAATATATTGCCAAGACCAGATTGGCAAGGTGCATCTCCCAAACCTTCAGTGTTGAAGTGGTGTATCTTTGAAACGACAGCATTCTCCATCAGAGTCCTCAGGGACAGTAAGGGAAGTCTGCTAGATGGTGCAACTTCCAATACAACCAGAGGAAATAGTTTCTATCTTCACTATCACCTCCTCTGACCATCATACATAACAAGAAGTTTCACAACACCAGGTTAAGGTTCAACAGATTTTTCCAACAGTGCTCCAAAATCTTTTGATTCCAAATAAACCTACTGGGTTTTAACCCGGCGTTGTGAGACTTCTTACTGTGTGTACCCCAGTCCAATGCCAGCATCTCCACATCATAAATAACAAGAATGATTCTATAAAAATCACACTGTCAACATTATAGGGGCACCACAATGGTTAGCACTGCTGCCTCACAACACCAGGAACCAGGGTTCATTTCTGATCTGGGGTCACTGTCTGCCTGGAGTTTGCACATTCTCCTCATGTCTGCGTGGGTTCCCTCCAGGTGCTCCAGTTTCTTCCAACACACCAAAGATGTGCAGGTTATATTAATTGGCCATGATAAATTGACCTAGTATGAGGGGATTAACACGATAAATATATCAGGTTATGGGGATAGGGCCTGGGTGGGATTGTGGTCGCTGCAGTCTCGATGGGCTGAATGGCCTCCATCTGCACTGTAGTATTTCTATGATTATGAAATGTCCAGAACACTTTACAAGAGTGTTACAAAATCAGATTAGTCCAGGGTAGCTAGCCAAAAGCTTGGTCAAAATTATAGTCATACGAAATTATAAAATAGGAGCAAGGGTGGCCATTCAGCCCTTTGAGCCTACTCCTGTATTCAGTTAGATCATGGCTGATCTGATTACAGCTGGACTCCACTTCCCTCTCTGCCCTCTCCTAACACTCAGCTCCCCGGTCAGACAAAAATCTATTCAACTCAGCCTTAACTATCGTTAATGAGCTCCATGGAGAAGAGAATTCCAAAGTTTAACATACCTCTCAGATACAAAATTTCTCCTCATTTCCATCTTAAATGGAACCGCACCACAAGAAGAAACATCTACTCTGTCAAGGCGCCTCAGAATTTTATTGGTTTTAATAAGAGCATCTTGAATGGAGATAGAGAGATGGAGAGGTTTTGAGAGGAATTCCAGAGCGAAGAGCCAAAGCTGCTGAAAGCTAGATCACCAATGGTGGAGCAAATTAAATCGGGGGATACTCCGAATCCAGAATTAGATGAATGGCAATATCTTGGAGGCTTGTGATCACTGATTTAGGGAGGGGTGAGGAAAATGGAGAGATTTGAAACCCAGGATGAGAATTTTAAAATCAAAATGTTGCTTTGCCGGAATCCAACCTATGTGATGGACCGCAGGGGTGATGGGTGGATAGGAGTCCGTGCAACTAAGGAGATGGACAACAGAGTTTTGGACAATTTCAAATTTACAGAGGGTCGAAAGTGCAAGACCAGATGGACTTTAATTGGAACAATTGTTCTGGGACTGAGTGTATCCACAGCATACAGATTGTGGTGGCTGAAGAAAGCAGCTCATCTCTATCTTCTCAAGGGGCAATTAGGGATGGGCAATATATGCTGGCCTGACCAGTGATGTGCCCTCCCGTGAAAGAAGTCTTGGGGTAACACAGGCAAGAATGAGTTTCAATGAGAGGTGAATTGAGGGAGTGGTGCTGTTGGGTAATGTTATAGCAACTCATTTAGATTTATAATCAAGGAAATACAACCCTAGACCATGCAACCAGCTGTCATAATTTAATCCTTTTAGTCCCCAGTATTGCTCTGGTGAATCTGCACTGCCCCCTCTCTAAGGTCAATATATCCTTCCTGAAGCATGACATCCAACACTGGTTGGATTATGCTTATCATAAAATCTTTACAGTGCAGAAGGAGGCCATTCATCCCATCGAGCCTGCACCGGCAACAATCCCTCCCATCCCATTATCCCACATGTTGACCCTGCTAATTCCCCCTGAAACTAGGATCACTTTAGCATGGCCAATCAACCTAACCAAAACATCTTTGGACTGTAGGGAGAAACTGGAGCACTCAGAAGAAACATACACAGACACGGGAAGAATGTGCAAACTCCACATAGACGGTGACCCAAGCCAGGAATTGAACCCGGGTCCCTGGCACTGTGAGGCAGCAGTGCTAACCACTGTGCAGCTCTAATTGGGGCTTGTAGAAACGGGAGGCCATACAATGTTGCTTCAACAATAAAGGGTTCAATGAACTAATATATCTACACACATGATAAGGTTCTGACAGAACGTAGGCTCAGGTCTCCTTTCCTCTCCCTGGATCCAACTGAAGGTCCTTCCCATCCTAGGAAACACACCCTCACTCCTGATTTGCCAGCCTTCTCTGGTCTACAAGCTGCTCTGTAGCATTCAGCCCAATTACATGGCCTGCAAAGGATGACCCCCTTAAAGATGCCACATTACTATGGGACCTAACCAGAACATTATCCAACTGTAGCATAGCTTTGTTTAAATGAGAAGCCTTGCATCAGTTGCATCACCCTATCAATCTCAAAGATGGTGAAGTGCATCTCACAGTACTTAGATGATACTGTAGCCAGTGTTGGACCATCAGATTTACTTTGCTCAGCAAGAGGGAAGGCTTTTTACCTGAATGTCATAACACAGATTGCCTTGGGAGGTATGTTGCAATATTGAGGGTGAAAAGCCATAAGATTCTCTTCCTCATGTCAAAGAGGGTCAGCTGGAAATTTTTCCTGCGCCTCAGAGGTTCGAGTACTCTTTCAGTTCAGGTTCACACCGTACTACACACACGGTGCCAAACTTATGTGAAATGAAAAGCCTTGACATAAAGTTTGATTGCTTTCTGGAGTTAGAACAAGACCTGCCTTCTGACTGAACATCACTGAGGGAGTCGCACTATCATTAACTGAGAAATAAATTGCAAGTGACTATTCAAAGAGATACTGAAAAGTAGAAAATGTCCTCAATCATTTCTGAACTCTCTCTATTTCTCAGTGGTTGAGGTGACTAGCACAGAATGTCTGTCGACTAAAGAGCCAATCATTTCCTATTGGAATGAGGAGAAAGTGCTTCACACAAAAGATTTTGAATCTTTGGATTAATTTAGCCCAGATGGGCTGTGGATGCTCAATCAACAAATATATTTAAGATTGAAATAGATTTGTGGAGCGGGGTTTTACAGCTTCACTCAACCCAAGCCTGGAAAATTCTGCCCCAGGTCAACAGACATTTCCATTGTCCGCCCCTCGTGTGCTCCGATTCCATGGTGGGCAGGGTGGTAGAATTCTGACGGTGGTGTCTGATGCAAGGGATTTGGGGAGCAGGTGGGTAACTAGAGTGGAAGTCATAGATTAGCCATGATCATATTGAATGGTGCAGTAGGCTTGATGGGTCTTATGGCCTACGTTTTTCTTATTTACAGGACGTGGACAACTATAGCCATCCCTTATTGTCCTTGAAAAGATAGTGGTGAGGGAGCTGCCGTAGTGCATCTTGTAGATGGTACACACTGTTGTCACTGTGTTTCAGTGGTGGGGGGGGAGTGAATGTTTGGGAAAGGCATAGCGATCAAGCGGGTTGCTTTGTCTTGAATGGTGTCAAACATCTTGAGTGTGGTTGGAGCCACACTCATCCAGGCAAGTGAGAAGTATTCCATCATGTTCCTGATTTATGCCTTGTAGATAGATGGTGGACAGGCTTAAGGGAGTTAGGAAATGATTTACTCAGCTCAAAAATCTCAGCCTCTGAGCTGCTTTTGTAGCCACAGTATTTATATGGCAGCTCCAATTCTGTTTCTGATCAATGGTAACTCCAAGATGTTGACCCTGGGGGATTCAGAAATGGTAATGCCATTGAATGTCAAGGTATGATAGTTAGATTCTCCCTTGTTCTCTCATTGTCTGGCACTTGTATGACGCACGAGTGTGCTTGGATTACCTGGCAGATAATAATCAGAGACATTTAAAATCACACAGGCTTCAAAGGGTTGAGAGATAGTTTCCGTCTGTTTATCCAGCTGGAAGCTGCTGGAGATTAGTCAGTTGTTTCAAATCAGCATTCTGGGGGTTTTTCATTTCCCAAAGGAATATACAGACTTAAAATAGTCACTTGAGTAATGTGACCTTCTACATCCACAATGATTTTAAACGGGATGTTAGTCTATTGTCTCAAACTGGTTTAGTTTCAGGACTGATAATATCCCAGCCATTAAGTTTTGAAAGAGATGTCACCCACATTGTGGTCTTTGTGTCAGGAAACTATTACCTGGGAAGACCCTCTGATTCTGAAAGGGATAAATTTATCAAAATGCAAACGATGTTCATTGTCCCCTTAATGATCCCTTTTTTTCCAGGTATGAGATGGGTCATGTTAAAACTCTGCAGAATAGCATGTTTCACTCTGTCAGCCCCCTGCTTTGTGAGTTAGAAAGTCCTTACAATTAAACATGAGATTCCACAATGATAAGAGGAGGGTTATTTTGTTCTTGTAGCATGGGAACAAAGAAGCTTCCAGAATAAAGGTTTGATTTAATTTGATTGATTTATTATTGTCACCTGTATTAGTATACAGTGAAAAGTATTGTTTCTTGTGCACTATACAGACAAAGCATACCATTCATAGAGAAGAAAAGGAGAGAGTGCAGAATGCAGTCTTACAGTCATAGTTAGGGTGTAGAGAAAGATCACTCAATGCAAGGTAGGTCCATTCAAAAGTCTGACGGCAGCAGGAAGGAAGCTGTTCTCGAGTCGGTTAGTAGGTGACTTCAGACTTCTGTATCTTTTTCCTAAAGGAAGAAATGAAGAGAGAATGTCCAGGGTGCATGAGGTCATTAACTATGCTGGCTACTTTGCCAAGGAAATGTGAAGTGTAGACAGAGTCAATGGATGGGAGACTGATTTGTGTGATGGATTGAGCTTTTATGACCTTTTGTACTTTCTTGCGGTCTTGGGCAGAGCAGTAGCCCAAGCTGAGATACAACCAGAAAGAATGCTTTCTATGGTGCATCTGTAAAAGTTGGTGAGAGTCGTAGTTGCCAAATTTCCTTAGTCTTCTGAGGAAGTAGAGGCATTGGTGAGCTTTCTTAACAATAGTGTCTGCATGGGGGGGTGGGGGGGGCAGGACAGGTTGTTGGTGATCTGGACACCTAAGAACTTGAAGCTCTCAACCCTTTCCACTTTGTCCCCATTGATGGAGACAGGGGCATGTTCTCCTTTACGCTTCTGTGAGTCAATGACAATTTCTTTTGTTTTGTTGACATTGAGGGAGAGATTATTGTCACCACACCAGTTCACCAGATTCTCTATCTCATTCCTATACCAATCAGGACCAATTATGTGGTCATGTGACTTGCAGCAGCCATCTTTTTGGTTTGGCAGAAAAGTCTATTTTAAATATAGCACAAAAGAATAAAGTTTTGATACGCACTGCTTTGGATTGCTTTCCATTCCTATTGACATAATGCTCACCGAGTCTCTTGAATCTCAATGTGTCCTTCCAAATGTTCTCTACCTCTGACTCCAAGCATCCCTTCATCTGGGCATCCATGATTGACTTTCCATTGCATAAGTCCAACCTAATTAAATTCTCTCACCCAAACCTCTCTAACTTTTCCACTTCTCCCCTCATTTTAAAACTTCCTCAAAATCATCTCTTCATCCCAAATTTTCAACGTTCCCACATCTCCCCCAAACACCACCACCACCACCAGCCCCCCCCCCCCATTCTCCTTCCCCTCACCTCCAGCCCATAAGCTCATCTTTCTGAGCTCTGCGTCTCTCACTATATCACTGTGTGGAGCATTCGTCTTATGGGGAAGTTTTGAAAGATGCTTCTTTCTTTCGATGTTAAGGATGTGGCGTGAATGCAAATTGCTGTTGCTGTTACCTGTCAGCGTATGAAAATAGGAGTCGTGTCTGAGTTGCTGCCATCAGAAGGAAAGAGATAAGGGGGAGAAAAAAATTACACGGGAAAATTGAAACACCATTCCTGGGGGGAATGTTCCTCAGATCTTATTGTTAAGCCCGCAGCAATCGAAATGTCTGCCAATAATTGTGTACTACAAATGATCTTTTTAAACCACATCAATGCATATGCCAAAAATAATAAAATACAACAAATAATTTTAAAAAATAACAAAAAATTCTGTTATCATAGAATCTATATAGTGCAGAAAGAGGCCATTTGACCCATCAAGTCTGCACCAATCACAATTCCATCCAGGTCCTATTCCCATAACCCCATGTATTTACCCTAGCTAATCCCCCTGATACAAAGGGGCAATTTACTGTGGCATATCCACCTAACCCACACATCTTTGGACTGTATGAGGAAACCGGAGCACCCAAAGGAAACACACACAGACACAGGGAGAATATGTAAACCCCAGTCAGACAGTCACCCGAGGCCAGATTTGAACCCCGCCTAGTGTTGTGAGGCAGCAGTGCGAACCACTGTGCTACCGTGATGCCCGTGACTAATGTCACATCATGGTTTTGCTTCACAAATTCACATTAACGGAAAATCATCGGTTTGGTGTTGATAATTTGAAATGGAATGATTATCAGCTTTAGTTTCGGTATCTGGTTAAAATCATTTTTAGATAATGTCAAAGAAAAGGATATGTTGAGATAGCTTTGACATTCTGTGGTTGAGTGGTGCCTTGCTCTAAGAAATGTGCTCTACTTAATGGATACCAGGGCCCTAAGCAACCTGTAATCTGCCATAACAATCGTTCGTTGTTCGACCCTGCTTATAAAATATCTAAGGGGTGACAAGAGTCCATAAAGAGGATGGCACGTTAGCATAATGATTGGCACTGCTCCCTCCCAGCGCCAGGGACCCAGGTTCAAGTCCTGTCTGGGTGACTGTGTGGAGTTTGTGCATTCTCTGTGCGTCAGCATGGGTTTCTTCTGAGCGCTCAGTTTCCTCCCATAGTCCAAACATGTGCAGGTTAGGTGGGTTGGCTGTGCTAAATTGCCACTTAATGTCGAAAGAAGTGCAGGTTAGGTGGATTAGCATGGTAAAAAAAAATTGTCCCTTAATATCCCAAGACGTGGAAGTTAGATGGATTAGTCATGGAAATGTATGGGAATATGGTGGGGGTGAAGGTCTGGGTAAGATAGTCTGTCAGTGAGTTGACACAGATCCGATGGGCCAAATGGCCTCCTTCTGCACAGTAGGGATTCTTTGTTTGATTTGAGGAAATTTCAGCTTCTGAAATGGATCTGAATTGAGCATCTAACTTGCATTTGCATCTGAAGAGAAAGGTAAAAAAATTCCCCCAATCCCTATTATTGACCCAAAGAGCCCAAAATGGACCATAAAGTATTTTAAAAAATGACGTTGAAATTATTCTTTTCCGAGTGAAGGTATAGTTTGAAACTATTAAGGAGAGGAATTGAACCACTATCATTTAGGGTTATTTCAAAAGTTGGAGGAGTTTATTTTAACATAACTTGTCGATTTTCTGAATGCAGTATGTTTGGAATTTATAGTTCCATCAATAAAAATTCATGAAAAAGCCTGGCTATGGGTTTTAATCGATTCTTGGAGAATTGTGTTGCATGACAGGGGCTGCTGTGATTATAATGGAGTCCTGAAGCCTTTACAGAGCAGTCAGTGCACAATAATTGCTAAGCTGGGACTGAGGTTTCACTTCAAGCAGGAGAACTAAACATTAGCTGAAATTCTTCTGTGATTATACAGATCTCACAGTTCTTGTGAAAGCACAAAGAAAAATGAGATGACTGCTAACAAGAGGCTCGTTCAATATATGAAAAAAAAATGCTGGAGGAATGTGCTGAAGGATAGATGGAAGGTGAAATTATTACAATGGAATTGCAGTCACCACACAGGCTTTTTGGCAAGTGGAGAATTGTCATCAATCCACTTGTGGTGCAAGCAGAAGAGAGCTTTTTTTTAATCACCAGAAGATGCCTTAAGGCAGCTCTGAGGCACTCTGTACAAATTTATAATACTGCAGGAATGAAGGATGTTTCAGGCTTCATGACAAGTGTATTGTTGGCAGAGCTGATATCCTGTTGAAATGATCGTACAGCTGTGTAATTGTCCTTATATTCCATGAAGAAATCAAAGATATGTCTCTAGTTATGGTCCATTACTGTGTTTTTAAGCCCACGCAGCAAACCTGTAACTCAGTAAATTAAGCAAGCCCTTGTAATTCACTAACAATGATCCAATAGCCTATTTATCGTCCACACATTAATGTTTTAACATGCAAGATGACGAGCTGAAGGTAACTCTCTTAGAAATGGAGAATTGGACAGGAGAGCAAGATTTTTAATGACAATAGGGCACATTAAATAGATAATGCATCCCCTGGTAGATAATGGGAGAATCTCTTCAAGTGCATCAAACTGTTTTTTTCATTGTTATGAGATATCACTTGTGAAAGGACTCTTAACACGTGTAATAAAGTGGTGTATTTTGGACTTGTCTTTGACCATTTCAGGCTGTAGACAGGAAGGAGAAATGTGTGAGCTGGGGATATTCGAGGTGACTACTGAAATGAGAATGTGAGGCCCACAAGGGGAATCCGGGGCACAGAAAGAAAAGGTTATTTATCAGAACTTGCAGGGCTAGAAAGGCAGCACAACAGAAGCCTAGAAGCAGAAGGCGGCAATTACTAACTGATAGCATCTCAACTATTTTCAGTGAAAGGTTAGAAGTCAACTCTTGGTAGCAGAGACTCTTGTTTATAGCGCCACTGCATTATATATTAGAAATGTGTTCCTGGCTAAGTACAAACCCAAAACTGCTCATGGAACAATAAGTCATCTCAATGTCACCATTTTAAAGAATTGGCTTATGCATTTGAACCATATGAGGAGCGAAATATGTTTCAGATTATATCAGAAATTATTCAGAGAAACTGCCAGTCCATAAAATTGAAGACTATGATCTCAATAATGAGGACATGTTTCACTAACCAAATTATTATAAGGGGATATTAACAACCTGCAAGCATGTTACAAAGTATAGTTAAAACCTTTCATGGAATCAATTATTGTTATTTAATTGCCAGTTACACAAATATCCATACTTCTTTTAAATTGTATGAATGGCCAGTTATAATTCCCAGTTTTCCACCTCGATATCTGTCAAATACCATTGGGAACTCAATGATGTGTAAACAGTAAGGAGTCTCACAACACCATATTAAAGTCCAACAGGTTTATTTGGCATTATGAGCTTTTGGAATGCTGTTCCTTCATCAGGTGAATGCGAACACTCTCGTGATGAAGGGGCTATACTGTCAGAAAGCTCATGCTACCAAATAAATCTATTGGAATTTAACCTGATGTTGTGAGATTTCTTACTGTTTACACATCAGTGAGTTCCCAATGGTATTTGACAGAGTGCCCACCCCAATCCAACGCTGGCATCTTCACATTGTGATGTGAAAAGACTGTGGAAGCGGGGATTTTTCCCATTCCGAGCAGAGTAGGTGAAGGAGGGATGGAATTGAGGTGTACAAAATGATGAAGCATTTTGATGGAATAAATAAAGAGAAACTGTTTCCAGTAGCAAGAAGGTCAGTGACCAGAGGGACACAGATTTACAGCCATTGACAAAAAACCCAGAGGCAAGATGAGAAAACTGTTTGAATGAAGCGAGTTATTCTGTGCTCCTCGTTAACTGGTGGAAACAGATTCAACGATAACTTTCAAAAGGGAATCCAACAAATACTCAAAGAGGAAGAAATTGTCAAACTACAGGAGAAAGAGCAAGGGAGAAGTTAGACTAATTGGATAACTCCTGCAAAGAGTCAGCGCAACATGATGAACTGAATAGTCTCATTCTGTACTATATCATTTTATGATGTGTTGGATTTACTCCTTACGTTAGGCACTGTTATAATGGTATTTCATTGGCTGTAAAGCTCATTGGGTGTCATGAGGTCCTGAAAACAGAATAGAAACTCCACTTTTATCTTTCTTTTATTGTTTAATGAATACAGTGAGAACCAATAACAGCCTTTTCCCCACCCTCCCCTCTTTCAACTGCTTAAAACCTATTACTAATTATTCCCAGTTCTGGAGAAATTTTATCGAGCGAAAACATTAACTTTGTTTCTCTCTCCACAAATGCTGCCTGACCTGCTGAGTACTTCCAGAATTTTCTGTTTTTATTTCAGCCCTAACTGTGAATCTGCTTCAGCTTCTTAGAATTAGTCTAAGTCTTATTCTTAGAAGTAGACTAAGGAAATTTGGCATGTCAGCTATGACTCTCACCAATTTTTATAGCTAGTTGATTCACAGCTTGGTATGTCTCCTGTTCTGCCCAATACCTCAAGGAACTACAAAAGATTGTGAATGTAGCCCAATCCATCACGCAAACCAGCCTCCCATTCATTGACACTGCCTACACTTCCCGCTGCCTCGGAAAAGCAGCCAGCATAATTAAGGACCCCACACACTCAGAACAGTCTCTCTTCCACCTTCTTCTATCAGGAAAAAATAAAAAAGTCCAACCAACTCAAGAATAGCTTTTCCCTGCTGCTGTCAGACTTTTGAATAGACCTACCTTGCATTAAGTTGATCTTTCTCTACACCCCAGCTATGGCTATAACACAACATTCTGCACTCTCATTTTCTTCTCTGTTAACGATATACTTTGTCTGTATAGCACATAAGAAACAATACTTTTCACTGCATATTAATACATGTGACAATAAATCAAATTAAATCAAAATATTGTGCTGTAGTTTTAATATAATTAAGTTTCAGGCCAACAGCTAACCCAAACTATGTACAGTGCTGTCACATAGTGGGTGGGTCATTGGAAAAGCCAAATCACGGTAGGAAAACAGGGCATTGGTTTTAGGGCACATATTACATCCCTAATTTACTGGCCTAGATAGACAAATTACCCTTATTTTATGCTGGACATTCACAAGAAGCAGCAAGACAAATTCACGGCAGCTAGTGAGGATCTAGTCAGAAGAACATGGTGATAATGTATATTTTGAAGGTGGGGATTGTTGAGTATTAATATAGAAAGTTCTCTCAGGGATTAGATAGATAGAACATAGAACATAGAACAATACAGCACAAACAGGCCCTTCGGCCCACAAGTTGCGCCGACCTTATTGAAACATATAAGATGATTAGAGGTTTAGATAGGGTGGGCAGTGATAGCCTTTTTCCTAGGATGGAGAAAGCTAGCACGAGGGGACATAGCTTTAAATTAAGGGGTGGTGGTTATAGGGCGGATGTCAGAGGTAGGTTCTTTACCCAGAGGGTGGTAAGGGTATGGAATGCCCTGCCTGCGTCAGTTGTAGATGCGCCAAGTTTGGTGGCGTTTAAGAGGTTAGTAGATAAGTTTATGGACGAAAAGGGAATGGTTTAGGTTAGAGGGTCATTGCTTTTTCTTAATTGGTCGGCGCAACATCGAAGGCCGAAGGGCCTGTTCTGCGCTGTAATGTTCTACGTTCTATGATCACATCTATCAAACCACAGACCTATCTATAACCCCCTATCCTATTCTTTTCCATATACTCATCCAGAAGTCTTTTAAAAGACCCCAGTGAGTTTGCTTCAACAACCTCCGACGGCAGTCGGTTCCATTCACTCACCACCCTCTGAGTGAAAAACCTACCCCTGACATCTCCTTTGTATTTGCTTCCCTGCACCTTAAATCTGTGTCCTCTCGTAGTGACCATTTCAGCTCGGGGAAATAGTCTCTGAGAGTCCACCCTATCTATTCCTCTCAACATTTTATAAACCTCTATCAGGTCGCCTCTCAACCTACGTTGCTCCAGTGAGAAGAGTCCCAGCTCCCTCAACCTATTTTCATAAGGCCTGCCTCCCAATCCAGGCAGCATCCTCATAAATCTCCTCTGCACTCTCTCAATAGCCTCTACATCCTTCCTATAGTGAGGCAACCAGAACTGCACACAATACTCCAAGTGGGGTCTGACAAGAGTCTTATAGAACTGTATCATTACCTCCTGACTCCTAAACTTTATTCCTCGATTAATGAAGGCCAGTACACCGTACGCCTTCTTGACCACTTCCTCTACCTGCGAGGCCGATTTAAGAGTCCTACGGACCCGGACCCCGAGATCCCTCTGCTCTACAACACAGCTAAGACTCCTACCCCTTATATTGTACTCCTTCATCCCATTGGTCCTGCCAAAATGGACCACTACACATTTATCTGCGTTGAAGTCCATCTGCCACTTCTCCGCCCAGTCTTACATCCTGTCTATGTCCTGCTGCAACTTTTGGCATCCCTCCAGACCATCCACAACACCACCGACCTTTGTATCGTCGACGAACTTACTAACCCATCCCTCCACTTCCTCATCCAGGTCATTTATGAAAATGACAAACAGCAGAGGTCCCAGAACAGATCCCTGGGGCACTCCACTGATTACCGACCTCCATGCAGAACAAGACCCATCCTCAACCACTCTCTGCCTTCTGCCGGCAAGCCAGTTCTGGATCCACAAGGCCAAAGCACCTGGGATCCCATGCCCTCTCACCTTCTCCAGAAGCCTTGCATGGGGGACCTTATCAAACGCCTTACTAAAGTCCATGTACACTACGTCCACCGCCCTTCCTTCATCAATGTGTTCAGTCACATGTTCTCTGTATGAAGTATGATGAAGTACGTTCTCTGATTGGAGAGAATAATCCATCGATAAAGAGTAGGTAGGGTCCTCTGACCAACTGACAGGTTTTCTTACATTCTTAGAAATTGCATTTCTTTAATATTTGGGATGAGGGCGAGGGGGGACGATATGTAAATGGTGTGTTAGTCTGTATGAAAGTGAACTCTGTTCAGTGACAATGTTAAACAAGTCCAAGGGAGAGAAGAATCCCATAAGGCTGTATTTCGATGGGGACAAATCTCTGATGAGGTCACTATTTCATAGATCTTAGTAAGCTAAAGAACAACTAACTTAATTTTATCTCCTGTAAGACATTCTTATTGCAACACAATCTTTGTGAGATTTGCATGCTGCACCTTATAATAATGCATTACAGCTGATGCTTCATATCAAAACAGATATAACCTTGAGGTGTTGCTATGGGATCCAGCTGAGTGGGCAGCTGGGGCTTTATTTAAGCGCCTACAAAGCCAGCATCTCCAACAGTAAAACACCCCTGTAACACTGCACCAAGGCTGGATTGTGAGCTATGGGCCAGAATTCTCTGGCTGTTCACAACCCGCCATCACCGCTGCTAACAAGAATGGAGAATTTGGTGCTCGGCCAAATCTCTGTTCACTGCAGCGGGACCAGAATCCCAGCCGTGAGGTCAGAGAATCCAGCCCTATGTCTCTGCAATGGACTTCAGTGTGCAACCTCCTAACTCACAAGTGAGCGTTCTCCCCACTGAGTCACTGACCAATGTAAGGGGGGCATCTGTAATCCTTACAGCCAGCATAAACCATCAGCCTCAGAAGAGAGGGAACATTGCGAGGGGAAAACATACACTTAGCACTGCTGTTTTACAGCACCAGGGTCCCGGATTCGATTCCTGGTTTTGGGTCACTGTCTCCGTGAAGTTTGCACGTTGCCCCCATGTCTGCTTGGATATCGTCCGGGTGCTCTCCCACAGTCTGAAAGACGTGCTGGTTAGGCACATTGACCTGAACAGGCGTTGGACTGTGGCAACAAGGGGAATTTCACAGTAACTTCATTGCAGTGTTAATGTATGTCTTACTTGTGACTAATAAATAAATAAACTTTAACACATTAAGTATCTATAATTAAAGCAGCAATCCTTTTAATATTTGAATATAACTCTGTTTTGTTCAATTTTTAATCTTGAAAGCTTGCAGAACTTATTTACCAGATATGCTGTCAAATCTGACTGCTACTTCTATTTTATAATCCCTTGCAGAACTGCAGGGACAAAGAAGATTTTGCCTGACAGACGTGATTGATGATATCAAATTCAACTTTCAACCATTTTCCTTGAGATGCATTTTTATTCAGGCTTCTTGTTGCTGTCTAACCTGGGTGAAAATAGGCAGCTTAGATTGCTTTTAGATTTTAATCATCACTGGACGGTAGCAAAAATCATTACTGTTGTTTTTTTAGCTTCACACAATCTTTTCTTTTAAGAAGAACAAAAATACAAAAGAAAAACCACAGGATTCATTCAACTAATATAAACATAGGAAAACCTAGCCTAGTCCCAGTTTTTACTGTTTCATTATTGATTACCAGACAAAGGGATGGTGATTTAGTTGTAATCTCACCAAACTAGTAATCCAGAAGCCCCAGGCTAATGCTCTGAGGCCACTGGGGACACAGGTTCAAATCCCACTACGGCAGCTGGTGGAATTTAAATTCAATTATGAATCTGGAATTGAAAACTAATCACAGTGATAGCGTCTGTGAAATGGTTAGCGTAAAATCCATCTGGTTGCCTCATTCTCCATTTCTGTCGGGAAGAAAATCTACAATCCTTACCTGGCTTGGCCTTTATATGACTCCAAAGCCAAGGCAACATAGTTGAGTCAGATGTGGCCTAGCAAGGCACTCAGTTGTATCAAACTGCTCTGAATTCTAAAAGGAATCGAACAGGAGAGACAACTTGACAATGGCCAAATCACCAGAAATAATAAGTGCAAACCCAGTCCTGTCAACCCTGACGAACACCTGAGAGAGTTGTCTTACAGACTAGTCAAGCAATAGCCTGACATAGACCGGAATTCTCTGGTCTCGTAAACCCTGCTACCGTTGCCAGCGAAAAGGAGAATTTGGCATCTTGTTATTTTCTGTCCCTGTTTTCCAGGTCAAATCTGGCACAAAGGAAGCCAGACAGTGGTTGTAGAGGATTGTTTTTCAAACTGGAGGCCTGTGACCAGCGGTGTGCCTCAGGGATCAGTGCTGGGTCCACTATCATTTGTCATTTATATTAATGATCTGGATGAGAGTATAGGAGGCATGGTCAGAAGTTTGCAAGTGACACCAAGTTTGTTGGCATAGTGGACAGTGAAGGAAGTTATTTCCAGTTGCAGTGGGATCTTGATCAATTGGGCCAGTAGGCTGACAAATGGCAGATGGAGTTTAATTTAGATAAATGTGAGGTGATGTATTTTGGTACATTGAACGTGGGCAGAAGTTACTCAGTTAATGGTAGGGTGCTGGGGAGAGTTATAGAATGAAGAGATCTAAAGGTACAGGTTCATAGCTCCTTGAAAGCAGAGTCACAGGTGGACAGAGTGATGAAGAAAGCATTCAGCATGCTTGGTTTCATTGGTCAGAACATTGAACACAGGCATTGGGATGTCTTGGTTGAAGTTGTACATGACATTAGTAAGGCCACACTTGGAATACTGTGTGCAGTTCTGGTCATCCTATTATAGAAAGGATATTATTAAACTAGAGAGAGTGCAGAAAAGATTTACTAAGATGTTATGGGACTTGATGGTTTGATTATAAGGAGAGGCTGAATATACTGGGCATTTTTTCTCTGGCAAGCAGGAGGCTGTGGGGTGATCTTATGGAGTTCTATAAAATAATGAGGGGAACAGATTAATTAGATAGTCAATATCTTTTCCCAAAGGTTGGGGAGTCTAAAGCTAGAAGGCATGGGTTTAAGGTGAGAGGGGAGAAATACAAAAGTGTCCAGAGAGGCAGTTTTTTCACACAGAGGGTGGTGAATGCCAGATGTAGTAGAGGTGGACACAATTTTGTCTTTTAAAAAGCATTTAGTTACATGTGTAAGATGGGTGTAGGAGGATATGGGCCAAATGTGGGCAGTTGGGAATAGCTTATCGGTTTCAAAAAAAGGATGGCATGGACAAGTCGGGCCGAAGGGCCTGGTTCCATGATGTAACTGCTATGACTCTAAGTTGACTGCGATTGTTGGAGGTCAATCGTCTCAATCTTGCGAAGTCACTGCAGGAGTTTCTCAGGGTAATGTCCTAGGCCCAATGATCATCAATGCTTCATCAATAACCTTCCTCCATCATAATGGGGATGTTTGTTGATGATTTCACAATGATCAATACCATTCTCAACCTCTCAAATACTGAAGCAGTCTATTCCAAATATAGAAAGACAAGGACAATATTCAGGCTTAGAATAATAAACACAATTTGCAGGCCAAGCATTGACCATCTCCTACAAGAGAAAATATAACCATCCCCTTTGATATTTCAATGGAATTATCATTGCTGAATCCTTCACTGTCAACATCCTGGTGCTTACCATTGACCAGAAATTGAACTGGACCAGCCATATAAATATAATGGCTATAGTTCAAAGGCTAGGGACTCTGCAAGTAGTAACTCACCATCTGACTCCCAAAGCCTGTCCACCATCTACAATGCACAAGTCAGGAGTCACTTGCTTGGATGAGTGCACTCAAACAACACTCAACAACACTCAAAACTCAACACTATCCAAGAAAAATCAGCCTGCTTGATTGGCACCCCATCCACAAACATTCACTCCCTACACCATAGATGCACAATGGTAGTGTGTAGCATCTACAAGATGCACTATAACAACTCACAAAATCCCCTTCAACGGCACTTCCAACTACATACACTCTACCATTTAGAAGGACAAAAACAACAGAGGACTGGAAACAACATCACCTCCAAGTCACTCTCTGAAACAGCACTGTGGGTGTTCCATGGATTACAGTGATTCCGGAAGACGATTGTAATCTGTGACCACACTTCAATAATGCTTCATTACCTGGAATGTGTTTTGGTCTGTCCTGAGGTCATGAATGATGCTATAGAAATCCAACACTTCCTTTTTATTTTCCTTTGGCAAGAGAAATATTCAGATGGAGAGAAACTGAATTCAAAGAGTTAAAATCATGCTGTGTAATATTATTAACACATGGGTAAGATATTTGTATGAAATTCTTCTGTCTGCTATTTCAATGAAAGTATTAGAGGAATTAACTCCAAGAAAGGAATTAATAATCTAGGCGTTTCTATCCTCTAAAGTGCAATTCTCAGGGGACATACTTTCATAGAATCCCTACAGTGCAGAAGGAGGCCAGTTGGTCCATTGAGTCTGCACCAATTCTCTAAAAGATCATCTTACCCACTCCTCCCACATCCCCTGCCTCACGACCCTCTGTTCTATCTCCAAAACCCCGCACGTTCACCACGGCTCATCCATCTAATCTAAAAACATCTTTGGACACTAAGGGGCAGTTTAGCATGGCCAATCCACCTAACCCACACACGCTTGGACTGTGGAAAGAAACCAGAGGAAACCCATGCAAACATGGGGAGAATGTGCAAACTCCACACACAAACAGTGACCCAAGGCTGGAAGTGAACCCGGATCTCTGACAGTATAAGGCACCAGTGCTAACTGCTTATGTAGGTATATTAACAGCATCAAGAAAGTGAATAGAATAATGATTATAGAGATAGCAAGGTGTGTGCAAGGCAAGCTTTGTGTAAAGCAAAATTAGAAGAGATCTGAGGAATTATTTCTTCACACAAAGATCGAAATATCGATGCAGGACGAATAGTCCAGACCGCATTTAAGAAACTATCAGATGGGAAACTCAAAGCTGGTAATCCAGAGCAGCACAGTGACACAATGGTTACAGTGTCAAGGACCTTGGGTCACTGTCTGTGCAAAGTTCTCCCTGTGTCTGCATGGGTTTCCTCCAGGTGCTCTAGTTTCCTCCCACAAATGTGCCAGTTAGGTGGATTGGCCATGCTAACTTGCTCCGTAGTGTCAGGGGGAATAGTCGGGTAAATATGTGAGGTTATGGGGATAGGTCTCATGTTGAATTGTTGTCAGTGGACCAAATGGCCTCCTTCTGCACTGTAGGGATTCTATGATCCATTTTAATGTGTAGGGTAATGTCCAACATAATGCTGGCCACAATTCACAACTGGAAAATGAACAGACTCAACACCAATTGGATGATTATTGACTGTTGGACAGGGCGGATAGAGAGAAACTGTTCCCAGTGGAGAAGGATTGAAAACCAGAGGACACAGATTAAAACTGGTTGGCAAAAGAACTAATAGTGACATGAATAAACTATGTTAAGCACTGAATGTGGCATGTGTTCCTGAGAGTGTAGAAGAGGAAAATATAGTCTTGGCTTTACAAGCGAAACTGGATAAACATCCAAAATAAAACAACATTGCAGGGATACCTGGAACGGGCTGGGAGGTAGAACCAGTTGATTTGTTCTTGCAGAGACCTGGCCCAGACACAGCGGGTTGAACAACTTTGCTGGGTCAAAATCCTGGAATTCCCTCCCTCATGGCATTGTGGCTGGGTCAACTTACAGCACATGGACTGCAGTGATTCAAGAAGGCAGCTCCCCACCACCTTCTCAAGGCCAACCAGGGATGGGCTCCCTGTCTCCTATTTTTTATATCATGCACAAGAATGTTTTGGGTGTGCGTGTATTTTTCCCGATGAAATTCACCCAAAAATGTATTGCTCCTGTACTAAAGATGAAGGAATTTCAAGTCCAAATCATACCCAGCCCAAATGGAGTTTCCACCATCTGTTGCACTGTAAACTGGCCAATTCCCAGGTTCAATCATTCACCACTGTGAGTTTCTGCCATTGCTTCACACTGCCAAAGAGGCTCCTCAGATTAATGACTTCGTAATGAGGTGCAAAGGCTCTCATAGGCACCTTTCATAACCTGTCAAATATATTAAAAAATATTCACTGAGAAACTAACAGAACTACACCAATGAAACTGGCAAATATTTTTGGTACAGTTCCTTTTTAGTCACTTCCAGTTATTTAAAAGCGAGTTACTCACATACTTATTAAAAATGCTTTTTTTTTGTTATAAACCTATTTCCAGCTATGTTAATTAAGTTGCGACAGGTTACCAATCTTAAAATATCAAGGAATATTTTTAGATGCAAAGGCTGGTTAATGGAAAATTTGACGCTTAATGTTATGCAAATGTGTTTAGAATAATAAGAAGGGTTGCAGCAGTGACAGAGTCTGTTCAGCCCGCTGTGTCTGGGCCAGATCTCTGCAAGACCAAATCAACTGGTTCTACCTCCCAGCCCATTCCAGGTATCCCTGCAATGTTGTTTTATTTTGGATGTTTATTCAGTTTCGCTTGTAAAGCCGTGATTACATTCTTCTCTTCCACACTCTCAGGTGCTGCATGCCAGATCCTAACCATTCACTGCTTAGTGTAATTGATTCATGTCCCCTTGGCTCTTTTGCCAACCAGTTTTAATCTGTGTCCTCTGGTTCTTGATCCTTCTCCACCGGGAACAGTTTCTCTCTATTTATTCTGTCCAGACAGTTCAAATGGAAACTCAAGAAAATAAATTCTGAAAAATGATATAATCTGAGAGCAATTTTGGTCCAAACTGCCAATTGCACCTCAGACAGAAGCTCCACCCCATTCTGTTTAATACCTCAATTATTTCTTTTTCTTCACTCAGTTCATTAGCAGCAATATCTAAATAATTAATCTTTAATTCCTGGATAATTCTGAAGAGTTGGCAACCCTACATGTGCCTGATTGCTGACAGATTAACTAGAGTTCTTTGAAGATGTAACAAAGAGAGTGGATAAAGCAGAACCAGTAGGTGTAATGTATCTGGATTTCCAAAAGGCAGACAGCAAAGAATAAAGAAAAGTACAGCACAGGAACAGGCCCTTCAGCCCTCCAGGTCTGTGCCGATCATGATTCCCTAACTAAAGTCAGGAATGTGATGGAATATTCCCCATTTGCCTGGATGGGTTCCGTCCCAACAACACTCAACAAGCTTGACACCATCCAGAACAAAGCAAGCCACTTGACTGGCATCACATCTACAAACATTCATTCCCTCTACTACCAATGCTCAGTAGTAGCAATGTGTACTATCTACAAGATGCATTGCAGAAATTCACCAAAGATCCTTAGACAGCACCTCCCAACCTACAAACACTCCCAGTTAGAAGGACAAGGGCAGCAGATACATTGGAGCACCACCACCTGCAAGTTTTCCTTCAACCCACCTCCATCCTGACTTGGAAATATATCACCGTTCCTTCGCAGTCGCTGAGTCAAAATTCTGGAATTCCATCCCTAATGACATTACGGATCACCCCACGGCATGTGGACTACAGTGATTCAAGAAGGCAGCTCACCACCACCTTCTCAAGTGCAATTAGGGATGGGCAATAAATGCTGGCCCAGCCAGCAAAGCCCACGTCCCGTAATGAATTTTAATAAACTAAAAAAAACCTTCTACCCTTACTCGGTAAGGTAGCACATAAAAGGCTGCACGAGATAAGATCACATGGAGCTGGGACTAATATGTTAGCAGGGATAGAGAGTTAGCTAACAGGAAGCAGACAGTCAGGATAAATTTGTTATTTTCAGATCAGCAAGCTTAATTATCAATGCTGAGGAATCAACTATTTAGGATGTACATTACTGACTTGGATACAGGGACTGGCTGTATCATGTCCACACTTGCTGATGATACCAAGGCAGGTAAGAAAGCAATTATGAGGAGGGCACAAAAAAAGTGTCCCTAAAATAATGATAATAGGTTGGGTGAGTGGGCAAAAATATAGATTGGGATTCTCTGACTGTGCTCACCCCAAAACTGGAGAATCCTTCTTGAGGTCAATAGACCTTTGTGTGATCTGCCCCCTGCCGGCTGCAATTCCTATGGCAGGCAGGATGGGAGAACCCTCCCCATGAAGTACAATGTGGGAAAATATGAGGTTGCCCACTTTGGGAGGAAGATTAGAATTGTAGAAGATAATTTAAATGAAAAGAGACTGCAGAATGCTGGAGCTGAATGTCCTCATACATGAATCACAAAATGTCAGCATTCGGATACAACCAATAATTAGGAAGGCAAATGGAATGTTGGCTTTTATTGTGAATGACATGGAGTATAGAAATAGCAAAGTCTTACTATAACTGTACATGACATTGGTGAGACAACATCTAAATTCTGCAACAGATGTGCGGAATATGTAGTTTGGCTATGGTAAATTGTCCCTTAGTGTCAGGGGGATTAGCAGGGTAAACACATGGGTTACAGGTCTGGATAAGATTGTTGTTGATGAAAGTTTTGTGGGCCAAATGATGTCCTTCTGCACTGTGGCGATTCTATTAACAGCACAGAGATAGACTAGGTGACTGGACAAAATCCTAACAAATGGAGTTTAATGCCGGAAGTGTGAAGTCATGTATTTTGGTAGAAGGAATCAATATTTGATAAATATTTGATAGATTGAGAAACAGAGAGCTATGGAGAAATGGTGCAGAAAAAGAGTTGAGATCGACATAGATCAGCAATGACTGTATTGAATGGCGGGGCCTTGTGGCCACTCTTGCTTCTATTTCTGGTGTCCTTGTGCACAGTTTAGGTCTCCTTATTTAAGGAGGTACATACTTTCATTGGACGCAGCTGCGAGAAGATTCACTTGACTGAGTCAAAGAACAAGAACAAAGAGCAAAGAAAATTACAGCACAGGAACAGGCCCTTCAGCCCTCCAAGCCTGCATCAACCATGCTGCCCGACTGAACTAAAACCCTCTACCCTTCCGGGAACCATATCCCTCTATTCCCATCTTATTCATGTATTTGTCCAGACGCCCATAAAACTCACTACCATAACCACTTCCATTATCTCCCCCGGCAGCGAGTTCCAGGCACCCACCACCCTCTGTGTAAAAAATCTGCCTCGTTCATCTCCTTTAAACCTTCCCTCTCGCACCTTAAAGCTGTGCCCCCTAGTAATTGACTCTTTTATCCTGGGAAAAAGCTTCTGACTATCCACTCTGTCTACGCCTCCCATAATCTTGTAGACTTCTATCAGGTCACCCCTCAACCTCCATCATTCTAGTGAGAACAAACCAAGTTTCTCCAACTTCTCCTCATAGCTAATCCCTCCATACCAGGCAACATTTTGGTAAATCTTTTTTGCACCCTCTCCAAAGCCTTCATATTTTTCTGGTAGTGTGGTGACCAAAATTGAACACTATATTCCAAGTGTGGCCTAAGGTTCTATAAAACTGCAACATGACCTGTCAATTTTTAAACTCAATGCCCAGTCGATAAAGGCAAGCACACTGTATGCTTTCTTGACTACCTTCTCCACTGCTTTGCCACTTTCAGTTTCTTGTGTCACTGTACACCCAGATCCCGTTGCCTATCAATATTCTTAAAGGTTCTGCCATTTTCTGTACATTTCTGTATAGTAGACCTTCCAAAATGCATTATCTCACATTTGTTCGGATTAAACTCCATCTGCCATCTCTCCACCCAAGTTGCCAATCAATCTATATCCTGCTTTTTTGATCGTCCTTATTGCTATCCGCAAGTCCACCAACCTTTGTGTCATCTGCAAACCAGTCGCATTTTCCTCCAAATCATTTATATATATTACAAGCAGCAAAGGTCCCAGCACAGATTCATGGGATGAAGTGATTTATCTTATGGGTAAAAGTTGAACACATTGGGCCTACAAGCATTCGTGCTTAGAAGAATGAACTAACAGTCAACTGCTCAAAGAGGAGTACCCTGTCTCCATAATCTGTTAAAGAGTGTGTGAGAAGGGGTAATATCTGTGCTTCAGCAACTTTTAGTGGTTAAATCAAAATATCCTTTACAGACTCCCTCTGTAAAATCAACAAGTTACACTTTATTTATCTAATTAACAGTGAACAGGTTAGCTAAATTATTAACAAACAGAATAAAACATAGTTCTAATGGAATGCTGTTTAGATAAATACAATTCCCACTCATTTACAGAAAAAAGAATCTTTAGTCACTTTCAAAATTTCAACCACATTTGTCATCTTCTGTCTTCTTTGCTGTTTTCTTCTGTCTTCACTATCAAGTTTAGGCTTTTCTTTAAGACATAAATGTGGCGTTACACTGGCAGAGATAGTTGCTGCCTGTATCCCTCTCTCTCAAGCTGTGAGCTATGGCAGAGGCTGACCAACAGAGGCAGAGGCTATCTGGCTCTCTGCGACTGGGAACTGGCTCTTCTACCCCCTGATGACATATCAAAATAGAATTGGTTTATAGGTTATCAAAACATCAAATTCAAATCTAATAGGCTGCTATTATTCAAATGTATAGTTTAAACTGATAGTTTTTGAATGTTAACCAATCTGTTGTCTTGGCAGCACTACTGCCTAGCCTCACAATACAATATTTTAGTCTATGCTCTCTGTGTACTTGCATTTTGTACTTGCATCGCTTTTAAAAACATCATTTTCTTAACGGAATATAACATTTTACAACTCTTAGCATTTTACAATTTTTAAAAAACTTTACAAACACTAACTTCACAGCAGTAGCAGCTGATATCTAAGTGAACACAACTTCAAAAATCTTCTTATCAGTAAATGATGGGATGCATACAACTTGTTACTTATGAATGTTTAAGGAAAATCATTTAATAATTAATTCTGTGCAACTGTAATTTGCATTTATATAACGCCAGTAACACAGCAAAATGTTCCAATGCACCTCACAGGAATGTTAGCAGGCAAAGGGTTTAATACTGAATTACACAAGGGATGTTAAGATAGATGACCAAAATCTTGGTCAATTGTCTTAAAGAAGATATAAAGGGAATTGTGGAGCTCAGAACTGGGCAACTGAAAACATGGGAGCCAGTACAGAAGGAAAGAAAATTAGGGATATATTGGAGACCATGGAGAAGCATTAATATCTCAGAGCATTATAAGACCAGAGGAGTTTACAAAAAAAAAGGAGTGACACCATGGAAGCACATGGGAACAAGCATTTTTTTTAAATGGAGTCAATATCAGAGTTTTTCTGGGCTAGGGAACTGAGTTTGCAGCTGGCAGTTGCTGCAGCATGAATTGACCACTACACAATATTGCAGGGCAATGACCGCCTCCAATAAGAAAAAATCTAACCACCTTGCCTTGACATTCAACTGCAATACTGCATCCCCCACTGGCCAAGTATTACTATTGGCCAGAAACTGAACTGGATTGGCTGTATAAACACTGCAGCTTCAAGAGCAGGTCAGAGGCTGAGAATTCTATAATGAGTGGCTCATCTCCTGAGTCTGCAAAGCCTGTTCAATATCTGCAAGGCACAAGTTAGGAGTGTGATGGAATAATCGCTTCTGGATAGTTGTACTCCTACATCTTCTAGGACAAACAGCCCCTAAGTTGCTTGGCACTCTATTCACCACTATAAATATTCACACCTTCCATCATTGATGCATGGTGGCAGCAGTTTGCACCATATTTAAGATGCACTGTAACAATTCACCAAAGGTCCTTCAATGGAACTGTTGACTTCTATCACATAGAAGAGTAAGAACATGTGAACACCACAGCCTGCAAATTCCCATCGAAATCGGACACCCATGCTTTCTTGGAACCATTTCCTCAACATTTTGGATCAAAATGCTGGAATTCTCTCCCTAACAAACTGCACTTGTATCCCAACATGAATCACGTCAATAACACTGGCTCAAGAAAGCATCTCACTATGGTTTCTCGAGGGCATTTAGACATGGTCAATAAATGCTGGCCTCACCTGCAATTTTCAAATACAGCACATAAATAAAACAAAAATCTTGTGTGTCCTGATTAGTATGCCAATGGAAAGTTTCTCCTTACTGATTCTATCAAATCCCTGATTTTGAACATCTCCATTAAATATCCCCTCATTATTCTCTTTAAGGAGAGCAATCCAATCATCTTGAATCGCTCCATGTTATGGAAGTCTCTCATGCCCACTACCACTGTACTAAAATTCTTCTGCATCGCCTCCAAGGCTAAAGTAGATTAGGACCACACAAGATTCAGTGCGTAGCGGAGCTGCACTGTAATTGAAGGTCTCACGTTCCAATCTCTGGCTCTGCTGAGTTAGCTAATCTCAGCTGCTATTTGCAGGGGTGCTATAATTAGTCAAAGTATTCATGGGCTATGGATTGGAAAATATGTCAAGGTTCCTACATGTGATTGCCAGGCAGTGATCCTTGCTTATATTGATGAGCAATAATGAATTCCAGCTTGGTTGTGGTCAAGCAATGTTCTGACACTTATCATCAGTACTGTGGGGCTGAGGTACAAAAGGACAAAAGCTACACTGCATTTGCTTAAGGATACTGGTTAGGCTTCACTTAGGGGACTGTGTTCAATTCTGGGCACTGCATCTCAGAAAGGAGATACTGGCATTGGAAAGGGTGTAGTGCAGATTCACAAGTATAATGCCAAGTACATAGAATTAAATTATGAAGTCAGGTTGTATAATTTTAGTTTGCATTCCATTGAATAGAAAAGATTAAGGGGCGTTTTAAAATTAATTGCTAAGTTCAGTAAAGAACAACTATTTCCTCCAGCCAGGGGAGTGCAGGATAAGGAGGCATAACCTTAAAATTGGAGCAAGCTGCTCTGTGGTGACACCAGGAAGCATCTTTCCACACAAAGAGTGTTGGAAATCTGGAATTTTCTCCCTAAAACATTTTACAACTGGGTGGGGGGAGGGGGGTCAATTTATGAAATATTTATTGGATAGGGGTAGATAGATAGACAGAGCCACAATAGATCAGCCATGACCTGAGTGGTGCATAGATCAGCTAGATAATCCCAAAGGTAGAGGAGTCTAAAACTATAGGGCATAGGTTTAAGGGGAAAGGGGAGAGATACAAAAGGGCACAGAGGGTGATGAGTGTCTGGAACAAGCTGCCAGAGGTAGTAGTAGAGGCAGGTACAATCTTGTCTTTTAAAAAGCATTTAGACACTTGTATGGATAAGATAGGTGTAGAGGATATGGCCCAAATGTGGGCAATTGGGACTAGCTTAGGAGTTTAAAAAAAAAGGTGGCATGGTCAAGTTGGGCCAAAGGATCTGGTTCCCATGCCATAAACCTCTATGACTCTATGGTGGAACAGGTTCAAGGCATCAAATTGTCTGTCCTCTATATTTTAATAGAAAATTGCGCAAGCAAAAATGGAATAAGATATCAAAATGTGACTGGATCATATGGAACAATAGCCCAGAGGAGTGCAGGGCAGATGTGGTGGGAGTAATCAAAACAGAAAACCCATAAATCATTTTTTTAGAAAATATTCAAATATTTTTAGACAAAGTGACAGTACTACAGTAATTCGCGCTGGTATCTGTAAGAGGAAATACGTAATATAAAGCACAATGAAATTGCAGTGCTTTGAATGATGATACCACCCAAACCTGTGCCCTCTACCACGGAGGATAAGTGCAGCAGTTGCATGGGAACCTCATCACCTGCAATTGCCATCAAAGTCACATACCATCCTGACTCAGAAATTTATTACCATTTATTCACTGTCACTGAGTCAAAGTGTGGCAATTGATGGTGTGATGGATGTTCCCACACCACAGGGAATACAATAGTTCAAGATGGCAACTTACTGAACTATTAGGAATGGGCAATGAATGCTCACATCCCAAGAACAATATTATTTTTGAAAGGCACTTGGTCATCATAGCTTGAATTATATTCATTAGCATACTTTCGATATTTGATAAATATTTCAAACATTTTGGTTTGAAATTCTACTCATGTTCTCACTGCAGGGCTTAATAGAGAAAGCACACAATAGCTCATATGATGTCAGCCTGAAGCACTCTATGTGATACCGTAGTGTTGTATTTCTTTTGCTATGTTTGTCACATTTTATAGTATTTTACAAATATGCAACATCGACATCTCCACCTTTGCCCCTGAATTGAATTAATTTGGATCTATATTGCAGTGGGCAGTTTTACTGGGATGTAAGACTATTACATGCTCTTGTAGTGTAAGACATCGAAACCTTACCTCAGGATAAAAATGAATGTGATGCCACCTACAGGCATATATGGAAATCCAATTAGCATTCCTGGCATGTCTGCTCCCAACATGGTGTTCTGGAGCTTCTCAGGTAACACCATCAATTCTACATTAAACAGCCGGAGATAGTTTCCACAAAACAAGCTTGAAATTGCACTGGTTAGGTCATAATTCCAGTTTCCAGTAAAGCTGATTTCCATATTCAGAAATGTAAGATCATCCATCAATTAGCGCAATCGAGGAAGAGAGAATGTAATTCCTTTTGTTTTCTGTAGGCTATGTGGCACTTCCTCTAATGTACAATATTCAAGAGTGAACACCACTTTGCCACGTTTCCATGGCTTTATCCTCTTTTCTCATGTCCAGTTACTTGTCCTTTTTTTTGTATATGTGGAAACACTGGGAATTCAGAGTACACTGAACCAACTGAACTGGTTTCCTCCTGTTTTTTCCTGTATTCATGTACAGAGAAATGATCGTTGTGTATCAGTTTTGAGAGTATGTTGTACTATCTGGACAAATGGTAAAATTCTAATAAAAATATACTTTTTAAAAGATGGGTTGCTTGGTGTCTATTGCAGTGTATATAACTGAAATGGATTTATCATAAAGAAATACACATTCTTAATAAGTGTTCAGTTCTTCACCTGAGTAACACATTAAAGCCATTGACAATAACAAGAAAAACACATTTTATTCATGTGTACAATTGTTATGTTTAAAGTTCCCCAATCTGTTGCCCTGGTTCAGTCAATTCTTGGAAGGAAGTCAAAAATTAGTCAAATCCTTGAGGATCCAATTATATTGCAGGCACCCAGCATGAGACTGGTATCTGCTTACAGAGATACTGAGCTGGCCAAAATGGTGTGAAGACTGCTGGAGTCACACCCTATTCCCAAGTCAGCAAAAGCAAGAGCAGACTGGCATCTGCACAGAGGTTATCTCTTAACAATGTTGCTGCATTGGTGTTCTGCTAATGTTGCGAAGACTAAAAATTAAGGTTCTAAATAAACTCTCATGTCCTCAGAGGGAGTGTCCAGGGTTTACACAGCACACCACTTACAGATGTATTACAGCTGATACATAGTGAATGTGGTGTGAGGTTGAATCACGCCACATGCCTACATCTGAGTTGGACGATCTGATCACAGAATTGTAATACACTTGCCATGTCAACTCAAAACCAAAAAAAACCCACAAAAAACACAATAGATGAGGTATTGTATTTATGCAGAAATTATTGTTATGGAATTCAAAAAATAATCATCAGCAAAGCAGTGGTAACAAAATATTCCTTCTGTTGGATGTAAAATATAACATCAGTCTGATAAAACAGCGCATTTAGATGATTGGCTAATTGAAAAAAAAAGATGCACAAATGATAAAATGAGCAATTTAAGAGCAAGTGTGAGTTTACAGCAATCTTACACCAAATGCAGTTGCTTTTTGACAGCAGTCTTAATTACACTATAGAATTTTAAACATATGAGGCCACTTGGCCCATCATGTCTGTGATGGATGAAAAAGTTAACTCCATTTTCCAGTCTCTTGTCCCTAGGCCCCAAGATTACAACATCTCAAGGGAATATTGAAGCGCTTTATAACATGTGATAGGGTTCCTTTCCTCTATCAGTCTCATAGGCAGTGAGATCCAGACCCCAATTACAGTCTAGGTGAAAATAATTCTCAACTCTCCTTGAATCCTTCTGCCGATTGTGTTAATCAATCTTCTAGTAATTGACATATCTACAGAGGGGAATGGGTCCTTCATCTCCATTCTATCTCAGCCCATCCATAATTTTATTAACCTCAATCAATTTCTGCCAGCCTCCTCTGTCCCAAAGAAAACAATACCGTCTGTCTGCTCAATCTTTCCTTGTAGCTAAATTGCTCCAATCATGGCAAAATCCATTGTAAATCTCCTCCATACTCTCCCAAGCTACAGACCAATCAATGTTTTATGCAGTTCCAGCAGAGCTGCCCGGCTCTTCAACTCTTTGTACTGAGTTATAAAGGAAATTATATCACAGCATCTTAACCATCTTGACTAGTCCTGTCATTTTCAAGGAACAATGGATATACATTCTAAGGTTCCTCTGCGCTCTTAGAATTTTATTGTTTATCCCAAATACCTCACATTACCTCATATTGGTCCAGATTGAATTCTATTTGCCATTGTCGTGAGATTTACATTTTGAAGAGTGTGAAGCATGTAGTGAAGTCATTATAAGTAGAATTGAGATGACCTCTCTGATGTTACCTTAATGCGCTTGTTGCAAATATATGCTTTATATCAAAAATGATTGTGTATTTACTGGCCAAAAACCACTGACTGAGGCTTAAGAAACTTAAACTAAGACGGCCAGAGAGTGTTGTGACTTTTGTCATTTCTGCACAAGTTCAGAATTACCTCCAATCTTGTGAAAGTTCTTAATGACCATTGGTGATGCAATGACTTCAAGGAGGCACAGGAGTTGGCCTCTTGAGGTATGGACTCCCTGGTTGAGGCCATAATTGCCTGCCCAATTAGGGCAGCACAGTGGCACAGCAGCACATTGATTCAGGGATCCAGGTTCGATTCCCAGCTTGGGTCACTGTCTGTGTGGAGTCTGCACATTCTCCCCGTGTCTGCGTGGGTTTCCTCCAGGTATTCTAGTCTCTTTCCATAGTTTGAAAGATGTGCTGGTTAGATGCATTGGCCATGCTAAATTCTCCTTCAGTATACCCAGAACAGGTGCCTGAGAGTGGCAACTAGGGAATTTCCACAGTAACTTCATTATCATGTTAATATAAGCCTACTTGTGACACTACTAAAGTAAACGTAAAAGAAAGGAGGAGATCATTTGGCCTTTCGAGCCTGCTCTGCCATTCATTACAATCATGGCCGATTGTCCAAATCAGTAGCTTAATCCTGCTTTCTCCCCATAACCTTTGATCCCATTCATCCCAAGTGCTATATCCAGCTGCCTCTTGAATATATTCAATGTTTTGGCATCAACTACTTCCTGTGGTAATGAATTCCACAGGTTCGCCACTCTTTGGGTGAAGAAATATCTCCTCACCTTCATCCTAAATGCTCTACCCTGAAATACTCAGATTTGACCCTTGGTTTTGGACTGTCCCACCATCATGGACACCCTCTCTGAATCCACCCTGTCTATTCCTGTTAGAATTTTATAAGTTTCTATGAGATCCCCCTTATTCGTCTGAACTCCAGCAAAAACAATCCTAACCTAATCAATCTCTCCTCATACATGAGTGCGCCATCCCCAGAATCAGCCTGGTAAAGCTTTGCTGTACTCCCTTGAGAGCAATAACCGCCTTCCTCTGAAAAGGAGACCAAAACTGCATACAATACTCTAGGTGTGGCCTCACCAAGGCCCTGTATAATTGCAACAACACATCCCTGTTCCTGTACTTGAAACCTCTCGCAATGAAGGCCAACATACCATTTGCCTTCTTTATTGCCTGCTCCAAGTGCTATGTCCAACTGCCTCTTGAATATTGCATGCTTATCTTCATCTGACTGCTGCACAAGGACACCCAGGTCCTGCTCACACTCCCCTCTCCCAATTTACAGCCATTCAAGTAGTAATTTGCCTTCTTGTTTTTGCTTCCAAAGTGAATAACCTCACATTTATCCAAATTATCCTGCACCTGCTATTAATTTGCCCATTCACCCAACCTGTCAGGATCATTCTGAAAAATCTCTGCAGATGCAGTTCACCCTCCCACCCAACCTGATAGCATCTACAAACTTTAAAATGTTTGTTTCCTCATCCAAACCATTAATATATATTGTGAATAGCTATGATCCCAGCATCGATCCCTGTGGCACCCCACTATTTATGGCCTGTCAATTGAAAAGCACCGCTTAATTCCTATTCTTTGTTTCCTCTCTGCCAACCAATTTTCTATCCATCTCAATACACCTCCTCCAATCACATGTGGTTTAATCTTGCATAATGCTTTCTTGTACAGGACTGTCAAACACTTTCTGAAAGTCCAAATATATCACATCGACTGATTCCCCCTTGTCAACTCTACCTTCAAAGAATTCCAACAGATTTGTCAAGCATAATTTCTCCTTTATAAATCCATGCTAACTCTGTCTGATCCTGCCAGTGCCTTCTCAATGCTCTGCTATAAAGTCCTTGATAATTATCATGTATATGTAGAACAGAAAGCGTCAGGTCTTCTGGCACTCCATATTCTATCTGTGCACCAGGAACACTCTGAGTGGAATAGAGATCACTAATAAGGGAATTTGATGCAGTTGTCTTCTCTTAAATGCATGTACTGGAGATGAACCACTTATGAAATTTATACTTTTTCTGTGTACCTTCAATTACACACAGCTTAGATTAAACAGCACTGTTTTCATCTTAACAGTTGTCAGTAAATAGGGGTTTTGAATTTTTTTTTAAAGAATGATTGGTGTATTTTCACAATCTGTTAGTTTTTTGTGGAATCCAATTTTACTAACAATCCCACAGCAAACTTTTGAGTTAGTTTAATTTTACACATTCAAATCTTGTGAAAAAGGATGTTGCAACTTTTTGCTCCGCATTCCCACAGTAAAGGGAGGCAGAAGTTTTATAATACAAGTACCATAGAAAATCAGTCATGGCTGATGATTTCAAGAGTCCAATAAGGAAGTCCTTCAGGTAGACATTTGATGGTTGGCAGGTAAGAGACCAGTGTAGTAGGATTCATGCTTTTCAGTTGGTGTTGATGTTGCAAGATAAAGTAGGACTGCAGAGTTGATGCAAGTTCTGGAGTGATTATATAAAATCTTCTAGTAGTCAGGTTAGATGGGCTGGTTATCCAACCTGCATGGAGTTGTTTTTGTGGGACTTGCCTGTTGGATGCTGATCAGCAGATCTCTTTGCACAGTTGGGTCATGCGATCTTCCTAATCCACAGGAACTCCAACAAAGGATGTTTATTCAGCATCTGGAATTTGGTGCTACTTTCAGGACGGATAATTGTCAGAATTGTCTGACCTGCCAGTTAGATGCATTGGCTACGTTAAATCCTCCCTCTTTGCACCTGAACAGGTGTTGGAAGGTGGTGACTTCATTGCAGTGTTAATGTAAGCCTACTTGTGATATTAGTAAATGAACTTTAAACAAAACCTTGCCTGTGGTTGGATTTGCTGCTCCTGCTGCTGTGAATGGAGACTTGGCTGAGTGCCAAAATTCTCCATTCTCATTGGCAGCATGTACGACATCAGAGAATTCGGGCCCATGTCTCAGACCTTATGGGTTGAAAGGGGTGCAATTCATGTTGAGGATCTAGTGTTTGGAAAGCCATTGCCTCAGCAGATGCATGGACTTCATGAGGAATGTTGGCTTCTCAAATGCAATTGACATTAATGTACCTCCCTTTGAAGTGGATCTGTTAAACTCCTTGGGCATAACAAGGTGTGACGTTATGTGCAAATGCTAGAACATTATTTCACTGGGACTGGGTAGATATATAATTATCCTCTTCTGCTTTTCAAAAGCTCAAGGAGACCTCCGTTACAATATATAAACAGTTGAACACTCAAACACTCACTGAATTGGCAAGCATTTCATTTGTAAAAACTTGGTCAAATAAGCAGGGGGAGTCATTCTACCCTTCCCATGGAGCACTAGAACTGTTGCTTTTTCCAATTCCTGAATATGTTCTGGTGTTACTTTGCCAAATTAAGCTCAACTTCTTTCGTTGGGGCTTCCTGGATTTTAGAGAATGAAGTTGTTCAGTACACAGCCAGCTTCAATATGTGTCAACCTCAGACTGGAGAGTAGCACAGTGCACCCACCCCCCCCTTCCCCCCTCAAGTATGAAGCAGATCTTCAGTTCCACAACTGTTCTTTGACTCATCAGACCAGCAATTGGATGTACCACATTTAACCAAACAGCACATTGCCGCTCAAGAATTGGAATTCTCTCTGGTTTGTAAACTCAATTCTCTAATAAAACACATATACCATCTACTGCTCTTTGTGCTCCAGTAGAAACCAGCTGTGTAATTGTCATACCACTCTGTTGAGAACAGATCTGATAGAGGTGTACAAGCTGCAAGAGCACAGAAGGCATTTTTGCCAATATTAGAAGGGTCAATAACTAGGGTCACTATTTTAAGGTAGAAAGTTACAAAGAGGAATTGAAAATTTTTCACCCAGATGATGGAGAGAGTCTGGAACTCTGCATAAAAGGTTGGCAGAGTTAGAAACTCTCATAACATTTAAATATTTAGATATTCAATTGTGTTGCCATAATCTCCAGGGCTTTGGGCTATGTACTGGAAGTAAGATTAGTGTACTCCAACATTTGTTGAGCAGCATGAACACCATGGACCAAATGGCCTCCTTCTGTGCTGAAAACATTCATGAACTTATGTCATACCAAAATGAATGAAATGCAATTTTGTGAAGCAACCAATGGCCCAGTGATTGGAGGAACAGAATGCATGATAGCTAATAATGCATAGATTCCCAGCTATGAACCAGTAAGGAGCCAGAGTAGCAAACAAAATTAGATCAATTTGTCCTTTGACAGCAACTAACAAAAATCCTACATGCATTGAGGATGGGATACGGGTACGCTGTAAAAGCTGGCACAAAGGCTTCATTGACATTTTAGCCGTTGCCCAGGTACTGTTGTCGAGCATGGAGAGGGTGCATTACAATTTCCTAAAATGAAATTGCATATACTGTTGCTCCCAACCTATCTTCTCCAATAAAGGAAATTCAATTCTGATTTCACGTCAGGTAGGAACTTTTTGATCTCTAGAGATCAACAACATTCTTTCACAGTTTACTTCTACCACAATAAACTGATTTGGCAAGTGCAACTGTTTTATACAGGCACTGTTATCAATTTCTGGTCTACATTACTCTAGGTAGGCCAGCAGAAACTCAAACATTGAGTGTGTTCAAGATAGAGATAGATAGATTTCTAGATATTAAAGATTGTGTGATGTGAGGGTGGTGCAGGAAGATGGAATATCAGCCACGATCTAGTTAAATAGCTCAGCAGACACAAGGGGCTGTACGGCTGACACCAATTTCCAACAGTCTTCGGATTCAGTAATATATAAATATAATCTGGAGTAAATTTACTCCACAACAAAGCATCTTAAATAGCTGAACAACACAGAGAAAAGAAATTTGAACTTTTATTTGTATATCCTTCAGCAAAAATGCACTTATTAAAATTAGTGCATATGGACAAAAGAAAGTTGTTACATTCAAGTCACTATTAACCCAGAAATTATAAGAGTGATCAGGTTACCAATCAGGTGTACACAGAATGTGATGGCATATTCTAATAGTTACCCCACTCCAGTGTGTGTCAGAGATTGCCCAAAATATCATTCAATTTCTTGCTCAACTCAGCAACGTGTGACTCCTGGTAGCACGTAGTTTTAGTCCATTCTGGATTCTAATATCGAGCAAGCAATTATTGGGTATTATTTCACAATGAAATGTATAAAAACCAAGCACTAAGAATACATTCAGATATTCTCTTGCATCATAGTTGAAGATGGAAGGTTTCCAGAAACCTATCTGAAAATACACTATAGAGTAATTTTTGTCTACCTCATTTTGTTATCATTGCTTTTTTTGCAAATACAACCATAAGGTTTGAAAAACATTTGTAAAATAGTACATCTTTAAGTAGCAAAGAAAGAAATGTGCCAGAAAAAAATTAACCAGTGCTAGTGAAGAAGGACAAATTGCATATAAAAACAGTTCTGTATTTAATGCATAGAACTTATATTTGAAGTTAGTGAATTCCTAAGTTGACAGTACACAAATTCAAAGAAAAATAGATCCTCTATTAGAAAATCAGTACTGAAAAGACCAGTTTGATCACACTGTAAATGTCATGGCTAAGAATTATTTTATATCTTTCCAAATAAATTATGAAGGAAGGATAAGATCAACAGGACTGCAGTGACTGACAGTCCACTTTGCATATCAGTGAACAAATCACTGACAGCAGAAAAAGCTGTATCTCAAATATATTGTTTAAATGTGACTATATAACCTGAATGAGTAAGTAAGTCTTACTTGTCCAAGTTACCCCCTCCAATCACATACACCAGCAAGAAGAGATGGTCTTCCAGATATTTTGTTAGCTAGAATAATCGAAAGAAGTGAGGCAGTAATGTCAATCCAAGCTGTATTACCTTCTTTCACCAGCAATTGACTACAGATTGCCAACAGGAGTCTGGAACGTCAGAGCTGGCTCTCAAATTCAAGTCTCAATTGGGATTAGTCTTCACTTACCAGAGCTTAAAGTTTGTTTTTCTAATCATTTAGCAATTCATCTTTTTTTTAAAAAAATCATTGCATTGTGGAATGTACAGTTTCAAAATATTCTGACACTTGGAAGGTTTAAAAAACAGGAATAATTACATAAGGATTTCCATGAATTTGTCACAATTTTTGAAACAATATTTTAATCTTATAAATACTAAATTACAGCACCTTTTTCTTGACACTAAAGGATCCCCAAATGCTAAATGTCACGTGCAGGCACTTCCTACTTAAACCCAGAGAAATATTGTAAAAAAAGCACCAACAAGAGTCAATATGTTATTCCAATAACTTCAGTCTGTTTTACGGCTTACTCGAACTCTGCAGAATTTTGCAGATGATGATTTGTGCCTCAAGAGTTTCTCAATTTCAAACCTCACCCGAATGCTTTCACTGGAACAGAAAGGTAAACTTTGAGGATCTTGCAATTCTCGATGAATATCTTAATCAGTCTTCTTGGTCCTCTTCCTTTTGATACTTTCACTTTCTTCAGAAGTTGCATCCAAGGAGGCAGAGGACTGTTCCCCCAATGATTCCTCTTTATCCGACGTTTCTGGTTTGAAGTGTGATTCAGTGGAAATGGACTGCCAACTAAATGCCATATGGTACAATGCAACTTCCATAGGTGCAAAGGGGGAATGATGAATGTTAAAGAGCACCATTGCAACCTAAAATACAAAATGATATATTTGCCAAATTGTACAGAGCAGCCCGAAAAATGCCAGAAGAATACAAGCAAAATAGTAATCTACAAAAAAAAAATACATGTTCTTGCAACTCAAATTAGCAGCTTTCAAATGTACTATAGCCTGGTAAATAAATTCTCCAAATCAAAAAAAAGTTTATTTTAGTATTGTCAGAGGTGTCAGATAAAAAAGTTGCCATTAATACCAGTGTAAGTAAAAATACTTCATAAAGGCAAACTCTGAATCTGAATAATAATTTAAAAAGTTTCAAAATGTTGCAGATGCACTAGAAAGGGAGAAAATAAAATGTGCTTAAATGTTAATTACAGAATTTACTGAACTATTACTACCAGTTTGTGTCAATTATTACACGACACTGCACTATTAGCTAAAAAGCATGTGCTAGCGAGTACAGATATAGGAGAAGAGGGCAGATAAATCTGTGACTCAAAAGACAGTGCAGCAAGGATTTTGGACTCCTGGATCATTTCTGGGGAAATGGTTATGTGAAAGCAGGGCAGTCTGCACCTGAACTAGAATGGGACCATCATTTTTGGAGATGGGTTTGTTAGTGTTTAGGGAAGAGTTTAAACTAATTTGGCAGAGGGACACAGAGCATTTAGTACAATAGGGACACAGCATACTGTTGTAAAGGAACCAAGAAAGAGGGAGTTCAGCCATGTTGAGTTCCAAGGGAGTAAGGGAAGGTTGGATGACTTCTACTTTAATGCTAGGAGTATTTTAGGTAAGACTGTGTTCAAGGGTATAGATTGTCACAATTCTCTGTGTCATTATTGCCAAAGAGTCATGGTTGAAGGACTGGCAACTCAACATTCTGGAGTGTGGGAGAACAGGGAAACGTGTAAAAAAGTGGAGATGGTATAGCAGTATTAAGGAGTCAGTTACTGCAGTAAGGAGGGATGACATTTTGGAGGGGCCTTCAAATGAGGCTTTGTGGGTAGATCTTAGGAATAAAGAAAGGAGACAGTCATATTGCTAAGAGTGTATTACATAGATCCTCAAACAGTCAGCAAACAATACAGGAGCAGATATACAAACGATTCACTGGAGGTGTGTAAAAATAATACTTCCTCAACATTAATTAGGATAGCCATAATTTAAAAGGGTGGATTTCTTAATGTATTCTTTTACATCAATATATAGAAGGTCCAACAAGTGATAGTGCAGTCTAATTCTGGGGAACAAAGCTGGATTAGGTGTGCAAGGTGGCAGTGGGGGAGTATTTTGGTGATAGTACAATTTAAGTTTCTTCTAGAAAAGGAAAAAGCTGGATAGTTAAAAAAAAAAGTTTTGAATTAGGGAAGGCAGATTTTAATATAAGACAGGCTCTGGCCAAAGTAGACTAGGAACAGTTTCTTGTGGGAAAGTCTACAGCAAAGCAGTGGAGGGCTTTCAAAAAGGACATGAATAAAGTACGTGCCCAACCTGTTTCCTTTAGATGAAATGTAGGAGCAACAAGCCCACAAAACCGTGGATGCCTTGGAATATTCAGGACTGGATTAGAAAGAATAGAAAGGCTTCTTCCCCCTGACTGCCCTACCCTTGTAACCCCATGCATTTACCATTGCTAATCCATCTAACTCGCACATCTTTAGACACTGAGGGGCAATTTAGTATGATCAATCCATCTAATTTGCACATCTTTGGACTGTTGGAGGAAACATATGGGGAGAATGTTCAAACTCCACGCAGTCGCCCAAGGCCAGAATTGGTCCCTTTTGCTTTGAAAAAGGCATACAGGAACCTGCCTTTATCAGTTATGGCATACATTATAAAAACAGGAAGTTTGTTACAGCTGTATGAAGAACTATATGCAGTTCTGATCACCTTACAGTAGTAAAGGTGCAATTGCACTGGAAAGTGCAGAGAAGCATCACTAGAATATTGCCTAAAATGGAGCATTGGAGCTACAAAGAGAGGCTGGATATGCTTGGGTTGTTTTCTTTTAGACCACAGAAGGTGGAGAGGAACTTGATTGAGGTGTATAAGATTGAGTGATACGGACAGGAAGCAGCTGAGCTCATTAGTTGAAGGGTCAATAACAAGGAGGCATCATTTTAAAGGTGAAGAGCATGAGGTTTAGAGGGAATTTGAGGATGGAAATTTCAGATTTGGGAAGCTGGAATGCACTGCCTGGCACAACCTTTGCAATGGATAAACACTTGAAATATAACATTTAAGCGATGGGCCAATTTCAGGAAACTGGGATTAATGGAAATTTAGTGTAGTTTTATCAATGCAGAGTCAATGGGCTGAAGGGCCTTGTCTGTACTGTGTGACTGACATCCAGAAATTCATTTTTGTCACATTAATGAAATGATTCAAAACACAGCAACAGATTATGGAACAAATAGGGAAAGTATGTATTGAAGGCTTCAATTTATAGCTTTCATGAATTGTTAGCAATGAGTAAGCTTTCACAAAAAACAAAATTACTTGACAAAAAAAACTCAGCCAAAATTGTCCTGAACCACACTTCATGATTCTTGTACATTGGTTTTGTTTAACTAACATTTGTTAAAGAAAGACATTTATCTGTACTGGGTAAAAGCATCCACTTAGTTCAGCAGGTCTTAAAATATCATCCTTTCCACTCCTTACAGCAGAAATGTGCACCCCAGCAATACAAGAGCACAACCTCCAAATCACTATAATCAACACCAAACTCAAGGTTCTATTCTTTAAAACATCCTGCCAAAAGGTCAAATCACATATTTAGAGTTTGCATATACAGCAAGATATGCAAAGCAGCAGAAGGAATAGTCGAGAAACGAGATCAGAGTATCCCATTGAAGCATTTCATTTAATGTAGCGCAACATTTGTTGAGGCCAAGAGGAAAACACATCAAGATTGAGGTAATCCTTTACTCCTCAAAATTCAACACCACTTGGATCATGGGCACTTCGTATGATAATAAATTCACCAAATTAACTACACAAGAGCCATTTATTCTGTAATCAGTTGAATACTCCTTTGGTTATTTATAAAGTTGCTGCTCATTTAGAGTGTGCAGTGCCAGAAGTGGTAAGACAAAGGCTCAGACTTGGGAGGAAGAAGAATGCAGATATGAAATGTAAATGTAGAAATGCTCAATATTCTAAAATTTTCAGGAACATTGAAATTTTAGCTTAAATAAAGTAGGGATAATCATGGGACAGATCTAACTTTTGTAGCAATCAAGATTCAAATAATTCCTGTCTATAGAAGATTTAAGCAAACACAAACTCAACACTTCTAAATAATCAGGCATTATCTGCACCAGAGGTACAATAAAAATTAACACCTGACATAATAAATTTGCTAGTTTCCTATCTGTAAAAGTGTTTGAGAATACATCACGTCAGGCAATACAATACAGACTCAATGAATTGCAATTGCTACAGAGAAAGTGTTAAGTGGTCCCATAAAATTAAATAAAAGGCATTACCTGTATCTCTATTACTCTGTATTTATTTTTCAAAAAACAAAATTTATACAACTATAGCAAAAGTCACAAATTTAATTACATCTACATACCTCTGTGGAAACTACAAACATTGTGTACAAAAAGATCAGGTTGTGTCTGGAAATAGGCAGATAATTCATCTGTTGAAAAGTAAAGAGTACAGCTCCTATCAAAGTTACCTTTGTTCCACTGTAACAGAAACAGGATAATTAGTATACATCAAAAAAAAGGTAAAACCTCTTCTAGAGTGATTCCACAAAAAGAGGACAAACCAGAAATAATTTTTCCTTTTGACAAATTTGGTTACACTGCATATTCAATTTAAAATTGTTGAAAAGTGAGGCATGTTGCTGAAGCTTTTCAACTTGCACTCATTAGGAGAAACACAAGAATGCCAAGTTTCAAATGACCACAACAATTTTATACTAGTTGTCAAGTTAACACTGACCGTGGAGAAAATAAAAAACAGAACAATTGGCAACACAAGTTACAGGTATTTCCAAAAAGGTACAAGGCTTGAACATAATCCTTTTGTTTGCAGGTAATGCGTCTTCGCTAGTCTGAGAGTTTATCATAGATCTTGTCCAGGCATTGTCAACATTGACAAGTGTGCATTTAGCAGCAGCCCAGCTAACTTTCTCCTCTTCAGCACAAGAATGATGGCAACACTGAGCAATGATGAGATTGACGTGCAGCACAACAATCCCAATTGCTTTAAGACTGTCCATTGTAGACACAATCTTCCTGAGCCTCAGATTGAGCTTCAGTGCCCACTTATAAATGGGAATTGCTGACCTCTGGGAATTAGTCAGAAACAAAGGAGGGGGATATCACATAGGACTGGTCCTTTTAAGAATTTTGTTTTGTAAGCATCATCCCATTATTCATTGCACTGGGCCCTTAACACAAAAAATACAATATTTGCACAAGAACTCAATTAACAAAATATCTCAAAGCTATACTGGATCAGTAGATGAAAAAGCAGAGTGGATTGGCAGGGTCTTTTGTGAATGGTTGCTCAACTTCTTTCAAAGAACGAAACTGATCACTTTGTAAACCATTAATATTCTTACTATGTTGAAAAGTCTACATGGTAAAAGTATTATATCAGTAATAAAAATTGACTGACAGCTAGACAGTTCTAATGAGTTTGTGCATAAAACGCATGTTTAATGCTTTTACATATAATCATGTTTAATTCTAAAAATCTGAAAGCATGCCTTAGCCCTCCCAAAGGGTGTTTTACCTCTCCCAAAGGTGACCTGGAACCCTATCCAAAGGGCTACCATGACTATTCAAATGATTCCACAAGTTCAGACATCCTCTTACCCGTTCTAATCTGCAAACTCCAGCTTTCACACTGCTGACCTTTCAAAATCTCACTTCAGTGAATGCCTGGCAGGGCAGGCTCAAGGGGCTGGATGGCCTACTCCTGCGCCTATTTCTTATGTTCTTATGTTGACTGTAGGATTCTGAGGAATTAAATCTCTAAAACAGTGAACATGTCATCATTAAAGAGTGTGCCAGAGTATAGCAACTCAAGGATTTTAATAGTAACATCACATGTTAATGTAAGCCCACTTGTGATACTAATAAATACCAAGATGAGGAAAAAAAATGTTTAGCAGTAATATGCACGCTCTCCCATGTCAGCAGAAACCTGACATGGGAGGCCTGGTCCAAAACAAAACAAGCTCAAGCTTTCTGTACCAAATTATGTCATAATATGCTCCTGTACAATTTCCTCACTCTTTTTTAATAAAATTTACACCAAATGTGTCATCTCAATTGTCAAAAACGCCAACTTATATTAATGGCTCATCAACCAAGTGATACTTTTCAGTGAAAGAAACACAAGATGCAAAAACGTGCTTTACTAAAACCATGTTCAACGTTGGATCAGTTTGGGGGATGGAGGGGGAAATCATCTTTAAAATTCCTGTAGCCAGAGTAATTTTCCATCAACTAAGTTACTTCACATTCTTGAGTTTCACCAGGCTCCAAAAGTAGTATGACAATGAAATATAGTGCTCACTGAAGGAATTAGTGGTGCAGCGCAAGATTGATAACTTGGAGCCAGCGCTAGTTACAATCTATTTTGGTTGGTTAAGCTGTTATGGAGCAAACTGCATGATGAATAACTCTGCTGCCTCTTAGCACCAAGACCCCTAGTCTGATCCATAGTTTTGGTCACTATCTGCACAGTTTCCTCCCACAGTCCAAAGATGTGCTGGTTAGGTGCACTGGCCATGCTAAACTCTCCTTCCATGTACCTGAACAGTCACTGGAATGCAGCACCTAGGGACTTTCACAAAAGCTTCATTGAAGTATTAATGTAAACCCACTTGTGACACTAATAAATAAACTATAAAACTGTAGCAGGCAGCCTTGAAAAAAGGAATAGTTAAATAAAAATAGCACAAAAACTTTGCAACTTGTGAAAAAACTGTGCTGCTTCAATCACATTAGTGCAAGAAAGACGTTGCTTTATGTTTTAAAAAAAGTCTTAATACTGTTTTCTCGCTGCAGGAGTACAGGGCATTCCATTTGTTTGGAAAGACTGAAAAAACGAGGAAGGGAAAAATAAATAACTTGTAATGCAAGTGTTAGAGATCTTTGTTATTGGGGACTTGGCTTAATTGATCTTGTACATGAAATTAAGGTTATTTGGCTCTTGGTGAAGTCTTTTTCAGTGAGTTTCTTCAGATCACTATATTTTTAAAAATCCCAAAAGTGATGGATTTTCAATAAAATTGTACTGCCACAATTAACAGTCATTATCAGATGCTTCATTAAGTACTGCCAACTATGGAAAAAAAACTACAAAAGGCAATAAAATCCAAAAGTGATACCTTGATAAAAGGCAACCAAAGATTCCAATGTGATTTTTCATCTTTACCTCAGTTTCAAACCACTTAGAACAAATTCAATGCAATTTTAAAACTACTACGTACTAGGACATTCTCAGCAACTCATTTCTCTCAGGTATCCAGACACCCCGCACTAGTTGCTCAAAATTAGCTATCAGCCCAGAACCAGCTCCTGTGGAGAGAGAAATTTTGTACACATTATAAATTGGAAACAGATTTTTCTTCTTAAAAACTAAACTATCCAAAAGTGACAGTAGTGATAAAAACAAGCAATTAATTCAAAATAGCCAAAACACCTAAACAATCACTCATATCATTTTATTTTGCAATGAAATCCCACCCAATCCTGACTGACTCAACTGCGTGTTTCTTGATAGCACAACTGGTAGTGCATTTTGCAGGTAACGGGAGGGATGGAAGAAATAAACTAGCTGGAATTCCTTCTTCAGATTTCTATCAGGTTGGAGGAATACCACCAGTATTAGTTGAACAATTGTTGAGAGAAAAGGTGTTTTCAGAAATGAAAGGCAAAAACAAAAACCCTAGAAAGAAATTTTTAAAAATTCAGATCTGACATGATGGAAACCAAGAATGAGAGAGCCCACTTACCTTTAGCCCATCCGACAGCAATCACAGCAAGCCAGCCATTTCTGTAACGACTATGCGCATCTACTACACCTCCAACAATTTTGCGGGCTCTTGTCACTTCTTTCATTCCAGCTATAAATAACTTGGATGGCATAAAATTGCAGCATTTGTAGAACTTGTCATATGGACAGTAGAATATCAAATACCTAAAAATATTGAACAAATAAAAAAGTAGAGCACAGCACAGTGTGTCAGCAGTTAAAAATTTACTGCAAAACTTAAACCTGATAACATTGTTTCGTTTTTTTTTTTGGCGACATGGTGTCGTTCATACCGGGGTTCAAATCCACAAGAACTGGCCATCTTTGATATCTGGTCAAAGTGTCATGCAGTCTTGGACAGCAGTTTCTCCATCTCAGTCATAATATTATTCTCAGTGTGTTCAGTTTCTAAACAATTCAGGCAATTATTTTTTGATTGCCTGATTTCAGCATTTTTTAAAAATGGAACTGTTATTAAACAGACATACTGGAATGCAGCTGGAACGTATTCTTCAGATGGAAGGTAATGGCGATATTTCATGGTATTTATTATCATAAAACCAGAGAAAATACTGGGTAAAAAAATTGACACTCCATCCAAATAGGAATTGTACAAATATTCTTCAAATTTACTTCTGTCTGCTGAACAGGTATAAAAAATACTAAATGTTTCTTCTCTGTCAAATAATAGTAGCAATAAATATCTGACATGTACTAATAACATGCTTCAGGTGTAAGCATCTCTGTCATCCACCAGTGTAAAGACATGGGACTGGGTTTCATGTTTCTCGGTGGACTGAGGGAAGTGGAATTCTCTCCACTGTCTGTTTGCTTAATTAAGTGATGGCTGGACATACAATGGCTATCCAACAGAAAGGAGACTAATTAGACGAATGGGGGTTGAGGGAGTAACAGGGGTACTGCAGGCCTGGATGTCACACATCAGAACAGTACAACGATGAACTAAAAGTCAGTAAAGACCCCATGCTCTCAGTTTCGGTCTGAATGCCTGCAGAATCTCTGCCATATTCAATCATGGTCCCGTGGTAGCCCTTTTCTACCACCCTCGTGCTGCCTCATTATAGCGGCCATAAAAGACCCCCAATGCTATGCTCATCTAATGCCTGAAAAATGCAGTGGGCAATGAAAAATTGTAGATGATTGGGTTATAAGCTTAATAATAACAGCTCATTAGTGATTTGAAAATGACAGGCAAGCTGCCAATGTCCCCACTCACATGCCTCCATATTTGGGAGACTGGTGTGAAGACATTACGTTGCTGACACAACACCATCATTCCAAATGTTTCAACAGCGTGGGGAGAAGTAGAGCACCTGATATGGGAATATAAAATCACCTAATGATTAAATTTAGCATAAATGGCTGAAAACATTTTTTTTTAAAAAGACCTCTTCTACAATAAAAAAAAATCAACCTTTGGGAAGTTAAGAAAATTACAATTACAAAGAAAAATACTGTATTATCAAAATAGCAGTTAAGCTAAAGGCAAAAATCATCTTTTAAAGGAGCAGAGTCCAGTGTGATCTCACTTATCGCTTCCTGAGGAGTAAGCAATCTAATGCTGCAACATACCCACCAGTAAATAAGCCAACAGGGTAGACAAAGAGGAAAGAGAAAAGATTATGAAGGTTGTGCAAGATGAAAGAAAGTTCTCAGTATGAGTCAACTCCAAATGCCTAGTCCAATTACAATAAAAGCAGAAGCAGGCCCTTTGAGCCTGTCCCACTTGGCTGATCATCAAATTCAGTAACTTTACCCCACCATCCTCCATATCCTTTGATCCCTTTCATCCCAAGAGTTATATCTAATTTCTTCTTGAAATCATACTATGTTTTGGCCTCAACTACTTTCCGTGGTAGTGAATTTCATTTATCTCTGGGTGAAGAAATTTCTCATCATCTCACCTTAGTCCTAAACCATTATCCTCAAACTATGGCACCTAGTTCTGGACTCCCCAGCCATCAGGGACATTCTTTTGGAATCCACCCTATATAATCCTGTTATAATTTTATAAGTTTCTATAAGATGCCCTCTCATTCTTAACTCCATTCAATACCATCCTAACCAACTTAAGTCTCTCCTAATATGACAGTCCTTCCAACCCAGAAATCAACCTTCTTTGCATTCCCTCTATAACAAGGGCATCCTTCTTCAGATAAGGACACCTAAATTGCACATAATACTCCAGGTATGGTCTCACCAACACCCGACACAACTGCAGTAAATCATCCTTGTTTCTATACTCCGATCTGCTCATTATGAAGGCCAACATATCATTTGCTTTGTTTACTGCCTGCTATATCTGTGCACTTACATTCGGGGGCCGATACGTAAGGACACCAAGTTCTCACTGAGTTTTCACCTCTCTCAATTTACCCCCATTTATAGGTCATAAAATCCTGGAGTAAAATTAGGTTATTCGGCCTATTGAGTCTGCTCCACCAACCTTGATGCTAAGAATTTCTCTACTGCTGTTATCTTACAAGGCCATTCTCCATTTGTTTTGCAGGGAATAGAACAGGAGATTCCTGTATTGCCTGCCTAATCTTTTTTCCTCTTGCTCAGCCTAGTGGTCACTTATTCCCTTCCTGCAGCTGGAGATATTTCCTGCATACATACTGGTCCTGGGAACATTTCTGATCTCCCACACATCCAAAGCAAAGTCAAAACAAATGTATACCAGAACATTTTCTTTAATATGAGCTTTTTTTGATATGGTTGCACATGGTATGCTTGTTGACAACATTAAGGTGTGCCGTATCAATGAGAGTGCATAGGAATTTGGTTTAGAGAACAGGAAATGGTAGTAATGAGGAGATACTTCCTGGGCTGAGATATGCACCACAATATCAAAACTTACAACTGAACACAAAAATAGAAGCATGGTAAAGACAATGGCAATAGATTTCAGAAGGAAAGTAAATTAGTAGATGTAGCAGATAGCAGATGTATTATAGAACTGAGAGTTAATAAAGAGGGAATATACATGGCCTGCAAGATCTTAAATAAACAGGCACTTTGTTTCAACTTTTTTCCCCCACTATAAAACTTCCATGCCCATAGTTATAATAGAAACTGTAAATAAATTCTCTGGATAGCAGTGGAGTTGTGCCATCTCATTATGTTGTGCCTGCATACAGCATGACAAATTTCACTAACCTCACAAGTGGTCAAAGTTGGTGAATGCACCCTCGAAAGTCACATCCTACCAACTGTAGCACTAACCTCAGATACCACACACCTAACAATCTCTATCAACCAGGCTTCATACCTAAACACTCACCTTCATACATTTTGTATTGCTGCAAGACTCACTACATCTCAAAAAGTTTGCACACACACTGCCAACTATTCAACCATGATAGCCACATCACTCACAGAACACTTCCTTTTCTCCTGCAGGCAAAACAGGACACAACCAGAGTAAACCTACACAGTCATGTGCCTGAATATGGCCATCCACTGAAGATGACTATATCCTCACAACTAATTCCCGTTCCCACATTCTGTACTCACTTTTGATTTGAGCTGCAGGCGATATAAAGCATGCAGCTCTCACTTTATCACACTTTACTCTTTCCCCTTTTAGATGCCAAAAAACTGCCACCTGGCCAAGCAGAGCAAAAGCACCAAGACATCAGAAAAGATGATACATCATCACTCGGTTTTACAGCACAGCCACCATCTCAGATATTAAGTCTGCATGTAATTTATAGTGTAACAGGAAGACAAGATATGCACATGGGAGAACACCAGGCACAAGTGGACTGAAGCTGGTGAGTAAGGGGAAGAGACCAAAAGGTAAGTTTGCACATTAGCTCTGCTGAAGAGAACTCAGGTGAGAATTACAATCTGGAAACCTATAGAAAAAGACAGACATGTACAACAAAATGTTGGTGCACTGGGAAACCTGCCAGAAAACCTATGGTCAATGGCAAGCTGTATGGAAGAGTCCAGCACCATATTGGCACAGGGCAGCAGACATAATCCAGACCTATCCTTTCCAGCACTGAAGCAGGACCAATTCCATTCACACATTCAATAGCCACAACTATAATATATCAGATGGCTGACATAAAAGCTTCCAATGAAGCACAATCAATCACCTAATCACAGAGATGCAACAGAAGCTGAGACTACTATCACACGTGTCAACGTGTCCCCATACAAGGTCAGCTAGCCACTATCATGGCTACAGATTGCAACACGCAAAGTAACTTGCAAGGTGACAAGCAATCTGCCCTCTAACAGATTACTAGAATTTACTGAGGCACCATCAGTGGTTCCATGGAGCATGAACTTGCTTTTCACACCCAAAGGTAGCATTCATTCCCCATCACGATCATGCTACAAATGCCCTGGCCTCAGCTGTCAGTCCAGACTGTGCAGTCTGTAGTTGGGCCTTCTAGGTCAAGTTGTCCAGGGACACCCTCCAAAGCCATCGGCAGTTTCCTTCATTTAAAGTCAGCAGCCTTCCATAGCCATTGAGGTAGCATTGCTTAGCCATTATGACAGGCATTAAGGGAATGAAAAAAGATCGTTTATTTCTAATATACAACATGGACTGGTTTCATTTATAAATTTGGATATAGTGTTTTAGTATTGGCTTTTATTTTTGTATTGTGGCCAAACAAACAATGGGATAGTTAATAACAGATGGAAAACAAAGTGTAGAACTATTGGTGAATGTGGAAATTGGGGTTGTGATTACCAATATCACACTCAGATGAGTTCTTCACAGTCTAGACAGTAAGGATTTGTCTACATTGCTCTTTCCCTTCCTCTCCTCCCACCTCAGTCTTGTCTATCAGGTGCTCGCATGGGCTATCCCATCATAATGGCTATGTTCCACTGGATACATCAAGAACCTCAAAATCCTATCTGCTAATTGCTGCAGTATTTCTCCAGAATTATACCAGATGCGATTGTCATTTCAGCATTCCAATAACTTTCTCTATCATGTTTTGTGTGTCAGCAAGCATGGCATGTAGTCCAAATATTGTAAACCAGACTGTCAGTCACAGTCAGTGAATGTCCCTGGTCACTCAATACCCACCTTTTGGTCAGCGCAGCCTACAAACCAGGCTTTGCATCAGCACTGGTGGTAAGCAGACAATAGAATCAAACACTGAGTCCATCTGGCTCTTTGTAGTAGGCAGACTGCAGACCATATTCACTCAGCCCATGCTTTCAAAATCAAAAACTAAACATATACTGTTATATTGGACAGTACTTGACGGACAATCTAAAGTGCACTGAAACTACAATAACAACCAATTTAAAAGGTAACCAGTCAAACTTTCATATGGAAGTGACATTATATACAGATACCTTTTCTCTGCACACAATATCAATATATTCAAATCATGCGCCTTTTTTAAAATACCCAAAAGCTTGACAGCCTATTTGCTTTTTCCATGGCAATGCCTTGACCAGAATGCCAATGAGTTAGCATCCCTTTTTTCCTGTGGTGTAAAAAATTGTAACTGTTTGAAATCGGTCATTCTCGCGTTGTCCTGATAACTGCAAGATGTAAAGCTCCAGCAACAGAAATATTAAAATGGCAGGCAATAGCGATTATTAGACAATTCTTTCAGAAAGCCAGCACAGACGAGATGGCCATATGGCCTTCTTATTTTTTTTTAATGTTGAAAGCCACTAATAGTCATTATATGTATGTTTTCCACACTTACCAAATTATGGAAGCCAGTACTATATTTCTGTTGTTTGTGAAAGGTTCAATGGGAGGTTCACCTAGAAGCACAGATGCCAGAATTGCTCCACCAAAGCAGCAAAGCATACCACTGAACCAACATGCAATTGGACTGCGATGAGCTACATCTACAGCTCCTGAAATATGGAATATTGAAACAATACTTTTAAGAATAGGCTTAAATAGCAAATCATAAACATATTTAATAATAGTCTGTTTCAATGATTATTGATCTTAGAACTAATTTCTAAAAATGCAATAAATAGTCATACACCTACTGATATTTGGAAACACTAATGTTTACACAAATATTTTTATAAATACAGAATTGTAATGAGTACTGGTGAATAAGATTAGTATTTACTGCAAGAATACAAATGTTCTCACTATAACTTCAATGAAATGTGAGATGCCAACACAATAGATGCCTGTGTCAATGAATTAAAAACTTCAATTTTTGACACCTACCTCAAGGTAAAGTCAGTCAGGTGCAGAACACTTCCTCTATTCTGTCTCCATAATGCTCTTTACCCAAGCTCATGGATTGAACAGCACCTTATTACAATAAAGTTTTTCATTTCTGATAAGCTACCTTTGAGGCCCGAGTCAAATAAATCAGAGATATTCTGAGCAATTCAGCATTAAAACTCACTGTACTTAAATCCTAACAACCAAAGATAAGAAGTTTTTATTCAAGATCTACAAAAATTCAAAGTATCCGTTAACCAATGTCACACTTGTTACAGGCTGAGTTTTTCTAATATTGAAAGTAAATTCACATTACTACAAAATTTAAGTTCTAAAAAAAAAAATTGCTGTTTTGTTCCATCTGGTATGCTGAGGAAATTTCTATTTCAGCACTTTCTAGTATTCAGCACCTCTCTTTTATATCAATATTGGAAAGTTCAGAAAATTCAAACCATTATACTACTACACAGTTGTCCAGTTCCTTCCTTCAGATTGTGCTATTGCTTTCCAAACTTTAAAAAAGTTACTATCAATGGCTACATTTGTACTTAATTTATGAAACTAGTAAATAAATATATTAACTAAATGGTACATTACTTTTGGTTAATTCCAAAATTAACCAAATTTGGTCCTGCTGAGCATTTCATCGTCAATGTGGAGCAAGAGTAAACAATGGTGATGATAAAATTCCTTTACTGTTATCCTTATGTTCTTCCCTTTCCTATACCACAAAAAGGCATCTCCCAATCCCATACATGCATTTGCTACAAAACAAAGATTTGATGTTGTAACTGTTTAGAGATTGATTAAGCCACAGCCAAAGTATTGTAAAATTTTGAAGATCTCAACTGAACTTTAAAAGGACATTGCCCGAGAAAATTAGTTGAAGCCAAGTTGTCACATATTTCCACCATAATTTTTCTATGCCCAATAAAATAAAGGAACATGTAAAATGTGAGATTGTAAAACCAAAGAGACTCTCAACTCATTAATTAGATGAGGATTGGTTGCTCCGTCTGATTCAAAAGCCAAAAGTGCAAAACTACATCATCATGGGCCTTTCTTTAGGTGCTTTGGCATCTTGTAAGTTAGTCTTTTCCAGCAAAGCAATTTAAATTTCAGAAAGCTCTCCAAGCTGGAGTGAATTAGTAGCAAAGAACCACCAATTGCATTACCTCACTGTATGAGATGGTAAATTTTATCCGTCATGCAAACATAATGTAGCTTGCTGTCATACAGGAATGCTGTATTCATAGTCACAGCAAAATTTCAAAATGGAAGTTTACAACAGAAAACTCATTAACCTTTGACTTTTTATCCCTTTAGTTTGTTCACTCTTAACAGGCAGTCCAGAAGTTAGAACTGCAGTGTAATTTTACGTACCTAGTTCAGTCTGCTGCACTATCACAGGCCTGTTGGTGACACTGGTGAGCTTATTAGTCACTTGTTAAGCAGCACCAAGCGCCATCTACTGACACTGAGGTATTTCCCAATACAGATTACAGAACACCCAAATAAAAGGGATATACAATTAGAAGACAAATCACTACTTTAGTCTTTAAAAAGTATAGCTGGAAAATAGCTAGTAAGTAAACTATTCTATCACCAAGTATTCTGCTTTTCAAAAAAATGCTGCAGCATTCTAACTTCTCTAAATATGGTTATAACTGGAAAATGATTCAATCTGCTCAAATCTGCATTTATCTTTTGTGTCCAATTTTCCACTCATGACTTTTCTTTCAAAATGGTTTTACTGTATTATTCTTCAATCCTTTCCTTTTCAAGGGCCCCTTCCTTTCTTATTTCCATTTCAGTTTCTTTTTTTCATCCATTGAGTCTAATTTTTACCTTGCTTTTATTTTGTACATAAAAATTGTTTTCTACTTATCCTTTGCTGCAATGGAATCTATGCTAATCAGGATTGTTAATGGCATTTTATATATCGTCTCCTCAATAAAACTTTTCAACAGAATGCAATCCCAATATATTGCAATTTTCTTTCAAGCCCCTGTTAAGCACTGTACCTACAAATATAGCGATACATTCAAAAAGAGTAGAAAGAAACCACTACTTGTCCAAAACAACTTCCCATGTTTAATTCCACTCTTGCCAATAAGGTTGTAATCAGACTATAACAATGGTTTATTATCACATCCCCACACTCACTGGGTACGTTATAGCAATTTTTGGGTTCAAAAACTTGGTAAACTTGGGCATGAGGCAAGTAACATGATTCGTACTCACCTCCGTATCGGTTCGCCTTTTACAAAGGCTTGAAAACGGTTGTGATTGGGACTGCACTCAAAACGGATGCAGCAGCCATTTAAATACATCTACATGCATTCAAATTGACTTAATAGGCTGCACGCCCAACTTTACCAGCACTTCTCCCTTTACCATCGCATTCACCCATCCAGATTTGGCACAAAACAGATATGCTCCATATAACTCCGATTCGGGCGCTCCAGTTAATAAGGAGCTAAGCACCAAATCTCCAACAGCTCTCTGCTCGAAATCAGTGTACATGGGGGGAGGGAGGTGGGGGTGGAGGTTGGAGCTGGTGAGGGGAAGGGACATTCACTGCCATTACGATTGGGATCAATGGAGGAAGAAGGGCTATCCGCTGCTATTCTGCCTGAGATCAGTGGAGGTAGGGGCAAGGGAGGAGGAGAAAGAGGCATCCACTGCCACTCTGCCTGAGATCAGTGGAGTTGGGATGACGGGGATGAAAAAGTAGCGTCCATTGCCACTCTACCTGAGTCACTGGGAGGTGATGGGAAGGGCATCCATTGCCACTCTGCCTGAAATCAGTGAGGGGGATCCACTCCCACTCTTCCCAAGATTAGTGGGAGGGTGGATCACTCTACCCGAGATCAGTGGTGGTGGTAGAGAACAGGGCCAAGTTTGGTCTGGGTGGCTGAAGGGGTGGGGAAAATGTCAGTGAAGGGCAGGGGGAGACATTACCAGTCAAGGAGGATGTGGTTAAGGGAGCAGCATTCTGTCACATTTTTTTGCACTTGTGCTGTTGGAGGTGCCAATTGGAACTGCAGAGTTTTAGGTTCACTAAGCCCTACCCACAGGCTTCTGCACTGTGATTCTGACTCACTGATATTTTTGCAGGCAAAATGCAAAAGTAGGCACCGAAGAACAGATCTAAAAGTCAGATCTGAAACACTCTCAGTTTCAAGTCCGCCCAGCACTTAGAATCAAATTTGTTCCAATAGCTATTTTTCACCCCTTTCTCTTCCCATTTACATGATGCTTCCTGGCAATATTTTCCACTGAGTCAGCTGCCCAGAAAGGCTGACATACACACCAGCCCATCTCCAATATCTTAATTAGTCCCTGTATTAGCTCTACATTGTTAGGATAACAGATCAGAAACCCTAAGGTATATTATGAAGCCAGACTAGGCTCCAACAATTCACTATTTTGGCATTCGTGTGAGGATAAGATATTTCAATGTTTCACTCTAGGCATGATTCTACTAACACACTGGGAAGCTTTTATCAAAACAAATTGTATTTAACAACACAGTTTAATTATAACAAATAAATTAGTTTAACCTTGAACAATACTTAAAACATGACAAGATACAATTCTATCACTATGAATTCCAGTCAAGCAATATGTCTCTTGTAGATATAAATTTCTCTTTAAAATTAGTTAGCAAAATACAGGCATACGTGCTTTGACTTAGGTTACCTGGTTTGGAACTTTCCAGGAGTTGTTAGGGAAAACAAGCGAGAGTGCGACACTGGGCAAACTTTTACCAGCATGTCTGCCTGAGATGCATATGATCCTGCTCAAGGCCAATGGAGAATGTCATTCTCCAAACCTCACCTGCCCCCGGAATTGGGGCAGACATGCCCGTAAAATTTAAGTTGGCAGTCCAGCAGCAACTACAATTATTTTTAAGAGAAAATGAAACTAGTGTGTCCTGTAAGCTTAGCTCCTCCCATTAATCACATAATTGTCCCTGTCAATCAACCTAATCAAACTTATGACTCTGTATACCTAGTCTAAAATCCCAGAACTTAAATAAACAAAGGTCCATTAACTCTACAAAGTAAAACAATCCTAGCTAAAATTAGTATTAGCCTGCATTTTGTCTGCTGCATATTTACCAGACAAATCGACTCTTGTAACAAATCATTAAACCTTAAAACAGTCCCATCAGATACAAAATATATCTCAATAGCATAGTATTATCACAATATTGTCAAACTGAGTGTTTAATGTCCAATCTTGGATGAGCCACAATTTCCTTCAGCAGAATGTTGGGAAAAGTCTTCATTAGTGGCACCACTGCCACTAATTCCATTGTACTGTGTAGACACCCACTGGCTCAACCAGACTGATTGACTCCAGGCTGAGCATCTAACCCTTTATTTTCTTCATCACAGAAACCACCTACTTATTGTCGAATGGAATACATCCTTAAGTATCTGCTGCTGTAAACCTGTTTCATTGCCTTTGCCATCTCCTGGCTCAGCTGTTCAAATAATTATCTGCCTAACTTCCCATTTTCCACTTTCTAAACTACAACTCATCCACAACCTCTTGTCTATCCTATTCCACACGGCAGTGTGATGACATGTGGTTAGCACTGCTATTTCACAGTGCCAGGGACCCAGGTTCGATTCCAGTCTTGCGTGACGGTGCAGACTCTGCACATTCTCCCTGTGTCTGCATGGATTTCCTCCAGGTGCTCTGATTTCCTCCCATAGTCCAAAGATGTGCAAGTTAGCTGGAATGACATGTTACACTGACCCTGACAGTCAAAAGCTATGTACGTTAGAGGGATTAGTGAAGTAAAATGTATGAGATTACAAAGATGAGTTGGGGGATGGATCAAGGTAAGATGCACTGTTGGAGAGCCAGTGCAGCTTCAATGGGCTGAATAGCCTTCTTCCACACTGTAAGCGTTTAATGGTTCCTCCGTTAACTCTACTCAGATTAGTTTTCAGTTCCCCAAAGCCTCAAATTTATTGAGGAGTTTAAATATCTTGATGACCCCACCCTCCTCCTGCCCTACAACACTCTCACCCATACACTCCATTTCTATATATCTGGCGTCTCAAACATCCTCCTTCTTTTCACATTAATATTGAGTATCATGCTACAGCAGACTAGATCCCATAGTCTGGGCCTCCTTCCTTGAATTTTTAATGCCTTTCCCCTCCCTTTCTCCTTCTTTAGAGACTTTCACAAAACCCAGATCTTTTTAACCAAGTCTTTAGTTACCTCACCTAACAACTTCTATGGCTGAATGTTGATTTTTGTTGATGTCACTGTGAAACATTCTACAATGTTTTGCCTCCATTAAAAAGATGCTGTTATTATTGTTTTGGCCTGTGGTAGATGCTTGTTCATTCCTGGGGTCATAGTCTCTAACAAGATATGCATACAGAATGTACATCCCAACTATATTGAGATGAGAGAGCGAAAAAGTAAAAACTCGCCAAAGTAGGCATTTCAGTTAAACTAGAATAGCAACAGAATTTCTTTTTAAATTATGATAACTAGACAACAAAGGAATGCAGTGCAGTAATCACTGAGTAGAAAAATTAAAGTTAATTAAGTTCAACAATACCAGGGTTGAATTTTGAAGTTCAGAGTTTGTGTTTTTAGAAACATGTAGGTCAGGGAACAATACTGTAGTTCAGATCAGGATTAGTTGGATTAATTATCGAATCATTATTTTCCTATTTTCACAGGCAGCATGAGGGGCACACAGGATGAAATATTCAAAGATGAAAGTTCAGCAAAATAAACTATGAAAAAAAAACAACATAAAATGGGAGAGAACAGTTCCAGATAATCCTCAAGAAGACCCAGTACTGAGTCAGAGTCTGAGTAGTCAGTTGCAGCACAGAAGAAACAAGCCAAGACAGAAATTAGTATCTTGTTGCAACACTGCATTTGCTCAATATCAAATTAATAGAGAATAAGCCATCATTACTGCAGTTACCTCACTTGCTGCCACCCACATTCAAATCAGGAATAATTGGTGAATATTTATTAAGTGCACACAAAAGAAGAACAGCTTGTAAATCTGAATAAGTAAGCCTCAATTTAGGTGAAAGTGTTGAGATAACTTTTACACTGGCTGCCCAATTGAGATGGGAGCTGCATTTTGAGGTAAAGCAAACATTTCATGAGAAATACCAGTGAAAAACCATTCCATCAGTTTAAAACTTAAAGTGTTTAAACAAAACATATCAGGTACAGTAGTAAAATACGATGCATATTTCAACATGCAAGACTGATCACAAGTTCTTCCGCTTTACTTCCCAATTTCTCTCACTTAGTGATTTTCATTTTGCCAAAGTACATCCTGCACAAACTCAAGATGCCATCACCAGAAGGTCCTGTCCACCCAACAAAATATTACAGATAGTCAACAGTAACATATTACCCTGGAGAAGATATGGAGTATTTACTAATAATTGCATGTAGTGAAGCTTTACAGAAGCTTCAGGTCATGCGTACCTTGACTAACTTTATCTATCATAAAATAAGTGTAACTGAGAATAATGTCTCGCTTTTAAAACTTGCATTTGTCTCTTTAAACATAGATAAATAGTCGAAATAAAAAGTTAAAGTTCATTTATTACAACTCAAGCTTAAATTAATATGCAATGAAGTTACTGTGAAATTTCTTAGTAGCCACACTTTGATGCCTGTTCAAGTCATTGCATCTAATCAGCACGTCTTTCAAACTGTGGGAGGAAACCGGACCACCCAGAGGAGACATACGCAGACACATGCAGACTCCACACAGTGACCCAAGCTGGGAAGCAAAGCCAGGTCCCTGGCACTGTGAGGCAGTAATGCTAACCACTGTGCCACTCTATATCTGGTTATTTGAGCTTCTTTCCTTGAATAGGCAACATATAATTAAAATCTGGCATGGTAGTTACTTTTGATGTCACAATTTTGATAACATTTGGCAATCTTGCAAAAAGATTTCACTAACTCTTCAAGATGAATTCTAAACAAGCAGCAAATTAAATGCAACAAATTTTGATATCAAATCTGTTGGGCTCTTTTCAAATATCAATGGAACTCCAAAGCTTTAAAGTTGTGCCATGCCCAAAATACATTCTGGAAATGATACCAGTTGCTGTTGAAGGAAAAACTGCATATCATCCTACTGCAGCAAATGGTACTCTAAAATAAGAGCACATTGTTGCACCATCAAAATCAGTTTTGTATTTTCTGTTTTTCAGAAGACGATGGACTAACTATAGGGGACAACCACACACAGTCCTTTGGAAATGCAACAGCAATGTACCACAAAGAGTTGCAAAGACTGACATCCCTCTTAAGAAATGTTTCTTTAGGCACAAGAAAGACTGCCCAATCTAGTAACTTCAGTCTGGACACAACCTTTTCCCCAAGACCACTAAGCGCCTTCAACAAGTTGGCTTATTAGATCGAGAGATCCAGCTTCCAACTCCCCGGCATATCAGCATCCCCATGTCACATTTGGCAAAGAGATCAAGAAAAGCAGAATCCTGCTACTCATCTTAATTGGTTCTCACTACTCAGGCATGGCCACCATAAAAAGCAGAGGGGAGCTCAAAAACTGAAACTTCAAGAATGAAAAGAGCTGGCTCCAGGGGCAGCACAGCCAGGATATGGATGTAGTGACTAAAATCAACCCAGATAAAACTTATTAGGGAGGGAAAGAAATCCTAAAACTGGAAACATAAATGGTGCAAGAAGAAAATATCAGCAACATATAATTATGCATTATTAGACAAGATAGATGTAAGAAGGATGTTCCCACTGGTGGGATATCCAGAATGAGGGGTCACAGTCTGAGGATACAGAGTAGACCGTTCAGGACAGATATGAGAAGAAACTTCTTCACCCAGAGGATGGTCAGCCTGTGGAATTAGTTGAAAGTATTTGAAACCAGAAGCAATTAGATATAGCACTTGGGGCTAACGGGATCAAAGCGCATGAGAGGGATAAAGGTGGGATCAGGTTATTGAGTTGGATGATCAGCCACGATCTTAATGAATAGTGGGACAGGCTCAAAAGGACCTAATGTCCTGCTTCCATTTTCTATGCTTCAATCCCAAATTACAAAATCCCTCTCATTTTCTATTTTAAATGAACATGTATGATTCTGATACATCCCAGTACTTTTTCATCAATTCTGTTTACAGTACTGTAGTAGCATCTATGTTCACAACCTCACTGTTACAAATATATTTTAATATTTTTTTTAAATTTGCATTTTTTTGCAACTTTCTCGATAGTAGGTTCCAAATTGCTATACAATTAGCAAATTACTTTTGAAATGCATTCACTTTTGGAAAATAGCTAATGCTGCACACACAGCAATGTGAAATGACCATGTCATCTCATTCCTGTGATAACAAAAGTAGAAAATATTTGAGAAACTCAGCAGGTCTGATAGCATCTGTAGACACAGCAAGATGTCTCACAATACCAAGTTAAAGTCCAATAGGTTTATTTGGAATCATGAGCTTTTGGAGCACTGCTCCTTGATCAGGTACCTGATGAAGAAGCAGTACTCCGAAAGCTTGTGATTCCAAATGCACGTGTTGGACTTTAACCTGGTACTGAGAGACTTCCTACTGTGTCCACCCTAGTCCAACACCAGCATTTCCACTTCATAACATCTGTGGAGAGAACAGAACCAACAGATGCTGGCAGGCTTGCTGAGATGTTCCAGCATTTTCTGCTTTTGCTTCAGATTCCTGCATCTGCAGTAATTTATCTTTATTTCCAGTGATGTTGGCTGACAAATAGACATGGGCAATCCACCAGGGAGGATTTCCTTATTCTTTCACAAATAGGAAAGATCCATTGCACTTTCAATCTAAGAGGGCAGACAGAGCCTCAGTTTAACACCTTATCCAAAAAAAAAAATCAATATCTCCAACAAAGAACACTCTCAGTACTGCACTGCATTTACTGAATCATATAGGAGTGTGCACTGGTTATAAAACCTGTGACAATGATGTGATGTCATTGGAATGGGCATTTCTAGTTTCACTGGGATGTGCACCTTGATATTTCATAATTGATTTAACAGAAACAGGTCTTGGCCATTCAAAGATTTGATATGGGTATGGCAAATGGAGGAGAAAATATATCACAAATTATGTATATTTAATAACATGGGTCCAGTATAAAGATAAATGCCCAGAGTTGTTCAATTGCAATCCTACAATGAAATCAAATCACGAAAGCTAAGTTCCAGTGGATTATTGTTAGTGAAAATGTAATTACTGCCCTGAACTCTCTTTTAAGATTTCCTAATACATGATGAGTAGCTTAATTCCAATGAAGTTCAATATATTAAAGAATGTTAAGGACAGCTAACATGATAATGTTAGGATCTAAAAGTATGTGATGTACTGGAGATTGGTTTGTTCTCAACAAAAGATCTTTATGTAAATGTCAGTCATTGCCTTCCATTATCTTAACATAAATCATCTGTCTTAAAAATGACACAAGGAAAGGCACTTTTATATCTGCACTAAATATTCATCTTTTGGCAACCAAAAAATTAAAAATGCACAGAATAAAAGAGAATGAATCTATCCAAAAATGACTCAAGTAATGCATGAATTGATCATGGCCACACTTTATTATGCAACAAAAGCAGAAAAATGCTGGAAGCTCTGACAAAGAGTTACGCAGAGTCAAAAAATTAGCTCTACTCTCTCCATAGTTGTGTCAGACCTGAGATTTTTCAGTATTGTGTTGTTTCAGATTCCAGCATCAACAGTATTTTACATTTATCTTTGTAACACACATGGCTCTGCTATACATACAGTGGATTCAGTACTAAATTGATCAAATACAGAACTTTCTATCAGGAAACAGAAACATTAACTTTTCTTCCCTGGCAATTACTGGCCCTCACTTAGGTTTTCCTACTCCATTTGTTGGTAAGGAATAGATTATGTTCCAGGTAGGCCTAAATAAACACACAAAATACTACATGTTCCCAAACTTAGTCCTCCCTCAGGCTTCTGCCAATTACCATCTGTACCAGTATAACAGCAAGTATTTCATTTTTGAGAAATGTGAAATAAAAACCAAAAATGTTGGAAATACTCAACAAGGCAAGCTGCATTTGTGAAGGAGGAAAAGTGTTTCAGATTGATGACCTGGTCAAAATTAAAGATTTCTCCTCTTTTCTAACCCATTACAGACCTCCCTATTGCCCTTAAACCAGCCAACCTTTGCTCAAAAAACTTAATCACATCTCTGTTCTGATGAAAGATGTGAAATACTCAAGTCTGTTTATTTTGGTACAGGTACTTCTTGATCAGCTGAGTATTAGCAGTTTTTTTTGCCTTTGCTTCTTTTTGCGGAAGCTGACAACTGAATCCATTGCACTGATCCCACATTTATTGTGTCCAAATATTATTTTAAAACCGCTCCCAGCGCACTGGCTGGGTGTCATATTGAGAAGGGGCATCCCTCAGCCCAGTATTACAGCCCGAGTCCTCCACCCGTCTTCACCAGCTGAGAACCACAAAGAACACGTGGCGGCATCGCAAAGCGCATGCCCAGCTGCCTCCTTACTAGCCCCCTCCCCGGGGCCCCCCGGTATCCCCGGTGCCTATATGGGTGTCGCCAGTTTAGCCACGCCCCCTTTGCCTCCAACTCCCAACTACCTGTGCCCACGCTCCAGACGCTGCGGCTCAAAACCACGCCCCCTATGCTAATCGTTTACCGGGTCCCCCGCTCAGCAAAGCACCGCAAAGCCACGCCTCCTATACGAATTGGGTCCCTCAGCCAAGCCAAGCCAAGCCCCCTATGCTGATCGCGTGCAGCCTCCCCCAATCCCATATATAGCTGCTGACAGCCAGGCCCCCCTACTGTGCTATTTATCTGCAGGTTCCCCATCCCACAGCCACGCCCTCTATGCTAATTATCTGCAGGTTCTCCCTTCCACAGTTCACGGCCGCTCCCCCATGCTAATTAACTGCAGTTTCCACATCCCCCTATGTTAATTATTTGCGGCTCTCCCCTATCCCCTCAAAAGGTTAAAGCCGCGCCCTCTACACTCATTGCTCACCAGTTCGTCGGCCCCAAGTCCTGCACCTCAAAGCCGCGCCTCCTTATGCTAATAACTTGCTGGTGCCCCCCTCTTCCCGACATAGCAGCTCAAAGCCACGCCCCTGTGTGGGTCCACCTGCGCGAGCCCCCTCCCCTCCCCGCGCGCGGCTGTCCGTTGCGCTGCTTCACCTGGCTGCTCCTTGAGCTTCATGATGGACAGCGTGTAGTGAGCCATGTCAAAGAAAGGGTACATGGAAATCCGAGAAAATTGCATGACGAAATTGGTCAGCCCCAACGTCGACACGATGTCCATTCTGAACTCCGAACAACCACTCGTCAAAAACAATAATAAATCAGAAAGCCCAACTGTGAGGAGACCGCACAGAGAGAGGCCGCGGACGGGTAGGATTATCGGCGATAATCCCCTAGTTATATCCGGGTGGCTGTCTAATGTCTGTCGGCCGAGCTGCAGGGCGGAAGAGGAGGCAGTGATGGCTGAGGTAAAGTCTCTTTTCCCTCTCTGTCTCTCGGTGTTTTAAATGGAGAGCGGAGGCGCGCGCACCGAGCCCGCAGACGGGAAGTGCGGGGCGGGATGTGCGCATGCGCCGCGGGCCATCTGCCACCTCAGCATCAGCACCACCCTCACCATTCTACCCCCATACCCATCCCCACTGAGCATCAGCACCATCCTCACCATCACCATCCTTCCCCACCCTCACCATTCTACCCCCATACCCATCCCCACTGAGCATCAACACCATCCTCACCATCACCATCCTTCCCCACCCTCACCATTCTACCCCCATACCCATCCCCACTGAGCATCAGCACCATCCTCACCATCACCATCCTTCCCCACCCTCACCATTCTACCCCCATACCCATCCCCACTGAGCATCAGCACCATCCTCACCATCACCATCCTTCCCCACCCTCACCATTCTACCCCACCCATCCCCACTGAGCATCAACACCATCCTCACCATCACCATCCTTCCCCCCTCACCATTCTACCCCCATACCCATCCCCACTGAGCATCAGCACCATCCTCACCATCACCATCCTTCCCCACCCTCACCATTCTACCCCCATACCCATCCCCACTGAGCATCAGCACCATCCTCACCATCACCATCCTTCCCCACCCTCACCATTCTACCCCCATACCCATCCCCACTGAGCATCAGCACCATCCTCCCACCCTCACCATCCTACCCCCATACCCATCCCCACTGAGCATCACAGCATCCTCACCCCTCACCATCCCCCCCCTCCCCCACCCTCACCATTCTACCCCCATCCCCATCCCCACTGAGCATCAGCACCACCCCCACCCACTCTCATCCTCACCATTTTATTCCCTACCACCGCCCTCACTACCACCGCCCTCACTACCACCGCCCTCACTACCACCGCCCTCACCCTCACCACCCCCATCCCCCTTACCCCATGCCCACTCAGCATCAGCACTATCCTTACTATCACCATCCTCACCCACCCTCACCTCACACCACTCCCACCCAACCCCTGTCCTTACACCACCCCCACCCACCGTCCCTGTCTCACCACTCGGCATCAGCACCATAAGTGTCCTCACCATCATCCTCAGTCCTCCAATGCCAGCTGCATCCTAACCATCATCTAAACATCCCATCACTATCACTACATTCTCACAATCACTGTCCCCATCCTCACCAAGGCTTCTGAGAATCCTATATGCCTCAATAAGATCGCCTCTCCAATTTTTCTAAACTCCAATGAGGCCAGCCCAACCTATTCAACCTTTCCTTATATCTGTTTGGTTCAGCTGAGTGAACCTTCTCTGAATTGTTTCCAATTCCAGTATATCTTTCCTTAGATAAGGGGACAAAACTGTTCACAGTATTTCAGGTGTGAGCTAACTAGTTCCTTGTATAGTTTTAATGAGACTTATTTTATAGTTCATTCCCTGTGAAAGGAATGTCAACATTCCATTTGGCTTCCCTATTATTTGTATGCTCACTTTTTGTGATTTATGCATGAGAACTCCCAAATCCCTTTGAGCTGCAGCTTTCTGCAGTCTTTCACCATTTAGATAATACTTAGCTCCTTTATTCTTCTCAGCAAATTTATCTTACATTATATTCCATCTGCCAAGTTTTTGCCCATTTACCTAATCTATCTATATCCCTCTAGATTCTTTCACCAGAATTCTACTGCCCTGCACGCAGAGTGGGCAAGGATCAGATAATGGAAATGCCCATTGACCTTGGGCAGGAATTTTCAGTCTCACTCGAGTGAGGCTGTATTGTCATTCTTACCAATTGTCTTCCTACCTATTTTTGTGTCATCTGCAAACTTGGCAATAGTACATTCACTTCCCTCATCCAAGTTATTAATATACATCGTAAACAACTGTAGACTCAGCTGTAATCCCTGTGACATTCAGCTAGTTATACGTTGCTTTCCTGAAAATGCCCTTCATATATCAGCTCTCTGTCTTCCAGCTAATCCTCTATCCAGCTAATATATTACCTATGGGCTCTTACCATATCAGCAGTTTTTTTATATGATACTTTGAATGCTTTTTGGAAATCCAAGTATATTACAAGTACTTGTTCCTCTTTTTCCATCCTGCTCATTAGCACTTCAATTAATTCTAATGAATTTGTCAGGTATGATTTCCCCTTTATGAAGCAATGGTGACTCTTTTCTATTTCTAAATTTATTTGTAAATATCCTTCTATTGCATCCTTTTTTTATAAGAACATAAGAAATAGGAGCAGGAGTAGACTGTACAGCCCCTCGAGCCTGCCCCGCCATTCAATAAGATCATGGCTGATCATGGCTGTAGTGGTTCAGTACCACTTACCCGCTTTCTCCCCATAACCCTTAATTCCCTTGTCAATTAAAAACCTATCCACTCTTGATTTGAACATATTCATTGAGGACACCTCCACTACTCATCAGGCAGAGAATTCCAAAGATTCACCATCCTTTGCGTGAAGAAACCCCTCCGCAACTCCGATTTGAACCGCGCCCCCCTTCCCCGCCCCACCAATCTTGAGGCTGTGCCCTCTAGTCCTGCTATCTTTGCAAAGCGGGAAGAGTCTCTCAACCTCTACCCTATCCATCCTCTCCATTATCTTATACTTCTTATAAGATCCCCTCTCAGCCTTCTAAACTCCAAAGAGTACAAACCTAGCCTATTCAGTCTCTCCTCATAATCCAACGCCCTCATCTCTGGTATCAGCCTAGTAAACCTTCTCTGCACCTCCCCCAAGGCCAATATATCCTTTCTCGAATGCGGCAACCAAAACCGCACACAATACTCCAGCTGCGGCCTCACCATCACCCTATACAGCTGCAACAGAACCTCCCTACTTTTATATTCTATCCCCTTAGCTATAAAGGCCAACATTGCATTCGCCTTCTTAATCACCTGCTGCACCTGCATATTGTGTTTTTGCAATTCGTGCACAAGGACCCCCAGGTCCCTCTGCACCGTCACATACTGCAGCTTTTCCCCATTTAAATAGTAATCTTTCCTACCATTATTCTTACCAAAGTGGATAACTTCACACTTGCTAACATTATACTCCATCTGCCAGGTCCTCGCCCACTTACTCAACCTATCCAGATCCCTCTGCAGGCTTTCCACACCTTCCACGCAATTTGCTTTTCTACTCATCTTCGTGTCATCAGCAAATTTTGTCACCCTGCATTCTGCCCCTTCCTCCAGATCAAATATGTAAATGGTAAATAATTGAGGCCCCAGCACCGAACCTTGGGGCACTCCACTAGTCATAATGGGGTCTAACATTATATTGTTTGGAAATTAGACATTTCGACCAGTTTGTACTAAAACTCGTGTATCCAGGTGCTTTTACTCCTGCAACCAAAGGACAAGAGTGACTCGCAATTATACTTAAAATAGATATTGGTCTTTATTTCAACTCATGGTACCAAACTTCTTACAACACTTTCTTAATTCAAATAAACAACTCTATTTAATTTACCTGTGACCTAAATACTATCTGTGAGATTGTACTGGCCAGGCTGTCTCCATCACTTGGTCTTTGTCTTTGCTGAATTCTGAACTCCTTCCAGAAAGTGAAGGTTGCTCTTGAGTCTTTGCTGCTTCCTCGCTGCATATCTGTGCTGATACCAAGTCTTCACTGGGTTGACTTCCAGTAATCTCCTCTTATTCCCTTTTCGCACCTTTCTAGAAGGTTATCTGGCGTCCAGCCAATGAGGTTATCAGGCTGGTGTTGAAGCAGATCGCTGATTCATATATGAAAGGTGCCACAGGATGCATGTAGCCCTTTTCCATACTAGTTAATGGCAGGAATTAATGGCACCAGAAGAGTCTAGCTGATGCTGGGGAATACACAAGTACTTGTTGGGTTAAGGCTGAGCACCTCTTGTTCTAGTGTCTTGGGCAAGTCCAGATTTTCCTTTGCTCATCTCTGACCTGTCTCAGCCTGGCTGAGGAGGCTGTTGACTACTGTTTAATTTAGATCATCCAATTCTGCATTGGGCCTAGTTGCTCAGGCCATTGGCCATTTGGCCACACCAATAACAGATGTCAAGCTAACTGGCTTGTTGTTACCAGATTTTTTTTAATCTCCCTCCCTCTTTGAATAAGGTGTTACACTGGCAGTTTTTCAATTTTCTAGGACTTTTCTAGAATTTAAGGATTCTTGGAAGATTAATACAAATACATCCACTATCTCTGTAACCATTTCTTTTAACATCCTAGGATGTCACCCATCAGGTCCAGGATCTATGCAATTGAAGCATAATTTATTTCCCTTTGTATTCTAGGCTCTTGAGATAAAAGGCAACATTTCATTTGTCTTTTGCATCAATTTTTGTCCTTTTCCTAAATTTCTTTGCTCTACCACAGTTCCTGTTTCTCGCCATTTAAAAATTAATGATTTATCTTTTTTGGATAGAGTGTGCTGTCCTCACACTTGCCCATGTTGAATTCTGATTGCTGCAGTTTTACCCAGTCACATCTGTTTATGTCATGTATTCTTAAATGTAATTATTTATGGAAAGAAGCATTATAGGCAAGATTTTGAAGAGGGAAGCCTTCAAGGCCTGAGTGGTTAATCAAAGTGAACCGGTCAGATATAACCCTCAATTCTTCTTTCACAACATTAGATGAAGTGTGACAGTGTAGACTGTGCAATTTTGTCCTTCAAGGAAAATAAAATGAAGTCTTTGCAAGAAAGCTTACAAAAACCTAATTCATGTCAAAATATTTTGCCCTCTTCAAAGAGTCATTGTGGTCATACACTAGACATTTTGTCTCTGAGCAAACACATAGACATGTAATGATGGTGATATTTTGTGTGTGGTTTTAAAAGTGCTATTTAAAACTGATTAAAATGTGATAGAACCTATCGAAAAACATTCCATTTTTGTCTTATGTCTCCTGCTAAGTGGCTTGAACTAACCTTTATTGCCTACTTTCTGGTACATCAGTATAATAGTCTGTTTTGTTTTATTTCATTTCATTTCATTTCATTTCAGTAAGTTGTACAAGTAACATTTTTAAATTGTATAAGAACAGTTCCAGGTTAGTTGAGCCTTTAGAACAGATTGTCGTCTCTGTGGTGGATAACTACTTCATTCTAGCAAGGGCTGAAGCTGTTTTGACAGAGTCAAAGATTACCTCTGACAAAAGAACAGGAAATTCAGGCCAGTATGATCTGCTGGACTAGCTTTGATTAGCTATGGGAGTTGCAAGGAATTTGTTTGTGTTTTCTGTCTCTCCAAGGAGATCACCTAGTTTCTGTTTGGGATGAACAGTGTATGTTATTTTGATTTATAAGGAATCACAATTTTGTAGGAAAAGCTTGTTGGACCAAGGTTGAGAAAAACAATGGAAATCCATGAAAGTCAGTTTAAATTCATGCCTAAAAGAAGCATGGTCAATATTAGCATGAAGATGGTGTTCATTGATACAGAGAAGACCAAGAGCCTAGGGATGAAGTCTAATGATGTGCAAGAGTGCATGGAGTCCCTGAAAAGAATGTACAACTATTACAGGACATATTCAAAGACTTGCAGATTAGAGTAGAAAGCAGTGTAGAAGAGAGTGAGCATTTCAAAGTCAAACTTGGATTGCACCAAGGATTGGGACTGGGTTTCTTCCTCATCCTGATTGTCATAGATGTTCTAACTGAGAAAGTGAGACAGAAAGTATTATGGATAAATAATATTTGCAGATGACATTGAACTTTGTGGTGGTAATGATGAGAACATGAATTGCGTATCTAGAGATATTGGAGAAAAGCATTTGAAAACAGGATATGAAAATTAGTGGGTCACACACCCATTACTTGGACTGTCCCTTTGAGCTGAGGGACAAGACTAGAAGATAGAAGCATGGAAATGGGAATTAAGCAACAGATTATTCTGGTTGGAGAAATTGAAAGGCATGCAGTGGAGCGTTCTGTGATAGAGAAATACCACTGAAATCAAAAGAAAACATCTACAAGAAAGTTATACAACTGACCTTGTTTTATTGTGCAACATCAGGAAGAGAGGAATGATAACTGGATACTAATGAGGTGCAGATGCTGAGATTATTTATGGAGTGATGGGAAAGAACATATCAGGAACCTTTGCATCAGGGCTAGTGAACATTATGGAAACACTGAAGAAGGTAATCAAGAAGATATTGAAATGGTATTGTCATCTATCATAGAAAGAAACAAAGGCACAGTTGAATGATAGCGAGCACATTGCCAGGAAATGGCTTTGGTGAATGCTTAATGCCATGTGAAATGATGCAGTGACAGGAGTCTTAAATGCAGTGGGATTGGATGAGGAATAGGTGACTGATAGGGAGAGATGGAGAAGTGTGATAACATTGAGATGAACCCCCCCCCCCCAAGTAAAATGGGAGAAGATGAAAGAAGAGGAAAAACTGGATAGACCAATGGATCTTGATCAATATTTTCTATGACTTGCACAGTTGCACAGCAATCCAAATGTGCTGTGCAGGGAACAAACAGGCCATGAACAAGCAATTTCTTCTTTAAAATGTGCATATGCATAGCTGTATACAATCTTAAAGCAACTGCACAGAACAACAAGCTGTGCACAGTGATTAGAAATTAGAGGCAAGATTATTTTTTTTCTGCCTGCCATTGTAGGTATGCCTGATTAGAGAGTGTGTTGTTAGGATGTATGCAATTCCAGATGATAATTATAATTCTAATTTTAAAATAGCATTATTGTTTTAATTGGTGAGATACCAATACCACTGGGTGGCAAGGTGGCACAGTGATTAGGACTACTGCTTCACGGTACCATGGACCTGGATTCGATTCCTGGCTTGGGTCACTGTCTGTGCGGAGTTTGCACAATCTTCCCATGTCTGCATGAGTTTCCTTCAGGTGCACTAGTTTTCTCCCACAATCCAAAAGATATGCTGGTTAAGTGGATTGGCTATGCTAAATTCTTTCCAACATGACGTTGGAGTGTGGTGACTAGGGGATTTTCACGCTGACTTCATTGCAGTGTTAATGTAACCCTATTTCTACATTAATAAAAACTTCATAGACTAATTAAAGTTTAGCAAAATGATCCATTTCACTGCAATACAATAATGCATGTGCAACACTGATGTGTTAATGCAGAAAGAAGTGCAGCAATTTTTTTAAAAAGTCAGGGAAATATTAAACATTAGATGCCATGAATTTATAATATTGTCAAAATCCAATTATGACATGAAATTGAAATTTATGACATTAATTCATGTCAAATAAAATGCTGGTAGCACTCTATACATTGGACAGCATCAGTGGAAAGAGGAAGGTAAGGTTAATGTTTGGCTTGATCTCCTGTCCTTGCCAGACAGCCCTCCCTATCAGTAACAGTAAAAGTTATCAGGTCATTCAACCTTCCTGTCACTGTTTATTTCAAACCTTTTACTCAAAGGGATGAACTCTAGAGAGAACTACATTCTCTTACCAGAATAGCTGAAGGCTATTTGAAAAGAATGCTCTTCCCCACTATTTTGGGAGAATTTGGGTGAAGTGACATTCCACCTCGAAAAGATCAGTTTAGACCTCTGGGTCAGTGCTTGTGATCACAGCTGCATGCAAATTCAAAAGCAGTAGAGTGCTTTCCACTTCCTCTTTTATGTAGTTATTCCAGCCTTGGATGACCATATGGAATTTGCACATTCTATGCCTGTCTGTGTGGATTTCCTCTCACAGTCCAAAGATATGCAGGTTAGGTGGATTGGCCAAAGTAAAGTTGCCCCTTAGTGTCCAGAAATGTGTAGGTTAAGTGGATAAACCATGGTAAAAGTGTGGTGGGCATGGAGGAGATGGGTCTGATGCTCTGTCAGAGAGGTCAGTGCAGACTTCTGGGCCAAATAACCTCATTTTGCATTGTAGGGATCACTATTTAGATGCATTCAACCATGAAGGAAAAGCCAAACAAAGCTGACTGCATAGCTGTCTAAAAACCATTAAGCTGTCAATCAAAGAAGGGTTAAAAGGACTGGACTGAAATTGAATTGACACAGGCTTTTCAAAGAATTTGAAGGCGTGTCTTTCTATGAAGACTCAAATAAATGTAATGTTAAAAGAGTGAGGCTAAGAGAGCAGCTATGGAGAAGGGAATCCTATCCACCCCCCTACCTCCAATGAAAGTGACTGTCTTCTGTCAGTCAGAAGACTTGAAAGAGATCATCTCACACTTGTCTGAAATCACCATGCCACAAGTGATCTTCAGGTTTCTCTGTGCTGGAAGAGCAGCCTAGCCACGAGACAACAACGCCCCCACCGCCCCCCCCCCCCCCCCCCCCCCCCCCCCCCCCATACTGGAGAGGGTGCCGAATTCAATCAGTTGTCCCAGCCTGAGTGCACCTAGCCACCAGGATCTTAAAGGGACCTTCCCTTTGTAGCTTGGCAGGTGCAGAAGATACATGGATATTGTACCTATCTCCTCGGTCCCTTCAGTGTCCACTGCATCAGATCCACAAATGTTATGACCTGCACTAAAGCCCACACAGTGCAGATCCCATTGGGAAGCTGGCTGAATGGTGAGAGGGATTTGAATCAGGCTCCAAGTCTGCCAACTGCATTTAAAACAGGTCTTTGTAATAATCATCGGATTCCCAGCTGTTGTCTGATCGGGGCTGGTGTAGTGGGCCAGGAATATCACGATGGCTTTGGATCTGCACAAATCCCATTTTTCTGATGGTGCCTGATTCTCTGGGCCAACAAAATTCCCACTGGGGCTAGTGGGAGAATTCCCCCTCTTGAGTTTACAGAAGCTCCTGGATAGTGAGATTATCCTGTAGCTCTGAAAAATCATTGCCCAGAAGTATTAAACTCAGAGCAGCCAGTTCAACCAAAGAAAAACCCATCTAGTGGTAGGATTGGTCAGTAATATGAGCATATCTTTGGGGAGATGATATCAGACCATATGTTAAAGATTATACAATCAGGGTAGAGGAGAGAACTTTGGAACAGCTTCTGAAGTACAAAAGGTTAAAGTAATTGAAGTCAACAATACTTCTGCCAACGGTAATGTCTGCTTATGTCTCTTTCAGCACTCCCTGTACTTAGTGACCTTTTCTTGCAATAGTTTTCATGACAATCTTTCAATCTCATGGTAAAATGTGGAATTTTGTAGCTTTAGAAAAATATATTTTCAATGAGAAAATGTTGCTTTGTATTTGAAGATTGTGAAACTAAATTCTGTGATGGAAAAATTCAAGATTATATGCACTGTTTCTCACTGATTTATTTTTAAACTAAGTTGCTACTGAAAAGTGCAGTAGTTAATGAAATGTAGATCAAACTGAAAATCCTTGATAAAGGAATAAAAAGCATGTTACAATTTATCACTGATACATTAATGATCATTAAACTCAGTGAAATTCTGCATTCCAACTCAATTATGGTGACCTCTTTAACACAAATCCACACTTCTTTTGTGTGATCAAGCTAACTGGGTCACTGTCACCCAACTGCTCACAGCACTGGAATCATCGCTACTCTCCCACAAAGGCATGAGAAAGACACTAATAGAGATTCATTATCTTTATTGCTTGGTGAACAGGAGCAAAGAGAACACACTCTTAGTATACAACAATTCCCTCCTGTGCAATATCCTGGGAGAGATCTGCAAGAACCAAAGTAAAGGAGGCACCTGCAAGGCTTTTCTGGGCAACATACTGTCCTATTGGAAAACAGTGCCACAAGTGATTGAACAAATTATCCACCTTGTCTTTGAAGGAGATCCAGTACATCATGACTGTTTACTCAGTAATTCTGCTTCTAAAAGGCAGTTCATTGAATTTAGAGCAGTACACTGGATGATGCAGGTGCAAGTTTTTTTTTGTATTTCTTTCTTTCCCAAATATGATCTTAATTAAACTCTACTGTGCAGGAACTCTTGGGAATTTTTTTCCATGACACATCCCTACTCTTAATTGTGATGTAATAGAAAGTCAGAAACACCCAGTGTGAAACATGCCCCAGCAGTAATACCAATCCTATTGATTCATATATCAGGAGACAAATTCTTTAACAAAATTCAAGAGATTTTGGTATAAAAGTTGAATTATTTTCCAAACATAAAGCAATATCAATGGCAGCTGGTCTCTTATCCTCATTAATGGCTTATTTTATGCAGAGGAGGTCAGGACTTTTTACAAAAAAAGTAGTTCTATTTGGATATAATGAGGCCTAATTCCAAGGATCCATGTGCAATCTTGTGATTGAGTTGGGCCATTTTATAGTCACCTAGACTGGCATTTAGTTCCTTATGTAGGCTATTGAGTGGTCTAATGCTTGATTTTAGGCCCTTTGGGAAAACTTGAAGGACTGGAAATCCATCTGCTTTGGACAAGACTTACCATGAATAGAAAGACATATTTCAAACCTGCCTATCAAATTGTGAAACTTTGGAGCCTCTCATGAGACTGAGACGATTACCATGGTGGGCAGGATGTGAAAATTCCACCTAGAGGGGGAGGAGGTAGGGTGAGTGTTTGAAAGTTGCTGTCAGGGGGCTCACCTGCTCCAAATCACTGCATTATTACGTTTAGTTTATATCGGATCTCTGCTGAGATGATGCATTTTGTGTGGGAGACCAACTACTTATTTTCTCTATATAATTTTTTTTAAGTATCTCCAATCTATTCTTGTGCTAGTCACTAGGACCTACAGAATAATTCTGGGTGACCTGTTATCCATTACTCTGTTATGGCATGTTCAGAATCATCTGACTGTCTTGATTTCACAGCAGTGGTAAGATACTGTTCCTTTTTTAATAAGATGATGGATGGAGTCATGCTGCTTAAATATTTAGAGGCTTAATAATTCTAAGTTTTGGGTTTACTACTCTAATAATAATTGTTTTCCAAAACCTTAGTCTTTTATGAACTAGTTTTCCAAAATGAGTCACAATGTCTGAAAACAGCTGGCTGATGTGCAGAATTTTGCATACAAAATGTGTGTATTAAGGGTAGGAGGAGGGGGATGGCTATTACCTTTTAAGTTCAACACAGTTAGAATTGAATTTTGATTCCCTTCGAAGGATAGGTCCAAGTGGTTGAATTGTCCTCACGAGCTATGCATTCTTTTAAATAAATAAAAAATCTCTGATGTTTTATTTCTGTGGTAGCCAGTCCTTATTATGATGCATGCTGCTGTTTATAAGGTCAGCTACAAAGAGACATATTTACCTTGCATATTTTTGACCTTGATCTTTACTTCCTCAGGAATGAACCAGATGGCGTTGAGTCAGGAGTACAGAATCTCAGATTCCACTGCCTTCAATTGTTTTTGTTTATTATTAATAATAAAATGATTTTATTGGTGACATGCTTTTTAAAAAAATATTTCTTATTGTATGTTCACCCTCTCCCTCCACATCAACAAACGTTCGCTAAGTACATTTGTGATTTTCTAACATAAATGGTAGCTAGATAGTTGCCTTAAAGTAGAACATACTGGTTTTATTCTCTTCAACTATACATTTCTCCCAATTATTGATTGCACTTCACCCCATTTTATTTCAGGGTTCTCTGGTCACAGTTAACATGATGGTTTTGAGCAGAATACTAGGTACTAATGCAGCAAAAGAAAATGTGGGTGAAAGTGTGAGCTGCAAATGATTACTGTGTCATTCACTACATGTTAGAGAGCTGCCCTTGAAAGTATTGTTCCCTTAAATGGTTGGGACAAGCTTTGCCCATGCACTATTATTATACAATCATTTGTTTACTGAGCCTGGTATATTTGTGGAACAAGATAATATAGTGTTACAAAGAAAGAGTGCTGACCAGAATGTTCAGTGTTACTGCAATGAGATTGGAACACAGGTATTTAAAGCTTCTGTAAATGGAAATAACAATTACATTTACAGATTGGAAACAGTCAAAAGATGGTCAATATTGAAGGCACAAAATGGATTGTTGCAGTTCATTTCCACTGATAGTAGGTGTGATAGGTGGAGTGTTATTCTCTTTAGTCACGTCACCCAAATGTGTTCACTCCATAGCTTATCAAACAAATTAGATAAGTACAGCATATGTTTAAGGAGTACTGCAGAAATATTAAATTTCAAGTAATGGTTTCAATTTGATTTCATTATGAGAGAAAGAAAGAAAGTACAAGAAAGTATGAATCTTGTTCCAAATAATGTCTCTTCAAATTTGCAATTTCTTTACTGGATTAAACAGCCCTGACTTGGAGAAACTTGCCATCTTCTGCCAAAGCATATTATGTTGCATTTATTTGCATCTATTAGTATACATTAAGTCTTTTTAAAATGGGTATGGGTGCATCTTAATGTTATTGGCTAACTTCTAAAAGTGGCTTCTCAGAAATGTTCTGTCTTGCAGGTGGAAAATTTATCCCAAAATTTTTATTTCGTATCTTTTCATTTCAATGAACAAGAACAAATATTACTGCTATTATGAATTTTATATCAAGAAGTCTCATAGCACCAGGTTAAAATTCAACAGGTTTATTGGAATCATCAGCTTTTAGAATGCTGCACCTTCCATCAGGTGAGTTTTTGTTAAAACCTGTTTTAAATCCCACTGACATGAAGGAGCAGCACTCTGAAAGCTTGTGATTCCAAATAAACCTTTTGGACTTTACCCTGGTGTTGTGAGACTTCTCATTGTGCCCACCCCAGTCCAATTCCAGCATCTCTATTTCACGTATTTTACATTGATTTAAGTAGGTACTACTATATGTTAATTTTTTTTTCTTGACCTTCCCTGAATATCCTGACTTTTGGTCACATATTCCACCAATAATGATACTTTGCTCAAGTAGCCATTATTCGTAAGAACCAAAGAAATAGGAACAGAAATAGACCTGATATCCCTCAAGTGTGCTATTCCATTCAGTACAGCCATGTAGGTTGATTTCCCCCCGCTCTGGCTGGGTGGGATTGGGAGGTTCCATGTTTCTATATTTTTGATTGCGGTGCCCTTTTAAAAGGAGTGTTCCGATCTGTCAGGAGCAAAGATTGTTGGCATGAGCCCACCTCAGCAGCACAGCACATGCGGCCCCCACCTGGATCATCAGGATCAACCAGAAGATCTTGCCAGCGTGCACAACCCTTCGAGGCTGGATAATTCCAAGAATTCACAATTTTCTGAGTGAATAAATTTCTCCTTGTCTCAGTCCAAATGATCAACCCTGATCCTGAGACAATACCACTGTGTTGTAGATTCTCCAGTCAGGGAAGACAGCTCTTTTGAGCCCCTTCAGATTCTTGAACATTTCAATGAGCTCACCTCATTTTTTTAAACTCCAATTACTATAGGCGCAATTTACTGAGCCTCTCATCACAACCCCTCATCCTTCATTGTAATGCCTCCAAAGCAGATACTTCTTTCCCTAGATATGGAAAGCAGAACTGTGTGCAATACTCCTTTTGTGATATGATCAAAAAGTATATTAATGTAATAAGACTTCCTATTTCTTGTATTCCAATGCCATTGTAATCGAGGCAATATGCCATTTGCCTAATTGTTTGCTGTGCCTGCTAACTTTCTATATTTCCTGCACAATTATACCAAAGGTTTTTTTTGAAAAATCAACATTTTGAAGTTTCACACCTTTGTAAAAAAAAACTGTTCTCACTTAAGGTAAATAATCTCACACTTCCCTCACTTCCTATTCCATCAGAGACAACAAATACTTATGTTTTATTACAGCAGATAATTAATGTTTCTACATCACTGGGTATTTCTGTCAAAGGGGCAACTATTTTAGTGAATCTTCACCATTAATTCTATTACATATGCATCTTTTGTCATATCACCTATCATGCATTGAATAATACGTTGCATTGCATTCCATGGGAGCTACTGAGGATCTTCAAATTATTTCTTTCCCTAGATTACAAATTGACAGATAAGTGCATTTCCTGCAGGTAAGTGGTAGATACCAGCTCTGTTTGGAAGTATTCCTAAAGGTTTGAGCGCATAACCTCCTATGTCCAGCATCCCTGCCAAGTTAAACAAGTATTTTTCCATTTTCAATGTTTTATAATAGATCAAGAAATGTTCAAAGAAAGTGAAAGGAAACACAAATTTTTCTAATGTTCTTATGGTTTTTCACTTAGTTGCTCACAGTAGTGTCTGAGAGTTTAATTCTTGGCGACTCCAGACCAATTCTGGAGGATTGACAATTATAATAAGTGGTGAAATTCCTTCACAAAGCCAGGAAAAGGTTTTACATAAGAAAATAAGGAGTAGGCCATTTAGCCCTTCAAGCCTGCCCTGCCATTCAATAAGATCATGGCTGATCTGTCCAAAAAATAATTTCTGATCAGCTCGAGATGATTTCTCCACTTTTAGTCCTATTTCTTCAGTACTATGCCTTTACTAATTATAATTATCTTAATTTCTTCGTTTGCATTAGATCCTTGGTGTCCTGCTCTTTCAGGATTTTTTTTGTATCCTCTACCATGAAAAGATAGAATGTATTTATTCAATATTGCTTTTATTTCCTTATTCCTTTTTCCCCATTATAATTTTTCTTGTTTCTGTGAGAGACCCACATTTACTTACTTTATTGTTGTTTGTCAATTCATGCTATGATAAAATTAGAGGCTATGTCTACCTTCATTTTGGTAGTGGCAACAGTTCAAAAATAACTAATTGGTCATGAAGAGCCTTTTGCAGCAGGAAGAAAACCAATTGACCCATCATGTTGATGCCAACTAATTTCGTAGTGCAATTCAAAACAAAACTAATCAGAGCCTTAGATATGATCATCAAGTCTTAGATTGGTACAGCACATAAGGGAGCCATTTGGCCCATGGTGCCTGTGCCATCTCTTTGAAAGAGCAATTGAATTAGTTCTACTCTCTTGCACCTTCTCCATTGTTCTGCAGATATTTCCACCTCAAGCAATCAACTAATTCCTGATTAAATCTGCTTCCATCATTCTTTCATATGTGGAGATGCCGGCATTGGACTAGGGTGGCCACAGTAAGAAGTCTCACAACAACAGATTAAAGTCCAACAGGTTTATTTGATAGCATGAGCTTTCAGAGCACTGCTTCTTCATCAGGTGAGTGGGAGTTGGGTTCACAAACAGGACATATATAGATACAAATTCAATTACAAGACAGTGGTTAGAATGCAAATTTTAGCAGATAACCAAGTCTTTGCAGATACAGACAATGCCAGTGGAGAGAGGGTTAAGTACGGGTTAAAGACGTGTGAATTGTTTCAAGCTAGGATAGTGAGATTTTGCAAGCCTAGGCAAATCCAGGAGTTGTAAGTAGTGACATGAACCCAAGATCCTGGATGAGGTTGTCCTCGTGTTTGGCTATCAGTTTCTGCTTGGCAATTCTGCATTGTCGTGTATCTTGAAGGCAGCCTTGGAGAACACTTACCCAAAGGCCAGATGCTGAATGGCCATAACTGCTGAAGTGTTCCCCAACAGAAAGGGGTCACTCCTGCCTGTGATTGTCAAGCAATGTCCATTCATCCATTGTCCAACCATTACCTTGTAATTAAATTTGTGATTATATATGCCCTGTTTGTGAACCCAACTCCCACTCACCTGACGAAGAAGCTGCACATCGAAAGTTCGTGCTACCACGTAAACTTGTTGGACATTAATCTGATGTTGTGAGACTTGTTACTATATCATTCTTTCAGGCAGTACATTTCCAGATCCTAATAATTCACTGCATAATTTCTCTTCCTCTTGGAACCCCTGGTTCTTTTGCCAATTATTATAAATCAATGTCCTATGGAACTCCCTGCAATGACTAAAAACAGTAGGTGAAATCTTACCATATTATATCAAAGGGTCAGGCTCAGACTGAAAACCAGAATGTAAATCTCCAGCTGCACAGACAGTCTTCTGTCCAGATCTTGAACCTTTTAGCATCAAAAAAATCAGTGTGTGGAATTTATGTTGCCAGTCTGGTAGGGTAGGGCCAGATGGTGCTGGTTTTGCTAGCTCCATAGTGATAGGAGAACCTTTTTTAAAGGGGACTCCAATCAGCATTAGAATTAAACATTTCTCTGCAGTGGGATTGGAGAAGATTGCTCTCTTTATCCCAGCACAATCTTCAGTGCCTCACCCCACCCCTGCCCCTCCAAACTGGCACAATTTTCAGATACCGCCCCCCACCATCACAACCTCAAAGTTATCACCACCATGCCTGCAATCTCCTGCCTCACTCTCCTCTTCCCTGCACCACGCGTAACTGGAAATCAGACACATCCTTGGCACTATCCCTGGCACAGGTTGGCAACCTGGCAGTGCTGACCTATACCAGTGGGCAATGATGCCAAGGCACTTCATGGGCGTGTTCCTCTCCCCCCAGAAGCTATACTTAATTTTGTGCTCCCCTCAACTGAATTTTATTCTTAAAAAGCTGTTGTAAACCTTACTGACATGACAGCACATCGATGAGATTTAAATATTCAATGAAGAGAGATTTATGTGGTGGAGAGACTGGATAATAGTAAAATGTATTTAAGTCTATTAAAATTACATTCTTGCCCTTTGTGTGATTGCACTGGCAAGGGGCAGGTAAAATATTTGGAGAGAATTGCATTCCTTAATCCTCTCCAGATTTTACGCCCATGTTGCTGTTCTCCCTGCCAGTGGACATGGGCTGAAAATCGCTCCAGTTTCTTTTTACTTATTCTATCCAAACCTTTCCTGATTTTGAGCATTTATATTAAACCTCCCGTTAATCTTCTCTACTCTGAGGGGGAAAAAAAATCTCAACTTCTCTAATCCCTCCCTCTAACTGAAATCTTTTATCCTGAGTACAATTCTAGTAAATTTCCTTCTCCATCTTCTCCAAGGCCTTGACATCTGTCCAAAAGTGTGGTGCCCAGAATTGACCACACTAATCCAGCAGGGGCCTAACCAATGGTTCTCTTTTCCATAACTTCTTTGATTTTTTAAATCTAAGGATCCCAGATGCCTTGATAGGCTAACTGGACTATGGTTCTATGAACATGGTTGCTGTGATACTACAGAGTTAGGCGCAAGAGCATTTAGGTATTTCTGACTTTCCTTCCATGACAGTAAAGTGTAATTTGAAGTTGAGCAAATGGCAATAAAACATGTTGCCAAATAGTTCTGCTTTATTTGTGCAAAGTGGAAGGGCATGCAACATCTAAGAGCGATTTGATAGATTGCGGGGTTATAAAGAGAGGGAAGTAATGCGAGGGAGAAAGCTCAGGTCCACACTGAACAGTCACAAAACATTTTGAAGGATTTGAACTCTAACAAGAACTGAAGCTTTGAAATTCCATTTCTCCACTTCTCTCTCATCCTCTAGGTGCTCCTTAAGCAAAACAAAATGCTTGAAAATCTTTTCTTAAAACCTACTTCTTTCATCAAATTACTGCTCAGTGTCAAATTTTGGTGATAATGCTTCTGCTAATAGTGCTTTATAAATATTGGTTTATGCTGTTGAATATCTGAGAGTGGTTGGTGTATCTTAAGTTGCCCTGCAATTTTTCTTCCACCTGGTTGAATGATGTAGGTAATGAGGAAGCTTCAGTTGGGGTATGTATGAGTCCATACTGATGATCAGGATGATGATCATAGAATCTCTATAGTGCAGAAGCCCATTGAGCCTACACCAACAACTATCCCATCCAGGCCCTATCCCTATAACTTCATACATTTACCCTGCTAGTCCCCTGACACTAATGGACAATTTAACATGGCTAATCACCCTAACCTGCATGTCTTTGGAGTGTGAGAGGAAACCGGAGCACCCGGAGGAAATTCATGCAGACTCAAGGAGAATGTGCTAACTCCACACAGACAGTGACCCGAGGCCAGAATCGAACTCAGGTCTCTGGAGTTGTGAGGCAGCAGTGCTAAGCACTGTGCCGCCATGCAGCATCATGATATACTTTGTGGACTCTCCATCACAACACTCAGGAAACTGAATCTCTGGCTGTTGCCCAACAAAGGTATAATAAACTTGTGCCCAGCTGTGACTTAACAGCCAACTAATAATGACTGTCCTCCTTGGGAAGAGTTAAGCAGATTTTCTATACTGTCAGTGTGGCTTCAGAGTGATAACTCTGTGGCACACAGCAAGATAACATTTTTTGCACATAAAGATGAATGGCCGTAGAGCTCTGTGCCTGAATCTATTTCTCTGAAATTGCAAGTGCCTTTGCACTGCACAGTGTAACTAGGTGTTGGCAGCTGCTCTTCACATTTCTGCAGACATCAGTCTCAGAGCAGTAGCACAATGTAACTATGGCTTAAGACATGAAATCCACCAGTCTTATTTCTGTCTGTTGAACCTCACTTAACCACAAACGTGTGGTTGCTGTGATGCTTTATGGTGCTGTGCACTCCAAAAGAATACACATTATTTATGGCTTTATATTAGCACAATTGTCCCTGTCACATTTATCATGAGTGCAGTTTATTTAAAAAAAAATTCCCTGACTGTGCAGATTTACATCATGTGCAGATTCAACCAGCAGAGGGCAGTTTTCAATGAGAGTGCAGAGTGTGACCCAGGATATGATGCAAAGCTTTTTCTTGATCAATGAGGATAACTTCAACATTTGATACTAAAAGGAAGTGATATCAAATCAGTTATCTGTTGTGCATCCCTCCCAGTTTAATCAAGGGATTAACTTTTAATTTTTATAGTTAAACACTTCAAAAAATACATTGTGTCTTTTAATTATCAAAAGCACATATCAATTAGAAATCCCACAATGTAGAAGGAGGCTATTTGGCTCATGGAGCCTGCACAGAATCCCAGCCAGGCCCTTTCTCCATAACTCCACATATCTACCCGGTAATCCCTCTAATCTACGTATCCTGGGATACTGAGAGGCAATTTAGCATAGACAATCAACCTAACCCGCACATCCTTGGAGTGTGGGAAAAAATTGGAGCGTCTGGAGGAAACCCGGAGGACAAGGAGAGAACGTGCAAATTCCAAATATGACCCAAGCTGGGAATCGAACCTAGGGCCTTGGCACTGTGAGGCAGCAGTGCTAATCACTGTGCAAGAATGCCAATTAAAATAGTAAATGTGCCAAGTTTGGTGGCATTTAAGAGGTTAGTAGATAAGTTTATGGATGAAAGGGGAATGGTTTAGGTTAGAGGGTCACTGCTTGTTCCTAATTGGTCGGCGCAACATCGAAGGCCGAAGGGCCTGTTCTGTGCTGTAATGTTCTATGTTCTAAAGCCTGGTATGAATTATTGGTTTGGATGTTATGTGGCAAGATGAGGAAATCATAGGAGCCCAGTCTCATGAAAATGTCAGGGGTGAGCCCATCCCCACCTCCAATTTACTGGCTCACCCCACAGCTATTTAATAGCCTTCGATAAATGGAAAGCAGTCAAATAGGCAGGCAGTTTCTGGTCTCAGAGGTATCTCTGGGCATGTTGGCTCTGCTAGGATTGTAGCAAGCTCTGTGTGCTGCAATGGAACAAGATATATCCAAGGCCTTGCCAGGCCAGACTAGGGTGGAGTGGGTCAGAGTGAACAGGGTGGGAGCAGAGTGTGGAAGGATTCTGAAAGTTTGTGAGATATTCTGTTGGGTACACCCCTTGCCTTTCTCCACCCTCCACCCTCCACCCTCCACCTCCCCCCTACACAGCACCATCTTAACCATCTGCCAGCTTGCCCGATAAAGCCTGCACTGGATACTTGAATCTATTATACTAGTGGTAGCAGGTGGCACTACTGCCTCAGAGTATCAGGGGCCCAGGTTCAATTCCAGCCTTGGATGATTTTTTATGTGAGATTGCACATTCTCCCCATGTCTGCAGGGTTTCTTTCTGCTCCAGTTTTCTCCCACAGCCCAGTAGGTTAGGTAGATTGACAATGGTAAAGTTGCCCCTTGGCATCCTGTAATAACTCCACAGAGGTGAAAGTCCTGTCACCAAGTTACCATATATCTGTACACAGCCAGCTCGCCAGTTGTTCCCTGCTGAATGCGAGGTGGGAGTCTGACACACCTGCTTTAAATAGGGAGCATGAAGCTCCCTGATTTAACCATTAATTAGGATTCATCGGGTACTTATTTTTAAGTACCAACAAATTAGACAAGATCAAATTAACTTAGGTACAGCCCCCCCAAAAGGAGAGGAGGAGCCCAAACCAAATAACAAAGTAGAAAGGAAACTCAAAACATCAAATTAAAAAGTGATTATTGGGGTCTATAATACACCCCAGCCCCTACAGTGCCCTGCAGGCACAGAAGGCATCAACTGTGCCTGTGGACACTGCATCTACCTCACCTGGCTATACCTGGTTATACCTGGTTGCAAATATAGGATACCTGGCTGCAAATATAGCTGTGGTAGAGGGCAGAGAGTCAGGGTGGATGGCTCCCTTGAACACCCGCTGCCTGGGCCTGTTGATGCCTCGCCTTGCCAGACCCAAGAGCAGGTTCACAAGGAGGTCCTCCTTCTGACCCACTCTCCTTCGCACCAGATGCCGATAAATCAGGAGCATGGGGCTGAAGTGCAAACAAAATATCAATAAAAGATTTTTCGGAAAACTGAAAAGGTTGTGTAACCTATAATACAAAATGTGAACGTGGTCCATGATTCCCCAAAATAGACCCATCAGGTAGTTCATACACTAGCAAGCTGATCTCATTAGCCTGGCTGAAGTCATCACATGTTGAAGTATATATAGGTTAGGGGGATTAATGAAATAAATGCACAGGGTTACAGAAATAGGCTGGGGAGCCTGGGTAAGATGCTCTGTTGGAGAGTCGGTAAAGACTCGATGGGCCAGATGGTCTCCTTCTGCACATAGGGATTCTATGAAAGCCTATAAATGACTATAAATTAGCCACTTAAAGGTCTCTGATGACCCAAGGGCAGGTAGACCATTGGTTCAAAGAGCAAAGAAAATTATAGCATAGGAACAGGCCCTTCAGCCCTCTAAGCCTGCACCAACCATGCTGTCTTTTTAATTAAAACTCTCTACCATTCTGGGGACTATGCCCTTTTACTCCTATCCTATATTTGTCAAGACCACGCCTTAAAAGTCACTATCATATCCGTTTCCACTACCTCCTCTGGCAATGAGTTCCAGGCACCCACTATGTAAAAAAAAAATCTGTCTCGTATATCTCCTTTAAACCTTGCCCCTCACACTTAAACCTGTGCCCACTAATAACTGACCTTTCCACCCTGGGAAAAAGCTTCTGATTATCCATTCTATCCATGATTCTTCACAATCCCGCAGACCTCCATCAGGTCTGTTTGGATTAACTGTGTCACAGATGTAGCAAGCAGGTTGCTGTTGGTAATGGTGCCAATGGCATTGCACCCAATTTTATGGCTTCCCTCCATCAATCTGTCCTGTGGAAGGGCTTTAAAATCCACATCATTTTTTTCTATTTTGAAATAGCGATGGAACTGAGCAATTTGAAAAATTCATTAAGCACGACAGTTCTGATAAAATATGTTAACATGGGAGAAGGAAATGCATTTTTAAGTACTTTCTAAACTAAGGAAGACACTAGTTAGACCTCAGCTGGAGTATTGTGTATAGTTTTGGGTGCCACACTATAGGAAGGATGCAAACGCATTGGAGAGAGTGCAGTAGTGATATACAAGAATGGTTCCAAGGATGAGAAATTTCAGTTATGAGAATAGGTTGGAGTGATTGGGATTGTTTCCTTGGGGAGAAGAAGGCTGAGAAATTTGATAGCGATGTTCAAAATCATGAGGGGACTGGTAGATAGGGAGAAATTGTTCCTGGTCATAAAAGGACCAAGAAAAAGAGGACACAGATTTAAAGTGACTGCAAAAGAAGCAAGTGTGATGTGAGAAAGAACATTTTCACACAGTGACTGGTTTGGGTTTGGAATGCACTGCCTAGAGGTGTGGTAGAGGTAGGTTCAATTGAGATATTCAAGAGGGCATTAGATAATTATTTGAAGAGAAGCAATGTGCAGAGGTATGGGAAAAGGCATGAGAATGGTACTCTACTATGATGTTCGTTTGGAGAGCTGGTCTGACACAGTGACCAAATTCTGCACCTTAACAATTCTGTTATTCTGTATTGACAGAGAAATCAATATAATAGCAAAGTAGATTTGTTAACTCCTTTACTGGAGTTTGTCAGTCAACTCATTAACTGTTCACACATGTCTATTCTGTGGTTTTCACACTGAATGTTTGACCCTTTCTTAAATGCTGGAAACACCATTCAGTCCATCAATAAGCATACAACATAATTTTGGAAGTACTAAAGGAAACAACAAGTATCTGATCCAGAACTTGTGCATGATGTGTAAAAGAGTGAAAAATAAGCAGTTAGTTTTGTGGAAGTATTATGTTTAATTATTAGGGGATAACGTCTGGAGGAAAAATGTTTGAATTATATTCTGAATCAGAGGATGTCACTTCTGTAGCACTATTTTGTTTAAACAGAATCATTTCTACAAGGGTCTTTTACCTGTTCTGCTTAGCAACAGATCAGCTATAATAGTAGGTCACAATCTGTTTCTTTTACACTATCCTCACACATCCACTGGAATTTGTCTAAACAACTCTAACATCCATCATCCATCTACACTTAAGTTGACTTCTCTGTCTGCTACCTACTTTAAGAGACATCTTTAGATTTTCAGCTCTGATCAAATGAATAATATGCTGACATTTTCTTTCTTGATGTCATATTTTAGAGTTATTTTTGTTCTTTCAATCCCAAAAAACCTCTTCATATATGGTCTATGTGGATTTTTTTCGCAAATGTCTCAACATTCACATTTCAGATTCATATTTTCTTCTGCAGATATTTGCTAAATCGATTTTTGAGTCATACAGGAAAGTGGATGAAATCTACCTTATAAGCTTTTCTCTTGTTATAAGCTTGAGCTTTCTTGTTGTTAATATATCTTTCATCTTCACAAAATTATTTATGGCTATCGCTATCCTTCTTCTAGCTTTGGCATTGCATCTATCATCTTCTGTTATAAATAGACAAATTTACCTACCGGTTCCAATATGACACCATCCACTTAAATCTTTATACTAGTTTCTTCTGATGTATTCCTTCTAACTACCATTATATTTGTTATTTTGTTGTTCATCTGAATCTATATTCTAAACTTCTAGATTTTACTTAATCTATAATATTTTATAGGTGCTCTTCTGATTTTGCAAGTAAAGCTGTGTCATCAGTTTATGTTCTTGCCTTCAATTTTTACCCCTGAAAATAACTCTGACTGAATATTTGCTCTGTGAACTGATTGAATAATTTTTGACAACAATACACAGTCGTTTCATCCTCTTCTCTTCATTGAAACATGCTTGATTGTTCTCCTAGCTTGCTGCTCACTATTGGTCCCAGTATAGGCTGTGGATAAATCTCACATCTTTAATGTCAATGTCACATTACAGCAACATGTCTATCAACAGCACCTTTACAATCAGGTCTTATATGATGAAAAGAGGGCATGAATTGAGTGTGCATGCCCCAACAGACATGCTAAGAATTTGAATGTGGTTGGTGTTGGTACTTGAAGAGCCAGCTCATGAGAAATGGTTGTATCATTTGGTCTAAGGGAAAAGATAAGATGAGATAAATTTGTATGACAAGAGCATGTGGCATTATTTGAGTTAACGTTCTTCTTTCTCTTCTCCAGGTAGCAAGCTCAATTATTCATTTTACTAAGGGACGGAGCAAGGAGGTCCAGGTCTACCTCATCCAGAACAGTGATCAAACTCTGTGTTGTTGGCACTATCCTGAACGACATGCTAGCTATTTAGTCAACTGAGCTAACCAAACCCTCATTAACACATTAATGTTTTCATTGATGAGGTTCTTGTAAGTTTAAATATTTTTATCTGTGTTGCTGTTAATGTATTGCTTTTGGAATGCAAGATTCAACAATTAACATCAAACACTCTTGCAGTTGGTAATAACAATAAAATGATTTTTTTTTCCCATTCTCACTATCTGTAAAGCAATATTTTGTACTCCTAACTGTGAATGTTCAACATAAAAAAAACAACTGAAAAGCAATATCAACAAGGCAAAATATTGAACAATCTAAGGCAAATGTTGGAAGTATATTAAAATTTCTGTAATCTTTTCTTTTGGTCTGTACTTGTGTCTCCACATTTACACTTTTGTATTTTGAGTGCTTTTTTTAAAGTGGAGTCCTGCTGCAATGTTTCTCTTTGTGGGACAGGAATTACCATAATCTTCTTAGTAGGAATCGTGTGGCTGTAAAACGGCATAAGTGAAATCCTTGCTATTGATGGCAGCCTTTACTGTCTAAAGAGACTGCACCTGCAATCCTAGCCTGTACACTTTCTGAACTTTAGTAGCTTCTTATGTGCATTGTTGCTAATTGATTCATCTGGATTTTTTTCTAAAAGGAACCGGGCAGGGCTAACTTGATAATTAGCATTATCTAATCTGCATTGGTTTTGGTGCTTTTTGTCTCATTCCCAGTACTTTGCATTTCTCATGATTATTAGTGTCTTATGGATGTCTATTTGAAAGCAGAGTATTTAGCTACTGACTGGCTATTGTAGCCACTGACTGGTCGACGTAGCCACAGTATTTATACAGCTATTCCTGTTAAGATTCTGCACACCAAGATGTTGATGATTTAGCAATCATAATGCTGCTGAAAACTAGAGAAGGTGGTTAGACTTGCTCTTGTTGAAAATAATCATTGCCTGACACCTGTGTGGCATGAATGTCACTTGCCACTTATCAGTCCAAGCTGCAACATTGTCCAAGTCTTGCTGCATGAGGGCAAGGACTGTTTCAGTATCTGAAAAGATTTGAGTAGAGGTGAACACTGTATAATCATCAGCAAACTTCCCCACATCTAACCTCTTCTGATGGAAGGACGATCAATGATGAAGCAACTAAAGATGGCTGTCTCGGACAATCTCTAAGGAAAGCTTTGGAGAGAGTGCAAAAGAGGTTCACCAGGATGTTGTTTGGTCTCAAGGCTGTTGCGTATTAGGAGAGGTTGAATAAACTAGGATTGTTTTCACTGGAAAGATGGAAGCTGAGGGGAGATCAGATAGAGTTCTACAAAATTAGGAGAGGCATAGATAGGGTGGATAATCAGAGACTTTTTCCAAGGGTGGAAGTATCAGTTACAAGGGAGCACAGTTCAAATGAGAGGGGAAAGTTTAAGGGAGATGTAAGCGGAAAGTTTTTCACACAGAGTGGTAGGTCCCTGGAACACGCTGCCAGAGGAGGTGATGGAAGTAGGCACATTAGCAAACTTTAAGCAATATCTGGATGGGTACGTGAATAGGGAGGGAATAGAGGGCTACGGTCATCCATTGGGTACTTCTGATTAAAGTTGATTGCAAATACTTCAGCCTCGTCTTTTGTGCACATCCTGGGATCTGTCGTCATTGAGGATGGAGTGGGGGAAGGTAGATGAATCCTTCTCCCCCTGTTAGTTAATTTAGTTCTAATGTATCTTTGGTGAAAAACAACTCAGTTATGCATGAATTCTAGAGATCTATTTCTCAATGCAAAAATGCAGCATTTTATACATGTAAAATGATGGTGCTGCCTTTCTTATTAAACCGTGTTGAAAATAGAGAAGCTCTATCATTAATAGTACTGTGCTGTATTGCAACAAAGATTTTGAATGAAAGGGTTTAGTCCTATTCCTGTGCACCGCTGAAACCTTCTGAGGGATGAATTTCTTTGCAGTCGGCCCAGGGCTGCAGGTCTTTCATTGGATTCGCTATTCAGAATCAGGGACAGATCATTCCAGTAAGCCGGTAAATGGAGATAAGCACTCTACAATCTCTGTAAAAACAGGATAAGAAAATAAGCAAATTGTCACAAAGAAAGATTATTTGTTAGAAGCCAGAAGTCAGTTAAGAGGAGATAACAGAACATAATGTTGTTTGAACTACAGTACTTCAAACATATTTTATTGACAATGTACCATGAATTAATTCGTTCTAATTTATTTGCATAATGCATCAACTTAAATTATACATATAACAATAATAGCATATTCAGTAGCTGCAAGAGAAGATATAAAGTTAGGCAGGAAGAAATGGGTTTTGTCTAAATTGCATGCCAACTTGACAATCTTGATTGATTAAAAAGGGAAGGAATGGATATCTGTGGCAATTTTTCACAGTCATCAGTTTTTACTGTCAGCCAGCAACATTTTTGCATCTTGAGTTAAAAGGTTTGTGCATTTAAGCCCCACTCCAGAGACTGGAGCATATAATCTATAATGACACCTTTAGTGCTGCATTGTAAATTTCGACTACATGCAAAATTATTTATATGCAAAATCATGGTACATTTTAGACAAATTTAAAATGATAGCATCTAAACTACAGGGTTGATATACAATGCTATTAAAATTACAGATGCTGCCGTGGCAACATTCAGAAGGGAAGATTTCAAGTACGTGAAGGGACAGGAAACGGGAATTCTCCACAGAGTAGAGAAATTAAGGGAAGGTCCAATCAAGATGTTCAAAAAATTCAGAATAATGAGTTGCTTTAATGGACTATATAAAAAGAAACTGTTTACATAACATTGGATCTGACACTCCACTGCAACACTGAAGGAGCACTGGAGTTTGGGGCTTTCAGACAAGACTTGTAGGAGACTTACTATTTGAAGAAGAGCAGTGGAGTTCTGATGTTCTGACCAGTATTTATCCCTCACTTAAAAACAGATTGCTTGCTTACATACTTCACTGTGGGCTGTGAGAATTTTTTTTTAGAGCAATACAGCATGGGAAACAGGCCCTTCGGCCCAACGAGCCTGCGCCGCCGTCACAACTATATAGTAACAATTCCTTTATCCTATTCTAATTTTAGGTTATTCCTAATATGGAAGAGTCTCAATGTAGGGACAATTTGTTTCCCAATCAGCCTAAGAGCGAATTTTTTGGGATGTGGGAGGAAACCGGAGCGCCCGGAGAAAACCCACGCAACCACGGGGAGAACGCGCAAACTCCCGCAGACACCAGCCCAATTCCAAGTGTCTGCACAGCCACAGCGATAGTCACTGAGCTGTCATGGTGCCCTTCAGATGGTCCAGATAAAGCACTCATTTACAACATGAAGCACCAGGCAACCCATGAATCAACATCCAAGAGCTGTCCTCGCACCACCTGCCGAATGCATGCTCCTTGTTGGTCAAGTACGGACCGAATTACCTGTGGAAAAAAAGCCATAGTTAAACAGTCCTACTATATCCCTCTATCTGCATACCGCTCATGTGGCTGTCCAAGAGACCCTTAAACAGCCCTAGCGTGCCTGCTCCCACCACCTTACTCGGCAGTGCATTCCACACCCCCACTACCCTTTGTGTGAAAAACTGCCCTCTAATATTCGTCTTATACCTAGCCCCCCTCACCCTAAGGCCATGACCCCTCGTCCTATCCATTTCTGAAGGTGGAAAAAGTTTACCACCATTTACTCTATCTATACCCCTTATAATCTTATACACCTCTATTAGATCCCCTCTAAGCCGACGTCTTTCAAGGGAAAACAACCCCAGTCTATTTAATCGTTCCTCATAAGACAGTCCTTCCATACCAGGCAGCATCCTGGTAAACCTCCTCTGCACTCTCTCCAAGGACTCCACATCCTTCCGATAGTACGGCGACCAGAACTGGACGCAGTATTCCAAGTGAGGCCTAACCAACGTTCTATACAATTGCAACATCAAACTCCTACTCTTGTATTCTATACCCTTTTCTATGAAAGCTAACATACTATACGCTTTCTTTATCACCTTCTCCACCTGTGAAGACACCTTCAGAGACTTGTGAACCTGCACCCCCAAGTCTCTCTGCGTCTCTATACTCCGTATAGTTTTACCTTTTATCCTATAACTCTCTTCTACATTTTTCCGGCCAAAATGCATCACCTCGCATTTATCCGGATTAAATTCCATTTGCCATCTATCTGCCCAGTCTACCAACCTATCTATGTCCTGTTGTATTGCCTGGCACTGCTCCTCTGTACCGCCAATCCAAGCATCTTAGTGTCATCAGCAAATTTGCTGATCTCACCACCTACCCCAACTTCCAAGTCGTTTATGTAGACCACAAATAGAAGAGGACCTAGTACTGAGCCTTGTGGCACTCCACTAGTGACAGGCTTCCAGTCGGAAAAAGAGCCTTCCACTACTACCCTCTGTCTCCTCCTCCCGAGCCAGTTCTCGACCCATCTACGTACCCGGCCCTGTATCCCATGCGCCTTCACCTTCTCTATCAGTCTACCATGAGGAACCTTGTCAAACGCCTTACTGAAATCCATGTAGACGACATCAACAGCATGTCCTTCATCAACTGTTTTTGTCACTTCTTCAAAAAATTCCACTAGATTTGTAAGACAAGACTTCCCCTTGACGAAGCCATGCTGCGTATCCCTGATCAGATCGCAGCGCTCCAGATGCTCATACATCCTGTCCCTAAGGATCCTCTCCATTAGCTTACCTATAACTGAAGTCAAGCTCACCGGCCTATAGTTCCCTGGGTGATCCCTCTGACCTTTTTTAAACAACGGTACTACGTTTGCTATCCTCCAGTCCTCTGGGACCTCACCTGTGTCCAAGGAAGAGACAAAGATTTGCGTCAGAGGCCCAGCTAGTTCTTCCCTCAACTCCCTTAGCAGCCTGGGGTAAATGCCATCAGGCCCCGGAGCTTTATATGTCTTTAAGCTGCCTAATTAATTTGCTGTGTATAGTTTAATTTCACTGTTTAAACCCATGATAGAAAAATTTAAGATTGCTCTCTCCCATGATAGCCTGTGGGTGCACTATGTAATTTGCTCTTCATGAAAGGGTTGAAAGCCAAATTTGTTTTATTCGTTATTTTTTAAGGGGAGTCTTTGCAAAAGGGGAGTGCAGGGGGGGCTATGCAAAATGGTGGATGCCGGGCGCTGGAGGTGCAGTATGGAGGGGTCTGCTAAGGGATTCATCGGGAGAGTCCTGATGCCCTGATCCTCCAATGTTGGTGTGGGAGTAGAATGTGTCACTGATGATAGGTTCTCAATTCGCTGAGAGATCAAGGTACCAAAGCACTATGAAGCTGGTTTCCCCAGCAAGCTTATACTCACACACCCCTCTTCCAATGTGAATCTCCCTACTGCCAAAAAAACTGACAGGGAGAGCAAATTCTTCTGTTCTGTCCACCGTGGAAATCATCACAGACGAGGGGCGGACCATGGAAAGGTCCAGTGACCTTGGGCAGGATTTTCCAGTTTCAGGATGTATGTGGCAAGAAGATTGCAGTGCCAAATTCACCCCCAAAAAAGGTGTAATACACCCATTTTCAGACTTTGACAATTTTGGGGGTACAGAGTTTCTGCATTAGACCTTCCACCTTCCACAAACTTTGCCAATTTGGATTTCAGCTGTCCGTGCATGACCCCAGCACCATTTTCTATCATTTTAACATTGGGTTAATTATTCAGCTAACAACAGTGTTAACACAGAAGAGGATAAATTGTAAACTGCTTCAAACATTTGATTGGAAAACATGACACCTTGTGTGTTGGAAATTCTAAATGGACCAATCAACGCCTCAAAGGGAAAGATAGGGACCATGTATAACACTTCACCAGCTAGGGAGATACACAAACAGGTTGCATTCAGATTAAATGGAAGTGAACTATTTTCGTCTTTTGGGGGATTCCAGAACAAGGGGCCATAATCTTAAAATTAGACTCAGGCCCTTCAGAGATGATGCCAGTAATCACTCCTTCACACAAAACCTGGAATTCCTCCTTCCCAAGTATCTGTTAAGGGTGGGGCTGCGAGGGGAGAGGGGAAGTCAATTGAAAATTTCAAACTTGAGATTGATAGATTTTTGTTAAGTAAAGATATTGAGGTTGTGAGTCCAAAGTGAATAGATGGAGAAGGTACAGATCTGTGTGATTAAATTCAGTGGTGGAACAGGCTGAATAGCTTACCCCTGCTCTTTCTTACGCTAGCATCTTGTGTTAAAAAGCAAACTTGCTGCACACCTGAGAGAATTGTCAATTTGTCCTTCCCTAAGGTGCAATTACTTCATACAAACCAGTCATCAACAATTCACAAAGACCAAACAGGAATAACATTACATTCTGCACCTTCACCTTTCCTTCTCTATGTACAGTATGCTTTGTCTGCATAGCATGCAAAAAACAATACTTTTGCCCATATACTAATACATGTGACAATAATAAATCAAATAACTTGAACCATTTCTCTCACCCTCCCAAATAAAGTAGGAGGAATCGTGGAGGTCTGCAGATGGAGGAAAATGAGGTGAGGGAGATTAAGTATAAAATGAAACACGCCAAAAGGACAAAGATGCAGTTTGTGAATGAACAGCCTGTATCCAGTGTGTATCTGAACTATTGTATATAGACCTGGAGCAGTCAATGTTCACTTGCCATTCTGTTTTTTAAAAATTTATTAGTGTCACAAATAAGCTTACAGTAATGCTGCAATGAAGTTACTATAAAAATCCCAAGTTACACACCCAGTCCCTGTTCAAGTACATTGAGTGGAAATTTAGCACAGCCAGTGCATCTAACCAGTGTGCCTTTCAGACTGTGGGAAAAAACTGGGGCATCCGGAGGAAACCTACACAGAGACGAGAAGAACAAGCAGATTCTGCACAGATACAGACCCAGACGGGATCACTAAAACTGGTGCCGTGAGGCCATGGAGTGACTTGATGTTGATTTCAGAGTGTGAAACAGCAAGTTTCCACCTTTTGCCTCCAAACCCCTAAAAATGGATAGAGAAAGTTATCTCAGATTTCTGTTTTCTTTCTAGTGAGCCCTACTAGAGAATGTGGAGCTCAAGGCGGGGGTGCAATTTGAGAAGGTTGCAAAGTTCCCACAGACAATCGCTGTCCAGGCTCATAAATAAAGATCAGCAAGTCAAATCCGGATTCATAACACCTGCCTGAGTCAACATCATCAGGATCAGAGGGGAAAGGACTTTAGTCAGAAATCAAAATCCAAATGATAAATGCTGAGTTATTTTCTGAACCAACAAACAATATCAAAACCTGTGCATGTCATGTGTGTAAAGTTTCCAACTGAGAAGTAATGAGTTCTGTTTATGTATTGTGTATAGTTACTCAGTGGGATGAACAAAGTACACTTTAAATAATACACATTATTTAGTGGTCCGTATGCTATTCTTTGCTTCAATAAAAACTATGTCATGGCACAAATTGCCATAAATCTGTTACTGGCCCCATTCTGCTGTAGGGTTTGCCTATCTTTTTTGCGGGTTATCAGAAGCACCTGGTAATTCCCACAGGTCCTGTGTACACATGGTGCTAGCAGCACTTCCAGCTGCTGATCATCTCTCGTACATCGGGGTGTTTGTTGCCCAGCTTGGCTGGCTTCAATACAAGAAGGACTGTATCCATAGAAGCCCTGCTATTTACTTTGCAGCTAATCACATTCTGATGGTTGCTAATATAGCTGCAACAAAAAGATCCTAATGCTTCTCTGACTGCGTAAATTGCGTTCAGCACCAAGCACTAGTCTTTCTCTACCAGTGGTCCCTGAAATAAAAATTCAAAAATCCATGGTATTAGTTACAAGATTTGTACTTATTTTATCCTTTTTTTTCCCTCTGGGTTTGCCTTGCTTAAACTAATCTGTAATTACAACCACAGATTTTATTCAGTGCCATAACTGGGAATAACTAGACAGCAATACTGCAAACATTTATTTATTTCATTCTTTCATGAGATGTGGGCATTGCTGGCCAGGCCAGTATTTATTGCACATCCCTAATTGCCCTTGAGGAGGCAATTTGATTTGATTTATTATTGTGATGTGTCTTAGGATACTATAAAAGGTATTGTTTCTTGCATGTTATACAGATAAAACATACATTCATATAGTGTATAGCAGCAAAGGAGAGGAGAAGGTGCAGGTGAAATGCAGTCCACGTGTTGTTAGGGAAAGAATTCTAGAATTTTGACCCAGAGATGCTGAAGGAATGACGATATATTCCGAAATCAGGATGGTGTGTGACTGGGAGGGGTAATTACAGGTCCAGTGTTCCCAAGTATCTGCTCTCTTTATCTTCTAGGAGGTAGAAATTGCAGGTTTGAAACAAGAAGGGACCTGAATTGAATGCAGAAAGACTTTCTGTAGCCTCTTTCACAACCGCAGGACATCCCAAAAGCTCTTCGCAACCAGTAATGTACTTTTTGAAGTATTGTTGCTATTGCAATACTTCAATATTGCCAACTTAGGAACAACAATCTCCCCGCAAAACTAAATAAAATAATAAGATAATTTGGGTGTTGGGTGAGAGGTAAATATTGACCAAATAATAAGGAGAATTCCTGTGTCCTTCTTTTGAAATAGTGAGAGGGGACATTGGGCCTCACTTTAACATCTTGTGTGTTGATCTAGAAGAAACACTTTGAATGTGGACAATAAAAATATAATAAAACTTACCCCCATTTATAAATCAAAGAAAAGATTTCATAAAGAAATTTCATTACTCTAAACTTGAGTCCTCACCCTGAGCTATTCCAAGTTCCCCACAATTCCCAACATGTTCTAATTTATACTGATCATCACATCATTCTGTCTTTGGTTATTTGATTTACTGGGTCAGCTGACTCTTACAGCTTGTTCTATTGGTCACATTACAATAGATCCAATGTTATCACCAGTTACATTCTGACATTGTACTCCCTAATCAGATGTTGGTTGGACAGTGTCACACTCCTTTGATACTGCGCTGGATTATTAACTTGGATTATGAGTTCAAGTCTCTCAAGTGGGACTTGAACCTTCTGACCAAGGTGAGAATAGTGACATTAGCCAACAAAAAAACTCCAAGTACAATGCAATGAGCAGATTTTAACTTTGGCCACTGACAGAAAGCCAGTTGTCAGGGATCAGCCCCTGGGTTTCCCTCCCCAGATGGTTTGTAGAATGCTCCACACTAGGCAACAAGCTGAAATGTTTTATCTTCCCATTGGATGCCAAGGTATTCCTGCATTGAAGGAAGTTCAGAGTAATGGAAGCTGAATGTTGATCTGTGCATGCCGCACTCATGTTGGATTTTGCTATTGTATGTTTGGAAAAGGGACGTATGAGATTTAGCGCAGAAACAACAAGGTGCACGATGGAGAGGGAGAGAAAGGGGCAGGTAAGGAAGCTGTGATTGGAATATAATCAGTGCAAGTAATTTGTTCATATGTTCATATATATTCATGTGAATGTCAGTGTGAGTTTCCCTTGACTAATAATATGGTTGGGTCTCTAACACCTTGCATTTATATAGCATCTGTATCATAGTAAAACATTCCAAGGAACTTCACAGAAGCATTATGAGAAAAATGGTGAACTGCATGAGATATTAGGGTCAGTGACCAAAAGCTTGGTCAGAGATATAAGATATAAGGAGTGTCTTAAAGTAGGAGAGGAAGTCAGAGAGATTTAAAGGAGTATTTCCAGAGCTTGGGGTTTGGGCACTGAAGGTATAACTGTCAAAGATGGAGTAATGGAGATTTAAGCAATGAAGTAGTCTGGTGTAAGCACAGTATGTATGCAGCTATGGATCTGAAAACTGGCAGTGTGTTTATCCTACTGTTCTTCCAATTCCTGTTCCTTAAATTCATATCCACCAAGTTTTAAACCCAGCTGCTATTTCACATTCACCTAAGTCCTGTCATACAGCTAAAAAATGTTTCTATTCTTTAATCTTTATTAATTGGAATGCTACCACATTCATAAGTTGTCCTGTTTAAGCAAACGTGCAAGCACAACCTCATAAAAATATTTAAGGATGCCATCTATAGAAATGAACAGAGAATAATATTAGCCACTAATCATTCATAACACAGTCCAATCAAATACATGTATGTATACAGAGACGTTATACATTTGGGTAAAATCTACCAATCTCTTTGTTATTTTAGCACCTCATTCCCACTGAGCTGCAGCACCAAAGTCAGGAAATCATACTCAACCCGTATTCATCGACCGTTAATTGTGATGAATGGGAAGTCATGAGCCATGGACCCACAGTTCCTCAAGTTGTGAGCACTGTTGTGGCATGGAATCCCGGAATCCCTCACTCCACTGCCTTTTTATGTTTTTAATCATAATGTAGCAGTGACTCTGTCACAAAAGGAACACAGTCGTTCCACTGCATCTTTGGTGATGTGAGGAAATCGACTGGAGCTGTGTACTCTAATCCCATCCCCCTACTCTTCACCAATACAACAAGGTGGAACGGTGGCACAGTGGTTAGTGCTCCCTCACAGTGCCAGAGATCTGGGTTTGATTCCTGGCTTGGGTTACTGTCTGTATGGAGTTTGCATGGTCTCCCTGTATCTGCGTCGGTTTCCTCCCAGTGCTCCAGTTTCCTTCCATGTTCTTAAAGACGTACTGGTTAAGTGCATTGACCCAATTGAGCGCCAGAGTGAGGCGACAAGGGGAATTTCACAGTTACTTCATTGCAGTATCAATGTGAGCCTTACTTGTGACTGATAAATAAAGTTTACTTTACACTACAGTCACAATTTGAGATAAATGCCTTCCTTGTTGGGGTGACACATTTTCCTTGCACCTCTCCATCTATGTAACTCCTCTGGATCAATAATACTCTGAGCTCTCTGTACCCTTTCACTTCTGACCTCCTGAGCATCACTGATGTTAATCACTCCCACAATCACTGCCGTACTTTCAGCTGTGTGGATCCAAAGCTCTGGAATTCCCTTCCTGATTGTCTACCTCTCTTTTTTTCTTTAACTTTTTCCTTAAAACCAACGGCTGGAATGTCAGCACCGTTCACGCCGGCGGGATTTTCCCATCCTGCTGCAGTGAACGGAGATGGTGCTGGCCACCAAATTCTCTGACCTTACTTGCAGTGGGAGCATGGCAGCAGGTAAAATCACACCCAATCACTTTGACTGACACACCTCTTCTTATATCTCTTTATGTGGTTTTGTGTCAGACTTTGATAGGTAATCCTCCTGCAAAACATCTTGGAATATTTTATTACTTTATAGATGTTACATAAATGCAAATTGTTGCAGTTGATTTTCTAAATTTATTACTGCTGGTGATTACTCTGGAGTGCTATCACTATCTGCTTCTGCTAAGCTAAGGCTTGAGAGCTGAATATGGTCTATTGTTAGCTCAGTCTAGCACACCATGGTCATTGCAAGAAACCCAAATATATTATTACAATAGAAAATGCTGGAAATTTAAATAATATGTTTCCACTCAATGCACAAGAAGGAGGCTCATAACTTTTGGAGTTAACTGATTAAATCAGCTTGCTACCCCTGAGAAATTGATTTCATGGTAAGGCCTGATATAAGTTAAAATGAATTGACAAGAAAATAAGCACAAATTAGCGTTTTCCATGGTTGTCAATCAATGCAGAAGGACACACCATACAAAGTTAATTTAAATTCACATGTTAAGACCCAGTTAAGCCTAGACATTTCTGTTATCTTCCATAATTCATCTATTCTAATTTGATTTTACCATGGTTCATAATGTGAAAATGAATCAATTAATGATATCATTTGTTTCCAATCACTCCTTTCCTTCACAGGTCACAAGGTACTATCTCAGAGACTAACTTCGAATTACCATCTCAACACAGTCCTCGCAAAGGCTGTGAGAGGAAAAACCCAGTTATAATACTAAAGGACATTTCCCGTTGGAGAAATTTTGGCTTTTTTTGTGTATCTTTTAATTTATTTCCCTTTCTTATTTTAGGTTTTCCCCCTACCTGTCTCCCCCCCCCCCCAACACTGAGCTCTCAGCACTACACATTGACCATTGACCAGTTGGACACATAGATAAGCCAACACTGTAGGCTGATTTGTGATAGTTTGTGCTGACTCACCTGCTGATTTTGCTTAATACCCCCCACCCCCAAGGTTTTGTGGAAATTGTTTGACCTCTCACTTTGCTCCCAAGACATACTAAACAACGGGTACATTTTTATCCCTATAAATTTGTCAACTCGTTTTGAGCATATTCCTGGACGTTTTATTATCCATCACCAACACTCCCACCCAGGCAAAGTGTTCTTTTATTGTCTCCATCATGACTATCATCATAAACATGGGTAGTACGGTGGCACAGTGGTTAGAACTGCTGCCTCACACACCAGGGATGTGGATTTGATTCCCGTCTTGGATCGCTGTCTGCACGTTCACCCCATGTCTGCGTGGGTATCGTCGGGTGCTCCAGCTTCCTCCTACAAACCAAAAGACGTACTGGTTAGGTGCAGTCGCCGTGCTAAATTCTCACTCAGTGTGTCTGAACAGAAGCTGGAGTGTGGCAACTTGGAGATTTTCACAGTAACTTCATTGCAGTGTTAATGCAAGCCCACTTATGACACAAATAAATAAACTTAAAATAAATGAGAAAATGTAAAGCAAATTTGAAAAAAAGCACCATTTGCTTCAGCGCTGCCACTGTGTTTTTTTTTAGCTATTGATCACTGCTATGACCTGGCAATTAATCTTCCAGTTCTGAAGTCTCCAGGACAACACTGGAGAGTTGGCAATCCAAATCTCATCACAATTTTAGATTAATATGTCCATGCAAAGGCAAACTTTGTTGAAATGCATACGTCAAAGTGATCCCATGGGTCAGAATGACCAGCCTGTCAACTTAGTTTTCTCATCAAAAGGTAGACAGAACAATGACCGCCCAAGAAGATAAACTTTGTTAAACAAGATGAAAGTAGCAGCAATATAAATCATTCAGTGTTTCCCTCCAAATGCAGAGATGCAGGTTTTATGGTTCCAGGTGGAATTGCTGTTTTACCCTGTTCTTGTTGAACTGATAAAACCATAAGAAATGGGAACAGGAGTAGACCATTTGCCCCTTTGAACCTGTTCACCTTTAATAGCATGAAGTGTCACCACACAAGATTAAAGTCCAATAGGTTTATTTCAAATCACATGCTTTTGGAGTGCTGCTCCTTTATCAGGTAATGAAGGAGCATGCTCCACAAGCTCGTGATCTAATTAAATCTATTGGACTTTAACCTAGTCTCTTACTGTGCCTACCCCAGTCTAACACTGGCAACTCCACATCATGGCCACCTTTAATAGGATCATGCCTGACCCAACTTTCCTCATGTCCCCTTTCCGATTCTTTCCCTATAATCCTGGATTTCCTTAATAATCAAAAATGGATCTATCTCAGCTTTAAATATACAGAAGGACTTTGCCCTCACAAGAAATGAAGCCCATTCCAGCACTTGCCCCATTGCATCAGAGGACTTGACCTGCCGTCCACATTAGGGACTTCCTGTGGAATATGCCAGACCATTTCCTGGATATATATTCTTGATTGTGGTGGATGTCCACACAAAATGGCCTAATGTAGTTTCCAAGAAGTTGACTACTTCCACAGAGACCGTTGCTGCTCTCCACAATGTGTTCACTGCTTCTGGATTGCTGGCTGGAGCAGGTTGTGTCTGACAATGACACACGATTCACATCATCTGAATTTCAAGCATTCCTGAAGATGAATGGGATGGAGCAGATTCTTATTTTGCCTTGCCACCTACCCCAAATGTTGATACAGAGCACATCGTCCAGATGTTCATTTCAGTCATGTTGAAGGAGAGAATGCAAGCACATTGGAGATTAAAGAACTTTTTGAGATGTATGACAACACTTCACATCCAACAGCAGGTCTATCTCCTGCTGGGCTGATGATTGGACAATGACTGCATATCAGAATGGGTTTTGCTGTGATTGGATAAAAAAGATAGATTGGTGCAAGACAACTTGATCAGAAAAGGTCACATAATACAAGTAAACCAGCTCATGAGTTTAGTCTAGATTAACCTGCTTGGGTCAGAAATTACGTGGAACATCAAAGTGACTCCTGGAGAAAATGGTCAAGGATCGAGGACTTGTGATGTTGGATCTTCCTGTAGAATCTGGAAGAGACATGACCTAGATTAGATGAATCAAACCCAAAGGATCACATTTCCAGGGACCTTCAGTAACAGTGGAAGCTTTCTGAGAAACATCTGCTCCAGTTAGTGAAGCCTGACTTGATTCAATCTGTATATGCAACTGTTGAACCAGAACAGAAACCAATGGAATAGCAGAACCTTCCATTCTGAAGCAAGCTGACTGGGATACCAGGACCAACTCTCTCTCTCTCAACTAAAGCAAACCTGTAAACCACCTGACCAACTTATTCCAGGATTAAGGGGGAGGATCTGTGATGCCTGTGTCTGAAGTTGCTCCTGGAATTAAATTCAGTTAATAACTTTGGAATTGAAAGCGAGTCTCCGTAACGATGGCCATGAAACTATCACTGATTATTGTAAAAACCCACCTGGTTCATTAATGTCCTTTAGGGAGGGAAATCTGCTGTCCTGACCCAGTCTGGCCTGCATGTGACTCCAGGATCATAGCAATCTGGCTAATTTGTTATTGTCCTCTAAAATAGTTGAGCGAGACACTCAATTCAAGCATAAATAGGAATGAGCAATAAATATTGGCCCTGCCAGTGTCACTCCCATCCCATGAAAGAATAAAGAAAATCACTCCACCATTGGCTGCCAGCTTCTGAATTCTCCACCTAAACCCCTCTGCCTCTCTTATCTCCTTTAAATTGCTCCTTAAGACTTACTCCTTTGAACAAGTGTTAGGTTATCAGTTCTAATATCTCCTTATGTGACCTGGTGTCAAATTTTGTTCAAAACATTTCCGTGGCATGCTTGGGATATTTTATGACATTAAATATTCTTTATGAGTGCCAGAAATTAGTGTCATTGTTCTTATCAAAAAGGGGAATGGAAATCGACAACTTACACTGAAAGTTGCTCAAAATATCAAAACTGAAACTGATCATTTTTATTAGGTATAGACCACAAGAAAGAAAGAACAAAGTGGGGAAATGCAGTTGAAGTGTGGGTCAGCATTGATGTACACTCAAGAGACTGATAACCATCCACTGTGCCGATGTATGGAAACTTATGGTGTATGACAACAGAAAAATAAAATCAGAATCTCTACAGTGCAGAGAAATGCCATTTGGCCCATCGAGCCTGCACCAACCACAATCCCACCTGAGCCCTATTCCTGTAACCCCACATATTTATCCTGCTAATCCCCCGACGCTAGGGTGAATTTAGCATGGCCAATCCACCGAAGCCACACTGGACTGTGGGAGGAAACCAGAGCACTCAGAGGAAACCTACGCAGACACAGGGAGAAAGTGCAACCTCCACACAGACAGTGAGCCAAGGCTGGAATTGAACTCAGGTCCCTGGCACTGTGAGGCAGTAGTGCTAACTACTGTATCACCATGCCACACAAAATCCAGCATGTTTCAAAGATAGGCATATTGATATTCAAACTTTATTTGACACAAATGGTTGAAATGCGGCATTAAGGTATATTTCTGTGACAATGTGCTAAACAAATAGAAATATATTAGTTAAGACATGAATAATGAGGAAATATGTGACCTTATTCCTGTTTTTGTCTCACCATCTTAAGGCACCCCCAAAGTATTGGCATTCCTAAACACTTGTCTTTAAGTTTACAGTAGAGCGAAAAATGTTACATCCACCACAGGGCTGACTTTGGAAAATTAGACTGAATTGAAAGTAATTATTAATAAACTATTTTAAAATAATTCAGAGAGCGTGTGATGCACTTGGTGCAGAGTGGGGGTGAAGTTTGTCATGTCTGACACCATTAGAATTGATTCAGCAGTCTAAGAGGCCACTTTCAAATTGCTTCATCTAGCAACGGAGCAAGCAAACATTCTTTTTATGTAGAAGGTTCTCCATTATGATAGATGGTACACACAGCTGAAGTGACTGTTGTTTACAGAGTGGTAGGCAGGTTGCTCAACTAACGTCCTTTTATGTTTGAATTCTTCATTTCTTTGAAATAGCGGAGACCTTTGCAAAACGTAACCTTGTTCTTTTTCTGATTCTAAAGACTACTTCTTGACCCCGATTACAAAGACTGTGTGCTATATTTTCCTCAGTGTGCAAGGTTCAGGGCAAAAAAAGGATCTCGTACAAATCCTTACACTTCCAGGATTTTCTATTTTTGCTGGACATTTTTTTGGGCAGAATTAAATAACTCTTGCTTGGGAACTGCAAATAAAAATGATCATGGCAAGCTCAGAATAATATTTTTTGTCTGTGAGCATGATCACAATCTGTTTCAGTTTGTACATCAGCCTCTATCATGGTTTTATATATAAAATTTAGACTTCAGATTATTAGTATTTAGTTTAGTGTGGTGTCAATACATGCATGGGTAAATAAATGATTAAACGGGCTCCATTCACTTCATGCAGTTTCAAATATGTGGTACAGCAATGACTTGCATTTATATAACACTATTAGTAAACATAGTAAACCTTCCAAGTTGCTTCACAAGAGTGTTCGCAGACCAATCCTTGAATTCAACACCAAGTCACATTTTAAGATATCAGGACAGGTGACCAAAAGCTTCGTCCAAGAGTAAGGTCTTAAGAAAGGTCTTAAAAGAAAGAAAGAGAGAGAGAGACAGAGACAGAGGTGTGAAGGTTTAGGGAAAGAATTCCAGAGATAAGGACCTTGGCGGTTTAAGGTATGTCTGATGTGGAGATGCCAGTGTTGGACTGGGTGGGCACAGTTAGAAGTCTCACAACACCAGGTTAAAGTCCAACAATTTTATTTGGAGTCACGAGCTTTCAGAGCTCTGCTACTTCCTCAGGTGACCACTCTACTAAGAGGAAAGGTTTCATCTTATTTACCCTGTCTATGAGTCTCATAATCTTGTACACCTCAATCAGGTCCTTCCTCAGCCATTTCTGCCCCAAGGCAAACAACCCCAGCCTCTCTTTGTAACTGAAACACACCAGCCCAGGCAACATCCTGGTGAATTTCCTCTGCACCCTCTCCAGTGCAATCACAGATATTAAAATCTGTTCACAGTTACTCATAACATGGTGGATTGTGCTGACATATTTCAACCTTGCAAAGCCAGTGCATTGGGAGCTAATAACTTTTAACTCAGCCATTACATTAAAGAGGCAATTTCACCACCTCAGCACCAGTTTAAAATCATTAACCTCAGGTAGTTCAGTCATTAGTTGGTGCAAGCTTGGAGGGTTAAAAGCCCTGTTCCTGTGCTGTAATTTTCTTTGTTCTTTGTTATTTCAGCACTGTGTTCCTTTTCCATAGCAAGCTTAGTGACATTAATAGAGACAGACTGAACCCAAAGAGGCTGCATAGGTATTAATCATAATCTTCTGTATCTATCTGATTTTCATAAGGAAGTAAATGATACTGCTTGTTTTCCAAGGGTGTGCTGAGATATTGCATGGAAACATTTTAGCTCCCGGTGAAAAACAATACTGCAAAACATTAAAAATTACTTGTCTTCCTGGCCCTGGATCCACCTCCTGATGGGTGTGCCCTAGCAAAGAAACCACCATCGCTATCCCACTCAAACTTCGACTTAAGGATTATGTCCTTGGAGCTTAATCCACATATTTATACAGAACTTTGCCAGCTGGCCTTGGCATCATGAGTTGTCACATCTGATTGAGAGGGGTGACATAGTGGCACAGTGGTTAATACTGCTGCCTCACAGCATCAGGGACCCAGATTCACTTTCAGCCTCAGGTGACTCTCTGTCTGTGTGGAATCTGTATGTTCTCCCCATGTCTGCATGGATTACCTCCAGGTACCCCAGTTTCATCCCACAGTCCAAAGATGTGTAGTTTCAGTGGATTAGTTATGCTAACTGCGTGGGATCATGAGGATAGGTTAGGAGGTGGGTCTGGTCAGATACTCTGCTGGAGAGTCAGTGCAGACTCGATGGGCTAAATGGCCTCCTTCTGCACAGTCAGGATCTATAATTGAGCATATTCTTGCAGGGTTCAAACACACCAGGTTCAACAGCCTTTTTTTCCCTAATCTCTAATTTTTTTTGAAATAAAAGGGTTGATGCTATTATCATTAGATTATTAATCCAGAAATTCAGCTAATGTTCGGGGGACCCGAGTTTGGGGTGGCACAGTGGTTAGCACTGTTGCCTCACAGCACCAGGGACCCAGGTGCAATTCCCGGCTTGGGACACTGTCTGTGTGGAGTTTGCACATTCTCCTTGTGTCTCCGTGGGTTTCCTCCAGGTGCTCCCATTTCCACTCACAGTCCAAAGATGTGCAGATTAGGTTTTTTGGCCATGCTAAATTGGCCTTTAATGCCAGGGGGATTAACAGGGTAAATATATTGGGCCACAGAGAGAGAGCCTGATTGGGATTGTGGTCAGTACAGACTTGATGGGCCAAATGACCTCCTTCTACATTGTGGGGTTCTATTCTATGAATCCTGCCATGGCAGATGGTGGAATTTGAATTCAATAAAAAATATCTGGAATTTAGAATGTACTGATGATCATGAAGCCACTGGTGATTGTCAGAAAAACCCACCTAGTTCACTAATGTCTTTTAGGGAAGGAAATCTGCCATCCTTATCCAGTCTGGCCTACATGTGACTCCAAGTCACAACAATGTGGCTAACTCTCAACTGCTCTCTGTCGGGTGGGGGGGAGGTGGTCGACAATAAATGCTGGCCAGTCAGTGACGCCCATGAATAATAAAAAAAAATTATTATTAATGGGCCTGAGATCTTTCTCTTAGATTTTGATCTTGCTTGCTGTAGAGTTCTGAAGTTTAATCATTTATCTCTAGAGATTCTAGGACAAACCTGGAGAGTTAATGACCACATTAAGGGGCCTGCAATTTAAAACAGCAGTCAGCAAGATGGGCAGCTCCTTCCCTGCCCAATTCCCACAGGGAAAGGGAAAGATTAGAATCCACCCCCCTAAATGAATCCCACTCTGACTCTGGAACAGGGCATTGTCAACAACACACAAAGTGGAACAGCTCCAACCTTGGCTTTGCACTGAACACTCTTCCAAGCCAGCCCAGCTGACTTCAACAATTTTCAGAGGGTTCCCCTTGCAGCTTTGACACAATTAAACATTCTCAAAGTTATATTTAATATTCTCAAAAACATTCACAATTCCATCAAAATATCAGAAATTCAGTAAATGACGGGAGCTAACCTCCGCACCCCCATCTCAGCTGTGAGAATTCCATTCAGAGCTATGCCACAAAGGGGATTGAAATGAGTGAAATATGCATTGTAGCAGCTGGCCTCACACCTCAAAGATTACAGAAGGTGCAAATGCACCTTTCTCTTTACCTGTAGGTCTGATATTATTCTTCACACAAAGGAAATCTACCCTCCTCCTGAGAAAATTGTCAAGGCTGGGGGTTCAGTGGACAGGATATAGATCGGTTGGAGACTTGGATGGAGAGATGGCAAATGGAGTTTAATCCAGACAAATGTGAGGTCATGCAGATAGGAAATGTACAGAAAATGGCAGAACCCTTAGGAGTATTGATAGGCAAAGAGATCTGGATGTACAGGTACACAGGTCACTGGAAGTGGCAATGCAGGTGGAAAAGGTAGTCAAGAAGACATATGGCATGCTTGCCTTCATCAACCAGAGCATTGAATTTTACTTTGGCAAGTCATGTTGTAGCTTCATAGAACCTTAGTAGGCCGCAGTTGGAATATAATGTTCAGTTCTGGTCGCCACACAACCAGAAGGACTTTGAAGCGGATATAGAAAAGATCTATCAGGATATTGCCTGGTATGAAGGGCATTAGCTATGAGGAGAGGTTGTGGAAACTTGGTTTATTCTCACTGGAATGACAGAGGTTGAGAGACAACCAGATAGAAGTCTAAAAGATTATGAAGGGCATGGTTAGAGTGGGTAGTCAGAAACGTTTTTCCATGGTGGAAGAATCAATTACTGAGGCCATAGATTTAAGGTACAAGGAATAAGGTTTAAAGGAGATGTGTGAGGCAAATTTTTTATACAGAGGGTGATGGCTGCCTGGAACTCGCTACCAGGGGAGATGGTGGAAGCAGATATGATAGTGACTTTTAAGGAGCGTTTGGATAAATACATGAATAGGATGGGGATAGAGGGATACGGTACCCAGAAGGATGGGGGGCTTTAGTTCAGTCAGGCAGCAAGGTCAGTGCAGGCTTGGAGGGCCAAAGCACCTGTTCCTGTGCTGTAATTTTCTTTATTCTATTTCAAAATTGAACTAAATGGATTTTTGTTAGGCAAGGCTGTTCATGGAATCACAGAAGGAGGCCACTCGGCCCGTCAAGTCTGCACCGATAACAATCCCACCCCAGGCCCTATCCTACAGTCCCACACATTTACCCCACTAATCCCTCTAACATACACATCCCGGGACACTATGGGCAATTTAGCATGGCCAATCCACCTAATTCGCACATCTTCGAACAGCGGGAGGAAACCAGAGGAAACCCATGCAGATATGGGGAGAATGTGCAAACTCCACACAGACAAGCCAGAAATCGAACCCAGGAACTGTGAGGCAGTACTGTTGATCACTGTGTCACTGTGTCATCCTCTGTTAGAGTTGGATGAAGTTAAGATACAGAACAGCCATGATCTATCTGAATGGCGATAGAACAAGGTTGAGGGACTGAATAGCCTCCTCTTATCCTGAAGATATTAAAGGTTCAACCTTTATAGTTCTTTAAAAAACATTTTGAAGTCAAACATTATTTGATAGGCTGTGCATTGAAAGCCTTCTTCAGCGTGAATGTGCTATGGACACATTACTTGTAGTCTGGATCTATGGAAGGATTATCTCAATATTTCAAATGAGGTTTCGACATGGTTCCACAGCACCTGCCCCTTTTATGTACACAGCAAACTAAGTTCAGTGAGGATTACTAAGACTGTGATCTGAGCAATAAAAGGCTCGCTCTCAGCTGACCTTTGCTGGGCAGGTCACGAGTTAAGCTGTCCATCTCACTCTGCCTGTTAATATGTTCTTATTGGAGAAACTTCACATGGTGTTCAGGCAACCATTGTATAAATGACTGCTCTTATATTTATGAGACAATCCATTAAAACAAGAGATCAATTAGTTTGATTTATCATCATTTCACATGGCGTTATATTATTATCTTTCTGACTGAAATGACTGCTGGGTTTGAATGAAACCTGGAGAAAGGAGGTTGGGGGGTTTTTGTCTCTGCTGCAGCTTTAGATATAATTTTGATTGAATCATATGAACTGGTAAATCTGCCAGTCATTTAAATTCTATGATTTACTCACTTGATCAACCTTTGCAACATTTCCATTTCTATCAATATGACAGTGTGAGCAGCTCGGTGACACAATGGTTAGCACTGCTGCCTCACAGTGCCAGGGACTTAGGTTTGATTCCTGGCTTGGGTCACTGTGTGTGCAGAGTCTCCCCATGTCTGCCTGGGTTTCCTTCAGGTGCTCTGCTTTCCTCCCATAGTCCAAAGACATACTGGTTAGTTGTATTGGCCATGCTAAATTCTCCCTCAGTGTACCCGAACAGGCACCAGAGTGTGGCAACTAGGAGATTTTCATAGTAACTTCATCGCAGTGTTAATGTAAGCCTACTTGTGACACTAATAAATAAACTTCAACTGAAACTATGTAGACATGTCTGGCCAATAGAATTGCTGCTGTGTTCTATCTACAGAGTTATTGAGTTATACTTCACATCCCTGTCTTATGGTGGGTAGTGATAGATAGCAATTTAAGATACATTCCAGAAAGGTAGATTTACACCAATCACAAAGGCTGATTTTTGGGAAATGATGATTACGGTGCTTTGCCTCTTGTTACACAACCATAAATCATCAACTTGAGGATGATTTGATTCTCATCCACACATGTTACTTCAAGATATTATTAAACCAGAAAGAGTGCAGAGAAGATTTACTAGGATGTTGCCAGGACTTGATGGATTGAGTTATAAGGAGAGGCTGGATAGACTGGGACTTTTTTCTCTAGAGCGTAGGAGGCTGAGGAGTGATCTTATAGAGGTCTATAAAATAATGATCATCTAGATAGTCAATATCTTTTCCCAAAGGTAGGAGAGTCTAAAATGAGAGGGCACAGGTTTAAAGTGAGAGGGGAGAGGTACAAAAGTGTCCAGAGGAGCAATTGTTTCACACAGAGGGTGGTAAATACCTGGAACAAGCTGCCAGAGATAGTAGTAGAGGCGGGTACAATTTTGTCTTTTAAAAAACATTTAGACAGTTGCAGAGTGAGATGGGTATAGAGGGATATGGACCAGACGTAGGCAATTGAACTAGCTTAGTAGTTCAAAAAAAGGCAGCATGGACAAGTTGGGCCGAAAGGCCTGGTTACATGCCATAAACCTCAATGAATCTTTAACTCTATATGGGGTGACTGCAATCCAGAGCAGGGACACTGGCTAATTTTTATTTATTTGGGGATTTTAGGACAATTGGAGAAATCCCTATTGCCATTCCAGCCAACAATAGTTAACGCAGACTACGCACCAAGTTTGGGGATTTTCACATCTCTGCCAGTTAACAGATACCCACTGAGCTCCAGGGGAGAGTTCTGAAGAAAATGTAAAGTAAGATTGATTAGAAATGTTCGAGAAATATACATGTATTTTCCCATCTTTGTGATCATCACCAAGTTCTAAACACAACTCTCTGGGTGGTGCCATCTGAAATATTATGTTGGGAATGAAGAGAATATTGGCCTGTTGATGAATCTGCACTGATCTCTTATTTCTCCTAATACCCATCAAGAGCAGCATTGGCTCATTCCTGAGGGCAAGTTGTCTACCTTCTCATTCAGTCAGGAAATGGGACTGTAACAAGGGAGCCCCTGAAAAGGGACGATGGCAATAAGTTAGAAACAAATAAAAGGGGAGACAGGCATGTTTGACTCATTTTTCTTTATTTCTTTTGCATTTACAACATTTATTATCGAATGACACAGATGATCGAGAGTATTCTAGCAAATAACACAAAATACAGATTTGTTTCAAAGTACCACCAATCATGAGGCTACAATGTTATTAGCTTAAAAACATTTAATAATAAATACATTAAACTCAAGAACTGTCTGTCCAGTATTATATTTTATAATCCTCTTTGTCAGCTCACTCATAAAGTCAACTACAGGCATTTTATACATTTGCAGACTCTTTGGCTAGTTCAACAAAACATTTATTTTCCTTTCCCATTCATATATTAATATACTTTAAATTAATTGAATAACTTAAATTAGTTTAGCTCAGACAGAAAAAAAAATGTAAGGGTTATTGGGGAAGTATTAAAATATTCAGGAAATAGTGTTTACCCAGTTTCCCGTTGAGGTTTTTGAAGTGTAATTGATTGCAATTAGAGTCACAGATCAGATAGCCATCCCATGGAAACAAGTTTAATCGCTGGAAAGGTTTTGGTCACTGACATGATCCCATTCTTCCCTTCTGTCAAATCCACCACAAACTTACATTGGTAATCTCAGGAGAAAAATACGTTTGTTCAATGCTTGTGCCTTTAAAACATTGTGAAATGGAACCAGAATTCTCCAGCCGTTTGCACTCTGCTGCTGCTGCCAGCGAGAACGGAGAATTTGGCGCTCAGCCAGATTTTGTTCACTGCAGAATTCTAGCAGCAGGCAAGGTTGTAAAAATTCCCAACCATCAGAAAGACTAAAAATAAGACATTATGATTATTGGAACAAAAATAACAGCATGCATCGAACACCGCATTCAAGGGAGAGATGCTAGTGTAGTGATAATGTTGGTGAACTGGGGATATGGTTCAAATTCCACCACAAAAGCTGGAGGAATTCGAATTCCATTAAGTTAAACCTGGTCTCAATAATGATCCCTCTGATGACTAACACTGATTGTCATAAAAACATCTAGTTCACCAATGTCTTTTAGGGAAGGAAATCTGCCATCCTTATCTGATCTGGCCTACATGTGGTCCTAGATCCACAGCAATGTGGTTGACTCTTAAATGTCTGTTAAGGGGCCTGGCAAGCCATTCCATTCAAAGGCAATTAGGAATGGGCAAGAAATCTGGCCTTGCCAGTGCCACCCACAACTCATAAAAGAAAAACAGAACAAAGTCTCACAGTGGAACAGTGGTTAGCACTGCTGCCTCACAGTGCCAGAGATCCAAGTTCGATTCTAGCCTCGGTTACTGTTTGTGTGAGGTTTGCATGTTCTCTCATGTATCTGCTTGCATTTTCTCTAGATGTCTGCTTTCTTCCCACAGTTCCATGATGTGCAGGATAGATGAATTGGCCATGCTCAACTGACCCTAACGTCAGGGGGATTAGCAGGGTAAATGTGTGGAGTTATGGGGATGGGGCTGGGTTGGATTGTGTTCAGTGCAGAATCAATGGGCCAAAAGGCCTCCTCTGTATCGTAGAGATTCTATGATTACCACAGCCTTTTTTCATCCTCCTGTACTCTTCGAAATGATTCTCCCACTGGCTCAGGGGCTGGGATAGAATTGAAGTCTATTCAGGAATCACCCTGATAGATACCAGTAAACTGATAAAGAGGGTTTGGCTGAAACATTGTCATGAGTGACCATCATTCTTGCAGTATATTCTTATACATTGATCTGTACTCCCATTGTCAAAGCTACAGAGTCTAACTTGTGTAAGAGATCCTTTTACTGAATCACTGTGGGCAGGAGTTCAGCTTTTATAAAAACCGCCCGATTCTCTATTGATATCAAAAAACACTGTTCATAGCAACAGCTCACTCCCCCATTCCCAGCCCCTCCTCTGATTAACCTCAGTTCCTAGAAGCAGCAAGCTGAAAATCCATCCAATGGAGTTTACTGTAATAACTCATGTTTTACAGAAGGAATTGGCAGCATGCTGGCACAGTGATTAGCACTGCTGCCTCACAGCGCTAGAGACCTGGGTTCAATTCCCAACTTTGGATCACTGTCTGTGCAGAGTCTGCATGTTCTCCCCGTGTCTGCGTGGGTTTCCTCCGGGCACTCCAATTTCCTCCCACAGTCCAAAGATGTGCGGGTTAGGTTGATTAGCTGTGCTAAATTGACCCTTAGTGTCAGACAGATTAGCAGGGTAAATATGTAGGTTACAGGAATAGGGGCTGGGTAGGATTGTGATTGGTGCAGATTTGATGGGCTGAATGGCCACCTTCTGCACTGTAGGATTCTATGGAATCTTAAAGATACATTTCCTTCAGTTGAATAACCCAACAGTCAAAGTCCCCAAATGTCTAATCAATACCTTTGACTGGTACATGAATGTCACACTGGAATTCAGGTTTACAACCTCCTGATGTCAACATTTATTTTCCTTCCAGTTAATCTTTCTTTTGCAGAAATAAAGATTTTAGTGACCAGTCTTTTACCAGTCTGGATAAATTAACACATCAAAATACACACAAATACACATGAGGACATACTAGTGCTTTCAGTTGGAGGGTGATGGGGTTGGGGTGCATGGACTACAAAACATTTAATTTTTTTAGCAGAGCAAATTGATACAAGATAGCAGTGGGGGGTGCCACAGTGCTATCAGCTGAGCAGGAATGTTCCTCTGGTGAGCTACTGGGACTCACCCATTCCTCGTGACAGCTAGAACAGCCCGAAGCTGGTGATGGGATGTTACTCTTGTCAGCCATTGTCCTCTGTCCCGGGGATCGCTGCTGAGTGCTCTCTGGAAAAGATCCAGATTCGCTCAAGTCCGCCTTCCGCTGATCGACTCCTTGATCTTTCAGCAACTTGACCAGAAAGTCAATGTATTTCATCGCTAGGCGCAGGATCTCATTTTTGCTCAATTTCTTATCAGGGGGGTGAGTTGGGACCAGTTTCCTCAACTCTGCAAAGGCGCTGTTGACGTTTTGCTGCCTCCATCTCTCCCTGGTGTTAGTAAAAACCTTTTTGGTCATCTTTGCCCGGAACTGTAATGTTTCACACAGAATGCAAGTTAAGAATAATAAACGATATAAATACTGTGTCTACAAGAGCAGGCCAGAGACTGAAAATTGTGTGGGAATACAGAGCATATTCTCTCTCCACAGATGCTGCCAGACCCGCTGGCATTTCCTGTTTTCCAGCATTTCCTGTTTCTGTCTGGATGAGTGAGGCTCCAACAACATTCAAGAAACTCAAACATCACTGATCACAACCCAATTGGTCACATTTATACCATTAAATGCTCACTTCCTCCCCAGTGGCAGCAGTGTATACCATTTATCTACAAGATGCACTCACCAGAGCTTGTTTGACACCAACTAGAAGGACAAGGGAAGCAGGTGCATAGAAACACTCACAAGTTTCCCTTCACACAGCATCCTGTGGAGGGACTGTATCGGCCCTTCCTTCACTGTCGCTGGGTCAAAATCCTGGCACACCTTCTCTAACAGTACTGTGGGTGTACCTACACCACATGGACTACAGTGGCTCTCAAGGGGTGGGCAATAAATGTTCATTTTGCCCGTGGTGGTTACATCCCATGAATGAATTTTAAAAATCTGATAGCAGTATCTTCTGATATTTTAGAATTGTTACAGAGCAGAATGAGGCCATTCAGCCCATCCTATGTGCACAAGCTCTCCAAATTTCCTTAATAAATCATTTCAAGATGTAATGCAAAAAACCAAATTCAAGGTTTAAGAAGAGAAAAACTTGATTTATCCTTTCCAGCACTTTTCATACCAATCAGATGTCTCCAAGAGCTTTACAACCAACGGAGTTTTTTCAAAGTATAATCACTAGAGTAATATTGGCAACATGGTGACGACTAAAACATGAGGCATGGTGGCACAGTGGTTAGCACTGCTGCCTCACAGTGCCAGGCATCCGGGTTCAGTTCTGGCCTTGGGTGACTGGGTGGAGTTTGCACATTCTCCCTGTGTCTGTGTGGGTTTCCTCCCACAAACGAAAGAAAATACTGCTACTCTTAGGTAGACTGGCCATGTGAAATTGCCTGAGTTTCCCAAGTGTATAGGCTAGCGAGGTAAATACTTGAGGTTATAGACTAAGCCTATGGATTCGATGGGCCAAAGAGCCTCCTTCTGCACTATGGGGATTCTATGCTGTGCAACATCAAACATCAGCAACACAATGACCAGAGAATCTGTTTATGATGCCAGGGAAGGGGTGGGGGGGGGGGTGCGGGGGGGTAGCAGTATTCTTTGGGATCTAAATCTAAACTAGTTTTATTATTGTTTAAAAATAAGGAGGGTTTTGAAGCACAGTGGGTTGTGTCTCTATCTCTGAGCAAAAAGCTCTGGCTTCAAGTTCCACTTCAGCTCTTGGTGGCCACGGAAGGTATTTTCATAAGTGGCCAAACAGGTTGATTATTAGTCTGTAGATCCTTCCAATACACTAATTGCAGCGGGGAAGAGTGGAAAAGTTTCCTGGACATTGAAGAATGCAATGGCAAACCAGTTTGCCAAGCAGAATCATGGACCAATGAAAGTCCATGGTCACCAATATCTTCTGAGGGCATGGTACCTGGAGGAGGGGGATATTTATTAAGATCTATTGGTTGGGTAATGGATGCTAATACTCAACATAGACCCGTTTTGTGATATATTTTAACACTGGTACAGGATTATGTTCAGGAATCATTTTTAACATTCAAGTTGGCATTATTCCCCATTCTTGCTTCATCACCATTCTGTTTTAGACAACTGTTTCAAGTCAGGTGCATTGATTCATTAAATGAAGGAGACATTTAAATCAAAAGCTTGCTTGCTGATGTCTAAGCATTTTAACCTCAATTGTTATCTAGATTAGCACAAAGTAGATGAACCATTGTAATCAAATCCATTTTTGATTACTATATTCCTCCCTTTGCCCCGAACCCACACCTTTAATAAGTCACTTCTGTTCAATGTTGGTGCCGATGCCGGATTATACATTTTTAAGGAGAATGCCAGTGGTTGTGTAACCTCTGCGTTCCTATCTGGAGCACTGTGCTCAGTCTGTGCCTTACACCTCAGTAAGGAGAAAGCTCAGTGTTCAATCCCCAGAAAGATGCCAGGACTGAAGGGGTTAGGTTATTTGGAAAAGCTGCACAGGGAAATAATAGAAGATTAAGGGGACGTAACCCTCAAGGTTAGAGTAGACCATGGGATGGAAGGGCGGAATTCTTCACACAGAGGAAATTGGCAAGTCTCTCTCTCTCTGGAAAAGCTGTTGAGGCATGGACTCAATTGAAAATACCAAAACTGAGATTGTGGGATCTTTTGTTAGCTAAGCAATTAGAGGTTACAGAACCAGGCAGAGGGGGTTAAGATACAGATCAGCTATGATTGAGTTGAATGCTGGAACAGACTCAAGGGGCTGAATGGCCTCCTTCTGTTCCCAGGTTCCCTCATATACTAGTCAGAAAAGTGTTGATGACCCTATGCGTGGTCTGAGACTATTCTTGAGATTGTTCATTTCTTAACCATTGGTTTCATCAAGTGGGGAGCACAGAAAGGTAGCATAATCGATGGGAGTAGTGTATGTAACTATTGAGCTAACATTGATTGTGGGGGTTGCACCTCTGCAGCATCAAGCACAACCAGGAGGAGATACAGAAGTCTTGTCACTCTCTCCCACAGCCTCTATTGTCCTATACAATGGAGAGTATCCTCCTCACCCCACTTTCTAAAACTACCTGGTTTAAAATCGGGATGATATAACTGCGTAGCCGAGCAATAGCACCTAACACATTGATCAGAACCGAATATTCAAGCCGCAACATTAAAGAAAAGGTAACAAGCACTCGTATCCGAGAGAAATACAGAGTGTAACGTTCCTGAACACCTTAAACACATTCTAATTAAATGGATTGAATTTGAAAATGCCACTGCATTGCTCACAGATCTACACAATCTAAACAACAGTAAATGACACACTAAACAAATTGCTGGAATAGTTCTTTCAACCTATACCTGATCAATGGGAAATAAATTATACAGAAACATATTAATTGGGGGAAAAATAATCTGCGATAGGTGACAGAAACAAGGGGATGCCGAGATTCAGGTGACAGTTTTGTTTTACTGAGAGATATGTCTACATTGGTTAAAAGACAGACAGTTTTACCTCTGATGGATTTACCTGTAGTGGGTAATCTCCATTCTATCTCCGCGCTTAACAAATCTCACAATCATTCCTTGATTACCTGTGTTGAGTAAAGCGTTGGTTGTCAGTGACGGTGCTTGGAACGGGCTGAAGGAGCTGAGACGTGGGGACTGCACTGTGCTGTGTGTAACAGAGGCAGTGACACCCAGACTGTGTGCAGCACCGTGTTATGGGGTTTACTTGTTTTTGGCGGCGGGGCGTGGGGGTGGGGAGGAGGGGGGGGAGGTGGGGAGTCTCCTGTCATTTATAGTGTGGCTGTCCCTTTGTTTGACATGTGTCACTACTATGTGCTACAAGTGAATTTATTTCTGTCTCCTTGGAGACGAGCCGCACCATGCTCTCCCCCTTTCCCCAGTCTTTGACATCTTGTTCTATTCACCGAAATATTCGCTTTTCTACTTTCGGCACATTTGTCAGCGTGTCCGGAAAAGTTGAGCTTTGGGCAATAATCAAGGAGACACATTTGTTATGGTTTCATTTCAATCCCCGCCAGCCCTTTCCAAGGGCAAATCTTGCATCTCCCACTCACAACTCGGGCAATGTTACACCCCCGGCGATGGAATTTAAAACCCCAGCCGCCTTTCCGAAGAGTGCCCGAGTATCTGTTGGTGTGTTAGACATGTCTTGATTCTCCGGCTGATTTAGAATCGCTAACTATAGAAATATCCCAAAACAGCGCGGGGAGGGGGGGGGGTGAAGAAGGCAGCAACCCGAATGCAAAGTGACATGTTTTCGATTTGATTTGATTTATTATTGTCACATGTATTAACATACAGTGAAAAGTATTGTTTCTTGTACACCACACAGACAAAACATACCGCTCATAGAGCAGGAAAGGAGAGAATGTCGTGTTACAGTCATAGCTAGGGTTATAGAGAAAGAGCAACTTAATGCGAGGTAGGTCCATTCAAAAGTCTGACAGCGGCAGGGAAGAAGCTGTCCTGGAGTCGGAGGGTACGTAACCTCAGACTTTTGTATCTTTTTCCCGACTGAAGAAGGTGGAAGAGAGAATTTTAGAATGGGAAAGAAATAAAGTAGCGTTCCAAACTGTTACTAATAGCAGAACCAATCCTACTGCTGGCGGGGAAAGCAAATTAATACATGATACAGGTGACTCTTCTCGGTGTTTTTATACATATATATATAAAATAAATCAGCATTTCCTTCATTTGCTGTGTTCTTTTATTGTCTTTAGTTTATGCAGTTATTAATTCCGCCCCCCAACCCCCCCTTCAAGTGCTTTGTCTCACAGTGACAGGCTGCTATGGGATTTGATTTGGTGGAGTAGGAATTTACATAATCCGATTACAGGGATTATCATGTGGTTGTAAAACTGTCCCACTGGGGTTTGAGTTGTTTTTTTAAAAAAAAATCCTTACTATTCATTGCGCTCTCTACCATCCAAAGTACTGCACCTGCAATTCTAACCCACACTCTTTCAGAACACTCCAGTAGGATCTCAGATTTACAAAACAACCGCTTCATGTGCGCATCTCCCTTAATTGATCTATCTGGATTAGTCTTGAGACTGAAATCGAACGTTTGGGAGCTTAGCATTATCTAAAGGGTCATCGGATTTTTTATTTTAGTAAAGGACCCAATTTGCAGCGTGCCTCAGTACTTACCCGTCCCGGTGATTTCTTTAAGGCATTGGGGTGGAAGGCAGTGAGAGTCACTATTTAGCTGGCAGGGGAGGGCAACAGTCCAATTCTGACAATAAATTGACTTTAGAACCGCCGCTGAAACTCCAATTAGTCACCCACACGCCCCAGCAACTGGCAAAAAAAATGGGACAGAAAGACGCTTTAGACAAATGTTTGCTTTAGCTGGGGATAGCACACCCGTTTGTTCATACTCATTGTTAACTGAAGGCAAGGTCCCTGTTAACTGCAGAGGAAAGGGGTTTGGGAGGGGGAAGAGTTTGGAGGGAAAAGCGAGGCTGTTGGGGAGAGGGTGAGGTGGAACACACAGCTTGCTGAAGGTGAACAGGATGGTGAGGTTGGCAGGATTGACAAATACTTGCCAGTTTGCAGCTATTGTGAGGCTTTTGATTTACCATTCAGAGCGGAGGGGGCTGAGTCGAGTCAAGCTGCTTTTTACAGATAAGAATTTTACAGCCTCTGGGAAGACGTGATAAGGAAGCTGTAATTATTAATCAGGCATTAATTGTTACACAGTCAGTAAAAAGATACAGTGGACGCTTTTATCTGCTTGACTGCAAGACTTCTCGCGTTTTGCATCCCACAACAGATGCTGTATTGATCTTGAGCTATTAAAACCAAGATCCGTTTTCAGAGCCCAAAGATTAGTTGAATTTGACATTACTCAGTGGGAGAATGTGAGTGCTGTCAAATTAAAGAGAGATTTCTGGAAAGGCAAAACACAGAAAATGGATGAAGGTTGACACTTTTTTTGTTAATTTAATTTTGCTTTGTGAGCGTCAGCTCAGGAGTTCAGAGGGATTTTACTCTGCTAACGTACAGATTTGACCAATTCCAACCATTCTTCAAGAAAAGGTCAGCAGATTAAAGAATCTTCGATTCTTCTTCATCCCCTAACGACACATCAGTGGATCCGTCAGTGAAACAGACCCCGGAAGAGGTCAATCAATCAATCTCCTATTGGTGTCAGTTGTCACGCACAGAGAGAAATAGGTTTAAAAAAAACACAATTTTTGCCATGTAGCAAAGACAAAATGCTGCAGCTCCTGGCAATCAAAGCACAGAAATATTCGACAAGTCAGATAGTCTCTGTGGAAGAGAGAGAGAGGTAGAGGTAAGATTTTAGTAGATGCCTTTTGTTGACTATGTTTATACCGAGAAGATAAACCTGTGTCAATATGGGTAACAGTCACAAAGGACAGCGTTTTGTGTTGGCCAAGTTAATTCAGTAAAGCAAACAAAAATGCATTAATATTGTGCTTTTATTTATTCTTGCACAGTTTGTGGGCATTATCAAATATTGTCCAATTGCCAAATCACATCTAATATTGGATGGACAATGACTTCACCAATCACACTTAAAATGCCTGATTTAACTAGTTGGCAGTTAACTGTTCGTCACATCAACTGGTGCATTCTCCATAGCAATACATCTATCAATGAGAGTTCATTTGAACCTGGACTGTTTCAATATTTGAGAAGTCACAAATGATACTGAACATTGTGTAGTCATAAGTGAGCATTCCCACTTCTGATCTTATGATAGAAAGAAAGTCATGTGATAGCTATATACAACCGTGCTTAGGCCACATTTGGAGTATTGTGTGCAGTTTGTTCACTGCTACACTATCAGAAGGATGTGGAAGTTTTGGAAAGAATGCAAAGAAGGTTCACCAGGATGTTGCCTGGTCTCGAGGGTGTTGGCTATCAGGAAAGATTGAATAAACTAGAATTATTTTCACTGGAAAGACAGAGGCTGAGGGGAGAGCTGATACAGGTCTACAAAATTATGACTGGCGTAGACACAGTGGATAGTCGGAGGCTTTTTCCTAGGATGAAAGTTCAATTTCAAGAGGGCACAACTTCAAGTTGAACAGGGGGAAAAGTTTAAGGGAAATGTGCTGGGAAGGTTTCTCATGCAGAGAGTGGTGGGTCCTGGAACACACTCTCAGAGGAGGTAGTGGAGGCAGGCAGATTGGCAGCATTTAAGAGATATCGGGATGGGTACATGAATAGGGAATGAATAGAGGGTTACAGTCCGAGTGAGGGCAGAAAGTTCTTTAGTTTAGTTTGGGCATCATGATCAGCACACGCTTGGAGGGCCGAAGGGCCTGTTCCAGTGCTGTACTTTTCTTTGGTCTTTGTTCATTGATGACACAGCTGAAGACGGTTGCTCCTAGGACACTACTCTGAGGAACTCCTGCAGTGATGTCCTGGGGCTGAGATGATTGACCTTCAATCACCACAATCATCTTCCTTTGTTTCAGGTGTGACTCCAACCCATGGAGAGATTTCTCTGATTTCCATTGACTGCAGTTTTGCCAGGGTTCCTTGATGCCACACCAGGTTAAATGTTGCCTTGATATCAAGGGCAGTCAGTCTTCAATTTAGTTCTATTGAATTCAATTCTTCTGCCCATGTTTGAACCAAGGCTGTACTGGGGTCAGGAGCTGAATGACCCCAGCATAACCCAAACTGGGCATCACTGAGCAAGTTATTGCTGAGTAAGTGCTGCTTGTAGCACTGTTGATAACCCCTTCCATCACTTTACTGATGATTGGGAGTACACTGATGGGATAGTCATTAGTTGGGTTGGATTTGGGTAATTTGGGTAATTTTCCACATTGCTGGGTAGATGTCAGTGCTGGAGCTGTACATTAAAGGACAATAACATCACAAGAGAGCAAATATTAGCTGGTTTAGCAACCTTAAAGCAGAGGAGCACTTGGTGGCCACATGCTTTCTCTCTTTGTGCCCATGACATTGTGCCTCGCCCTTTTGATGATGCAGCAGCCTGCCTGTCAGCGGGTGCCCCCTCCTGACCCCTCGAGGACAGGGGAATGGTGCTCGAGTAGCATCTACCCCACTGATCTGGCTGTCCAGCTTCCTCACTCTCAGCTCTGGTCTCTTGTTGAGTCACCCCACTTTCTATGAACACCAGGCAAATTCAAAGCACAGTCATCTCTCAGAATGGCTTCCCCCTGCATTGGCTGGGTCCCTGTGCTGCAGCGCTGTGTGCTTTATTGTAAGTCTGCCTTTATTTAAAAGTGATAAATCCACAGGATGAGCTGTACCCCAGGTTATTGAGAGAGGCCAGGGGCAGTATTCTTCAAATTCTCTCTGGCCACACATGAGATGTCAGAGGACTGGAGGACAGGTAACTGTCCCATTATTTTAAAAGGGAAGTAGGAATAGACCAGGAAATTATAGGCCAATCTATCTAAGCTCAGTGGTGGAGAAGTTATTAGAAGGAATATTGAGGGACAGAATGTACCTACACTTGCTTAGACTTTTTTTTAAAGTAGAAGTTTATTTATTAATCACAAGTAAGGCTAACATTAACACTGCAATGAAGTTTCTGTGAAATTCCCCTAGTTGCCACACTCCAGTGCCTGTTCAGGTCAATGCACCTAAGCGTGGTTTTCAGTCTGTTGGAGGAAACCTAAGCACCCAAAGGAAATCCATGCAGACACGGGAAGAACTACCATTGAGTGAAGAATTGCAAGAGAAATCAACCCAATAACTTTATCAAGAAGGTAATTCCTACCAATTTTCATAGCTTCTCCTTTCAGTATTGCAACATCACCAGCTTGCATTTATATAGCACCACTAACAGAGCAAATTGACAACCAGACAGCTAACCAAAAGTTTTGTGAAAAAGGTACGTCCTAAGAAGTGTTTTCAAGTAGGAAAGGTGGAGAAATTTAGAAGGAAATTTCAGGGCTTAGGATCCAAGTACCTGAAGGCATGGAGGAGCAATTAAAACCATTGTTGCTCGAGGAATGCAAAGACCCCAGAGGATTGTGCATGTACAATTTAATCATTTTACCATTACTGGCATGCCTTCAATTGCAAAGACATTAAACTCTGGAACTTCCTCCCAAAATCTTTCTGCCTCTCTTTCCTTATTTACGGTTTTAAAGCTTTTGAGCGTCTGATCGAATTCTTGTTAATTCTGGTGTCCAATTTTGGTAACACTTCTGTGAATTGTTTTGGGATTATATTCAATACACCATACCATATCAATGTGAGTTATTGCTGTTAATGGCTACATTGTCAGTCTAAGAGTGAGAAAGTGAAGTAAATATTTCACATTTCCGTTCTATACAGGCACCATTCAAGATACATCTTAGATTGTGTCAACCCATAAATGCACAACAACTTTTGAAAGCGTAGACATTTTCCAATGCACATCATTTGCCAGAATGATTTTCTGTAGACATCTAACATTGAATTCAATAAATTAAAAGAACTAAGAAGAACTCCTCTTTTACAAGTTCAGAAACTGTGGTCAGATCTAGGTATTATGTTGCTTTCACTAATAGACCTTGGGTAGTGAAATACAATAATTCAGTTCATCATGAATCCAAAAATTCTAGAAAATGAACCAGATGGATGATGAGGAGGAATATATTTAAGTTGTTGTAATCAGGAAGGTATCATGTATCTGTTTAGTGACAGCAGTAGTTAGCATTCAAAGGGGATGATAGGATTCAAATTTTCCCAGCAACAAGATTAGCAGGCATCCAGGCAGAATTAGTTAGAAATAGCTATCGTCAGGAAACAGCTTACCTAAATGACTGAGAAATCAGAGGAGCAGCACAGATGCTAATTTCTAGTGTTGGGGAATGTGAGAGGTGTAGACAGTCCAAATACACATGGAAAAAATTCACAGACGAACCAGAGTATAATTGCCAGCACTTGCAAGATCAGGGGGCTAGTTTAACATCTCACAGCCATGACCAGTTTAACCCCTATCAGTCAAGAAGGCACCGAAGAATTGGAGAGGCCAGTTTCATAGCTCAGAGTCAGAGAGGCTATTTTAACATCTAAGAAGTCTTAGAATCAAGATAGTGCAGGAACTTTCACAAAGGCAGTTTAAATATCTTCATAGGACCAGGAAAAGATGTTTCTCAGACTTGATCATTCATTTTGTATCATGTGGTAACTATAAGATGGATTTGGTTTTTAGATTTATTTAATTTGGATATTGTTTAGGGACAGGAAAAGTCTTAAGGGATTTCAGTTAAACACATTTTGGAACAAGGGGTACTCTCTATATATAAATTGTATGTGTATTTAGTAAATTATACATTTAATTGTCTGAAGTATCACAGTCTATTTGTATGTATTTTCTCTTCTTTCATTTAATAAATAGCCTTTAGTAATTGTATGATGAAGGGGCTGGTTATTCTTACCCGAGGTTTCATGTGACTCCTTGCACATTTCCAAAACAAAACCATACTTCACCACAAACCTGTGTTTCAAGATAGGAAAACCTCATAAATAACATCCATGTGGTTTGTGCCTGAAAGGGTGCTACAAGCAGATTCAAAAGAAACTTTCAAAAAGAAATTGGATAAATACTTGGAAATAAATTAAGAGGAGCAAGAGAGTGGAATTAAATGGATAGCGCTTTCAAGGGGCCAGTACAGACATGTGGGCTGAATTACCTCCTTCTGAATTATGTGATGCAATAATTATCATACATTTCCTTCGTCAAAGTTAATCCTAAGTACCCTTCTATTCTGTGAATATTGAGCTCTTGAGAAATTGTCAAAATAAGTCCGTAGTCCAAGTTACCATAAGCACTGTACAGGTAAGCAAGAATAACATTATTGGCATGTCACATACTCACAGATAACAATATTGCAAAGAACAGTATTCTGAGTAACTTTGAGATGGTTTAACATTCTCTCTTTCAGTATTGAATATTTAATGTTGCTTTTACTGCATTGTCAGTTAATACACCTGCAGCATTGTTAGAAAGCCCCACATCTTGCATTTGTCTGGTTGTAGTAGCTTTGTGTTATCTAAAACAATGCTGTGCATTTATATAGCACCTTTAACATGGAAAAAGATCCCAAAGCACTTCATCAGAGTGCTGTGATTAAAATTTGACATATTAGGTCAAACACCCAAAAATTTGGTAGGCTTTCAACAGCATCTAAGAGAGAGGTGGAAGGTTTTAGGGACGGAATTCTTGAGCTTATAGTCCAGACAGCTGAAGGTATGGTCACATGTGGCAGAATTATTTAAGTCAGGAATGCACAAGAATCTGGAATTAAAGGAATGCAGAGATCTCTGGGGCCGAGCAGGAAGACTGCTTCAAAATATAGGGTGAAATTTTCCAGCTAATCACTCTAGTGGGATTTTCCAGTCCCGTTGTAGTGCACGGAGATTTGGCAAATTTTCTGTCCCTGCTGCAGGCCATGAACAAATGGAAAATTCCAGCCATAACTTTTTTTTCATCTACTTTCTCAGCTGGAGTATTGTACCCTGTTCTAGGCAGCATGCTTTAGGAATGACATGAAGGCTTTAGAGAGGGTGCAAACTAGTTTCAGAAGGATAGTTGCAAGGTTGAGGAATTTTAGATTCGGGGCTAGTTGGAGAACTGTGAATGTTCTTAGGAAGGAGAGATTGAGAGGAGAGTTAATCAAGGTGTTCAAAATCATGAAGGGACAAGACAGAGCAGATTGAGAGAAACTGTTCCCTTCGTCGGAAGAATCAAGAACTAGTGGGCACCGATTTAAGATGCTCGATTGAAGAAAGAATTGCAGTCTTTTATCACACTGCTTGTGGGAACTTTCTGAGCACTAATTGGCTGTTGTGTTTCCTATATTACAGTGGTAACTGCATTTCAAAAATATTTAATTGACTGTAAAACACTCTGGGGATCCCTGAGCTTGCGAATGATGCTATATGAATTCTTCTCAGATTCATCAGATTGTGGGTTCAATTCTCACTTCAGAATCTTGAATGCGAACCTTCCAATTCAGTCCTGAAGGAGTGCCGCACTACTGGCTGAGATAATAAACCATTCATCAGATGAGATATTAATTCAAAATCATGCTCCTCTTCTAGGCGGACACAAAATTGTAAAATTGTTTACAATTTATATAGATGATTTGGAGTTGGGGACAAAGTGTAGTGTGTCAAACTTTGCAGAGAACACTAAAATGAGTAGTACAGCAAAGTGTGCAGAAGAAACTAGAAGTCTGAAAAGAGATATAGATTGTTTAAGTGAGAAGGCAAGGGTCATGACACTTGGAGTACAATGTTGGTAAATGTGAGGTCATCCATTTTGGTAGCAACAACAGCAAAATGGACTGTTACTTAAATGGTGAACAATTGCAACATGCTACTGTGCAGAGAGACCTGGGTGTCCTTGTGCATTAATCACAAAAAGTTGGTTTGCAGGTAATTAAGGCGGCAAATAAAATTTTGTCCTTCATCGCTAGAAGGATGGAATTTAAAAACAGCCAAGTTATGTTGCAACTGTATAAGGTGCTGATGAGGCCACAGCTGGAGTTACTGTGTACAGTTTTGGTCTCCTTACTTGAGAAAGGATACACTGGCACTGGAGGGGGTGCAGAGGAGATTCACTAGGTTGACTCCGGAGTTGGGAGGGTTGGCTTATGAGGAGAGACTGAATAGACTGGGGCTAAATTTGTTGGAATTCAGAGAATGAGGGGAGATCTTATTATGAAGGGAATAGATAAAATAAAGTAGGGAAGTTGTTTCCACTGGCTAGTGAAATCAGAACTAGGAGGCACGGCCTCAAAATAACAGAGAGCAGATTTAAGACTGAGTTGAGGAAGAACTTCTTCACCCAAAGGGTTGTGAATCTGTGGAATTCCCTGCCCAGTGAAGCAGTTGAGACTACCTTGTTGAATGTTTTTAATGCAAGGATAGATATATTTTTGAACAACAGTAAAGGAATTAGGGGTTATGATGAGCAGGTGAATAAGTGGACTTGAGTCTACGAAAAGATCGCCATGGTGAATGGTTGAACAAGCTCAAAGGCCCAATGGCCAACTCCTGCTCCTAGTTCACATGTTCTTAGACATTCCCAAGGCCTGGTTTTAAAGAGCCAGGGAGTTAATTCAGTGCCTGACCAAATATTTATCACTCAATTATTAAAATAGATGATCTTATTTTTACAATACTGCTGATTGTGGGAGCCTGCTCTGCGCAAACTTGTGGCAGCACTTCCTACATCACAGCAGCATCTGCATCTCAGAAATTACTGCATTAACCATAAGTTTGGAACATCTTACTGTGATACTAAAAGTCACTATACAAATGCAAGATTTTCCAAATTCATAGAAGCATATATACTTAAAATAAATATAGGGTGTATCTTGTAGGTAAAGAAAAAATCTGCAGATTAAAGCTTGGTGGAAAACTGCATTTATTAATTCAAAACATCACTTTAAGTGAACTATTAAAAAGTTGTTCATTCACCACTGCTAACTGGGCAATGTAATCTGGCTCTAACATGGAATTTCACATCAGAACACAGCATTACGGACCATGATAATGACTTGTTAACATATGCAAAGCATTTCTGTTATTGCTTTATATTCTAAGTAGCTTTGAAAGGAGTTTACAGCACCTGCCCTTTTCATCTACGCAGTATGTCAGGGAGGAGGAGGATTACTAATCCCTGACCACTACGCAGACTTTTTGGGTTCAAAGATGTATTCTGAGTTGAATATTTTTGGGCTGGGTTACCCTATGACACAAAGTCCCCTCTGTCTGTATTTCTCTTTGCTGTGTGATTTTGTGTACACAGGTTTAAATAAAGTTAGGTGTCAGGTATATTTAAAAGCATGTCTTTTTTCTGCACTGTGTGAATGCACTGAGTTGCTGATGCTCTGAACTTTATCATTAGTTATCCCACTCCTTTAAGAAATTAAACTTTTAAGACTGTTCCTTCACTCAGAGAAGTTGAATGCATTAGTGATGGAGCACCAAAAAAAATTTCTGGATTTCATGTTGCACTGATCTTGCAGAAAATTATTAAAGGTTTTGACAGAGTAAATAAGGAGAGCCAGTTTCAACTGATAGCTGGGCCAATAAGCAGAGAATTCCCCTCAAAGCCTTTAAATGGCACTGAATGAGTTGCTTGTTTAGAGAGCTGGTACAAATATGATGCGCTGAATGGCCTCCTTCATTCACAATTCTGTTTTTCTGTGGCTCAATGGTGAACTGTTTTCAAGACACCTCTGAAGTGAATACTTTTCTATCACCCAATTGCGGAAAGCAACCTCTTCAGATGGATCTTGGTGTCTTCAGAGGCAGCAAGACAATCTCTCAGAATCTTGTAGCATAGTCAGAGGCCATTCAGCACATTGCTCCTGGGCTAGCTCTTTCAGTCAGCTTTATAACTCGCTGCATAAAACAAACATTCTCCTCACCCCCAATCCAGTTCTTTTGCAAATTATTTTGAATTTGTGACACACAACATGTTCTGGATAATTACATTGATATCCCAACTTTGAAACTTGGGTTGCTAATGGTGACATCTCACCCTCACCAAAGCTTCTGTAACTGGCAATTTGGTGTTGGTGTGGCTTTTATTATATAGCTTCATCTTGGTTTCTCAAGTTTCTCGTACCTTCTGCCCTCAAGGACCACACCTTACTCCAATCTCTTAAATCCTTATTTCTTCATTCACCACTACCAACTTGACTCTGAGTTTGAGAGATGTTCCATTAGCAACCTAATGAACCAACTTCTCAATTTCCATTTCAGCTCATCGGAATTCAGCTCCCTTTCATCTTTCTTGGACTTCCCCCCCTTTGTAAACTCTGATTCACAGCCACACTCCTGACTGTTCTATAACCTTAGTCCCCCTATTCCCCTGGCTTTACCACAGACAGAGGCATCCATCACTCATACAGCCTCCCATCCATTGACTCTGAATACATTTCCCGCTGCCTTGGCAAAGCAGCCAACATAATCAAGAACCCCAGGAACCTCAGACATTCTCTCTTCCACCTTCTTCTGTAGAGAAAACAAATACAATAGTCTGAGGTCACGTACCAACTGACTCAAGAAAGACTTTTGAATGGACCTAAGTATCTTGTACTTAGTTGGTCTTTCTCTACATCCTAGCTTTGACTGTAGCACAACATTTTGCACTCTCTCCTTTCTCTATGAACAGTATGCTTTGTCTACATAGTGTGCAAGAAACAATACTTTTCACTATACACTAATAAATGCGACAATAATAAATCAAATCAAATATCCACAATTGCTTCTGTCATCACATTCACCCTCTTAGCCATCTGTGACCATCCTTCATTCCCTACCCACCGCTGGAACAGGCACTTCTATCTACACTTTCAAAATCCCAATGTAGCTGTGACTTCAAGGTCCCAGGATAATTTTATAGTTATCAATCTGCTCAACTATTCTGTCACCTCCATCTTTGATGCCCTTGTCCCGAGTGATACCTTTACTCTCTCCTATTCTGCTCAGTTCCCTGGCACAAACCAATCTGCAATCTGTAAACACAAGATGTGCAGGCCTGAGGACATCTGATCCATAACTGGTTTAATCATCCAAAGTCAGGTCCTACTGGACCAAATCAAGCATAAATGATTCCTCTTGTTGAACGGAGAATGTTAATTAACTCTCTATACTAACATCCATCTAGAGTGCAAAAGTGTTTCTTTGCTCCATCACTAATCTTTTTCTTAATCACCTCACTTCTCCTCCCTCCCCTGCTCTCTCCCCTCAAGCAGCAAGGGCTTAGCTGCTTAACCCATTCTCTTAGCACTGGGCTCACATCTTTCCTTTGTTTCTGCCTTGCAAACTAATATCCAATCTTCCTAATCGCGACTAATTGGATAGTTCTGTCAAAGAGCTGACATGGGCATGATGGACTGAATGGCCTCCTTCTTGGCTGTATCCTTCTGGAAATATAGGAACTAAGTTTCACATTGAAACCAGGTTTGGTCATTCAAAGTTATTAATCTCTTTGCAAAAATTACCTTTGTACTGATATTACAAGAATTAAGGACTTTCTAAATAAAGCTGCTATATATTCATCGACCAGATGAGGGCAGCTGTGAGTGGAGTCCACAGTCCAAGTATAGTCCTTTGTGCATGGAAGATAAACTGTATTAAGAACTGCTGTTCAAATGGGTTATTAATTTTGGTAAGTATATTTGAAATCAGTTTAGATGAGATAGTTGATGCTTTTGAAAATCTGCAAAAAATACTCCCATTATGTCACCTTGTTGTTAAATGACAACATAAACTTGTTTCCAATGGTTTCAGCCAGAAGACAACAAATGGGATTTCAATAATACCTTGGATGCTGTAACCTGAAGTAAAACAGAAAGTGCTAGATAAACTCAGCAAGCCTGGCAGAATCTGTGGAGAAACAGAGTTAACATTTCAGATCTAAACCATCCTTCTCAGAACTGAAGCAAGGCAGAAATGTACAAATGTAAAATGAAAGGCAACAGACAAGCAGGATATAAACAAGACATAGGTGGGGGCAAAGGAGATATGGACAAATTTATTCCGGAGATAAGACTTGATTTTAGTAGTCACTTAGTACAGAGTGTCAATATAGCTGAAAAAGAGACATGTTGCCAAAAGTTTTCATCTTGCACTTATCAGGACAAATACAAAAATGCCAAATTTCAAATGATCACAACAATTTATATGACAAAAGAGTGATGATTGGTTGGCAAGTTAAGTCTGAATAGTGAGGTATTGCCAAGGGGAACTACAAGCTCTTCAAATTCCAGGATAATTTAGAACACATCCCTTTCATTTGCAGAGAATGGATCCCTGTGTACAAATGTACGTCACTTTGAGCAAGTATAAATGATCCACATTACAAACTGAACTGAATCTTTAAAGTTGGTTGTTAATGTAATTATTAGCACACCTAGGAGTATTAAACAAGTGTTGTCCAATCACATCGAACAGAAAACATTGTTTTGGTGTGGGTTGGTTAAGTACAGTCTGTACTCTGCCTAAATAAGTTATACCCAATTAAAAAAACCCAGAGAGAACATTGTGAAGTTGTTTCCACATTTGCTTTTTTGGTAAGTCAGGGAACGCAGTCTTCTTAACTCACTCTTAAGCCCACCAGCGCCTCTACTTTCTCAGAAGATTAAGGAAATCTGTAATGTCAGCTACGACTCTCATCAACTTTTACAGATGCACCACAGAAAGCATTCTTTTTGGTTGCATCACAGCTTGGTATGGGCTCCTGCTCTGCCCAAGATCACAAGGAATGACAAAAGGTTGTGAATGTTGCCCAATCCATCATGCAAACCAGCCTCCCATCCCATAGGCAGAGTATAGACTCTGTCTATACTTCCCGCTGCCTCAGAAAAGCAGCCAGCATAATTAAGGATCCCACACATCCCCAGACATAGAACATAGAACATTATAGCACAGAACAGGCCCTTCGGCCTTCGATGTTGCGCCGACCAATATAAAAAGCAATGCCCCTCCAAACTAAACCATTCCCTTCTCTTCCATATACTTATCAACTAACCTCTTAAACGCCACCAAACTTGGCGCATCTACAACTGCTGCAGGCAGGGCATTCCACTCCCGAACCACCCTTTGGGTAAAGAACCTGCCTCTGATATCCGTCCTATAACTATCACCCCTTAATTTAAAGCTGTGTCCCCTCGTGCTAGCTTTCTCCATCCTAGGAAAAAGGCTATCACTGTCCACCCTATCTAAATCTCTAATCATCTTATATGTTTCGATCAGGTCCCCTCTTAGCCTCCTCCTTTCTAACGAAAACAACCTCAAATCCCTCAGCCTCTCCTCATAAGACCTGCCCTCCATACCAGGCAACATTCTGGTAAACCTCCTCTGTACCCTCTCCAATGCCTCCACATCTTTCTTATAATGTGGGGACCAGAACTGCTCCCTTCCACCTTCTTTCGTCTGGAAAAAGATACAAAAGTCTGAGGTCACGTACCAACCGACTCAAGAAGTCCCTGCTGCTGCTTGAATGGACTTACTTTGCATTAAGCTGATGTTTCTCTACACCCTAGCTATGACTGTGACACTACATTCTGCACTCTCTCCTTCTCTACAAATGGTATGCTTTATCTGCATAGCATGCAAGTAACAATACTTTTCACTGTATGTTAATACATGTGACAATAATCAAATCAAAATCACTCACAAGGTAGCAACACACTTTTGTCACAAAACTTCATTTAATCTGATTAGTTCAAGCCAGATTTAAACACAGGGCCCAGTTGAACGGAGAATGTTAATTAATAACATAATCTGGTTAACTGCAAATGGCTATTTTCACACACAATTTATTGCTCGATAAATAAAAACATCCAAAGGGCACAAGTTTCAATTTAATCTTAAACCCTACATTTTGGAATAGGCTAAATGTTGCACAAGTTTAGAAAACATGCAGAGTTTAGACCTCTTAGATATTGTTTTTAACGCATAAATTCTGAATAGGACCCAATAACAGCAAGCACTAAAAATTAACGGTGCTTTCTAAATATACTTTCAAAATAAATAGTCTCACAACACCAGGTCAAAGTCCAACAGATTTATTTGGTTGGATTTGGTTGTTGAACTTTGATCTAAGTGTTATAAGATTACTTACTGCCTACCCCAGTCCAACATTGGCAACTCTATATCATATTTCCAAAGTGGTTCGGCACCTCTACATGTTACTCATGCTGCAAAAAAAGAGTGCTGTTCAGAGTTTTGCAGTTTCACAAGTGGGATATTTACCACACAAGTGGGGTATTTACCACACAAGTTGATTCAAGGTTATAGATATGCTAAACTTCACAAAAGGAAAGAATTTGAGATATGTAGACAGCTGACTCTTGAATTCAAAATAACAGAACAGGAAACAGTATAGCTGTTGCCCCCCTCAGAAGCAGAGGTGCCAGTCCACACCTCACAGCCAGAAGCTGTCGCTAAGAGTCAGGATGCTAGGACCCATTTCAGAGCTGGGGGGGTCCTATTACATCTTTTACTTTTCAGAGATGTTATAGTGTTGCAAAAGCATTGCAGAAAATCTTCATAAAGGCAGATTGAACATCTTTACCGTACAAGGAAAAGACATTACCCAACTTGATCATCAGCTCTGTATTGTGCAGGAACTATAATCTGGATTTGACTTATAGATTTATTTAGTTTGAACATTGTTTGGAAAGGGAGAAGTCTTACTGAGTTCAGGGATCATAGATATATTTTGGAACAAGGAGTAATTTCTACATAAACTGCATGTGTGTTTAATTATTCAAATACCGAAGCATCATAGAATATTGTAGCTCTTTTTGTGGTGTATTTTTCTTGTCTTTTAATAAATATTCCTTATATGACGACTTATATATCTCACTATATTTTACATGACTCCTCACAATATTCCAAAAACACTATACGCTAGTTAGGGACACCCTCCCAGGTAATATCAACATGGTTCGTGACAATAGTTAATCATTGGAAAATTGGTGAGGCACAGTTTAGGAAATTAGCATGCATGGGGCTCATGCATTAAAAACAAGAGGTGTGATTTTAATCCCAGGATTTTCCTGTTTATTTTTCAGTGTGGTTTGCCACTCATCAATGATCAGGAAAATACAGCTGTGCCCACTTGGATAGGGGTCGGCAGGCGGGCGGGGGGGCGATAAAGGGGCAAAGGGCCCAGGAATTCCCTAAGGTTTGGTTGAAATGGGTGAATACCCAAGAGATCTGGTTATAAAGAAGCGTCTCATGAACTTGGGTCAATGCCACATGTGGATCTTAATTGGCCACACTTAGAATATACTGAGTATTTTAAACAGTAATAGCCTTAGATGGATGCAATTCCTAACCCATTAATATACTAACACATTCTGTACAGCATATCCTTCGATTTGATTTATTGTTGTCATATGCATTAACATAACGTAAATATTGTTTCTTGCACGCTATACACAGCATACCATCCATTGAGAAGGAGAAAGTGCAGAATATAGTGTTACAGTCATAGCTAGGTGTAGAGAATGATCAACTTAATGCAAAGTAATCCATTTGTAAGTCCGATGGCAGTAGAGAAGTTGTTTTTGAGTCGGTTAGTACATAACCTCAGATGTTTGTATATTTTTCTCGACGGAAGAAAGCGGAAGAGAGAATGTCTGGGCTGCGTGGGATCCTTAATTATGCTGATGGTTTGCTGAAGCAGCGAAAGTATAGATAGAGTCAATGGGTGGGAAGGTGGTTTGTGTGATGGACAGAATGAAAAATTAACTGAGAAGATTTTTCACAAAAAGTAGAAGAACACTTTAGATTTTGAGAGCATCTTCATAAAATGTGCCACACAAAAAAACAGGAATTGGATGAAGACCAGGGTTATGCCATTGGTTATGCCAAATCCCGATCCCATGCAGCCCCAGGAGTTACATATCTTTAAAATTTAAATTCTAGTTCATATTTTGCTGAATACAGTCAGCTGCACCTTAGAATAAGTGTTACATGAATCAGTTTACTTTAGCAACAGAGACAATAAATAAACCAGGAAGGGGTAAAATTAATGGAAAAGGAAAAGGTGCATTGTTTCCGAAGGCAAATGTTCTTGGGGCGATTCTCCCAAAGAAATTCTAAATGTCAAATTTGCATGAAAACGGGAGTAAATCATGCTAGTTTTTTCATGGGGAGTTTCAAAATTAATTTCTCGCACTCTGTGCACTGCTGAGTTCTCTAGTGCTAAAAATCAGTGGGCGGGGTTGATTCACACCCGAGAGGCCGGCAGCATAGCACTGAGTGAGCCAATGCGCATGCGCCGATCTGTCAGTGCCGAGATTGATGCACGTGCAGTAGCTTCACACTGCTGACCCTTCCCGCAATCCTGTATCACTGCCCCTCTGACCCTCACATGGTCTGACTGCTGATGCCCTGGATGAATCTGAACAGTCTTGACCCAGCCCCCACTTCCCCAGTGCCCGGAGACTCATGGAGGCTCTAGCACCTAGGGAGAAGCCTATTAAATGGTCTCCACGTGAGCCTCTCACTGCCGCTGCACCTTGTCTACAGTGACTGTATCTAGCTGTTTCCCCTGTTGTATTCATATCTTATTTGTTTCTTCAAGTTATAGAATCCCGTTCACGAATAAATATATTCTTTTTTAAAAAAATGAATAAGTTAACATTTTAATCTGAAGTATAAAAACATTCAGTAGCACAATATTTACAAAATACTTCCAATCCACAACTTTCACTAGCCGAACATTATTCTAAGCAGGAGGGTGAAGGCCTGATTGATGCAATTTCTAAACGTCAGGTCAGTATGGCGAAATCAGTCTTCAAACTGTCTTTCTATATCATTATTTTACAAATCAAAGGAGAACCTTTACCACAATAAAACCTTCACCTGGTCAGCTCCAGGTGCTGCAGTCAGTAATCTTCTCGACAAAGAGAATTAACCATTGAAGTTCCCTTTTCCATGTAGTTCATTTGTTACAATTTTGCTTCTCTTTTATCCCCTCAGCCATTGCTCAGTACATCTGGATAACTTCATCCCAGTCGCTGATAGGCCAAATGCCATTTTCTTGTACGTTGGCTGGTGAACTTTTCCAATCCCAGCTGATCACTGGGGTTTCCCAGTTCTTGCCATAGTTTGCTTCCACATATGGGAGTGTTTTGCAGGGGACTCGTACTTTCAGTTCCAGGAATTCAGTCCAGCACAGAGTAAATTTAGGAAATATGTACCTGCAAAAACAATTTGGTAAGAAAATAAAGAAATCAGATTAAGTAAATATAGCAACATTTGTAGAAAATTGAACAAAATGATAAAAGCAATGCAAACACACACTGGGTGATCGCGGTAGAACACCTCTGCAAGCATGGTCCCAGACAGTCATTTTAATTCTCATCTCACTCCAATGCTTTTCCATCCACGTTCAATGAAACTCAATGTAAACTTGAGAAACAGCAACTCATCTTTTAACTGGGCACTTTATAGGCTTCTAGACTCAACATAAAGTTCAACAATTTTAGACCACAATCTCTGCTCCCATTTTGTCAGTTGTGTTTCTCTGCTTTTCTTCCTCTCTCATTTCATTTACTTTGCTTTGAAAGGCAAGGCCGGAATATTCCCACTGTCAGTGGGATTTTCCCATTCCGCTGTTGTGAACCGTTATTTGGCTGAGTGCCAAATTCTCTGATCTTGCTGCAGCAGGAGTGCGACATAAATGGCCCGTAACATCGTACCCCAACTATTTAGGATCCCGATACTCACATTTCCTCAAATGTCTTTACTTGTCCCATTACCATTCCCTATGACCCTGCACCATCGGGTTTAAACATTATCTGTTTATTTTTCCACAGATACTGACAAACCTGCTGAATATTTCCACCATTTTCTGGTCTTATTTCAGATTTCCTGCAGTAGTTTGTGTTGTTCTGAAACTTTTTTTCATAAGCCGTAAGAGCAGAATTAGGCAATTCGGTCCATCGAATCTGCTCTACAATTCAATCATAGCTGATATTTTTCTCATCCCCATTCTCCTGCCTTTTCCCCATATTCCCTGATCCCCTAATTGATCAAGATTCCCATCTATCTCTATCTTCAAGACACACAATGACTTGGCCTCCACAGTCTTCTGTGACAAACAGTTCACTGCTCTCTGGCTGAAGGAACTCCTCCTCAGCTCTGTTTTAAAGGATTGTCCCTTTAGCCTGAGGTTGCACCATCTGGTACTAGTTTTTCCTATTAGTGTAAATATCTTCTCCACATCACTCTATCCAGGCCTCGCAGTATCCTATAAGTTTCAATAAGATTCTCCCTCACCCTTCTAAACTCCAATGAGTACAGACCCACAGTCCTTGACCGTTTCTCATATGACAAGCTCCTTATTCCAGGGATTTTTCTTGTGAATCTCCTCTGGACCCTTTCCAAGGTCAACACATCCTTCCTTAGATATGGGGCCCAAAACTGCTCACCACATTCCAAATTAGTTTCATTCATTTTAAAGAATAATTTTCTCATTTATCAAAAAGCAATGTGATACTCCAGTACACAGCAGTGTCTGTGAATCAACTATTTTGATTTAGTCCTGCACAGCAACCAGTTATTTTGTAACTTCCTCCTGCAATTTAGCATGGACCATCCACCTAACCCGCACATCATTGGAGTGTGGAAGGAAACCGGAGCACCCAGAGGAAACATACGCAGACACGGGGGAACGTGCAGACTCTGCACAGACAGTGACGCAAACCAGAATCGAACATGGGTTCCTGGCGCTGTCAGGCAGTAATGCTAACCACTGTGCCACTATACTGCCCCTGGTAAATGTATATTATATATAGCAGATAGCTTCCAGTAATGATGCACATTCACACATGACCTTGATAGAGCTGCACTTAAAATTAATTCTGCACATAGATAGGAAACATTGAGCGGAACATTGATCACAAGTTGGAAGTAAATAAATATTGGTGGCAACATACTTGAATTTTTTGCCAGTTTTGACCTGGGTTCCTCCATTCCACATGTAATCATCCTCTTCGTAGAAAAAGAAGATATCCAACTTCACATCTGCTGCCTGAAAGGAAAGCTCCAGACTGTCAGCTTCCTGAAACAAAACAGAATATAAAAAGATCAGACTGAATTAATTTTAGATTTTGTAATGGTTTAATGAAATTAGGGTTAAACAAGGTCTGCCTTTCTTTAACTAATGGCCAAGATACTGTTGTCTGATCCAAGCTCAGCTGAAATAGATTAGGATTGAGACTCCAGAACAAAGCAATGGGTGAAATGACAGGGAAGTATTTACTCTTCTAATGGACAAGTTAACTTTAAGTTCTTGTTGAAACATGTTGTTTACATACTGCTGACCCAGAGGAATCTTTTTCCCCTCCGAGAGTTTCCAGAGAGTGTGTGACTATATGTCATTTTCCACAGCCGACTGCCACAATATCTGAGCAAAAGCTTTTCCCTCCGATCCCAGCAAAATGAAGAGGCTCTCCCAGCGGCAGGAAAATTAAATTTTGCCTTCAACAACTTCTTTTACATACACTGTTAATAGTTTTAATTGCTGACATTATTGAAATTCAAAAACTGAAAATGCTGGAAAATCTGTGATCTTACAATACAATTTTGTTTGCTGTTACTGCTGCCTGTCTATTAACACGATATAGGCTTATGTCATATGTTCCAGAACAGGCACAAAACATTGAAACTCTGATGATGCATCTCTCTCTCTCGTGCTCACTCAAACATACAGCACACAAACAGGAACTAAATCATTACAGAGCAGTGAAACAATCTAAATGCCGTGTTTGCAACAGAATTTGTGCACCAGAGTGTACTGGAGAAACTTCATGAAAGCACTTCTAACAGGCAATTCATTTATTTGTCAAAATTATGGCCAAAAATTTCAAAGTCCCCAATTTATGGAAAAATGGGAGTAAATTCTGCTTTTTTTTTAAAATGTGATTTCCAGGATGAATCTCCAACAGTCTGTGTTTCACAAATGTCAGAGTGGGAATCACTCTGGAAATCAGTGGACAGGGTCTATTCCCATTGAGAGGCCAGCAGAATAACACTGAGTGGGCTACTGCTCATTTGCTGGTCTGTCACTGAGGGAGAGCAGTGTGTCCGCACTGCCAACTTCCAGGTCACTGGTCAGCTCCCTACCCTCTGATCAGTGGTCTCCCTGGTCAGTCCTAATACTGCACTGCACCCCCTTCCATCCCCTCCATCGCCAGCCAGCCTGGATCTCCCGTTAACCCCTCACTCTAGGCAGCTGTGATCCCCACCCCTCTCCCAGAGGAGCCTGACCCCGAGGCAGCCCTCAGCAATCCCCAGCTGGTTGGCCAGCCTAGTTCACTGTCCTCCCTTCCTCTGCATGAAATTGGTGTGCAGCATGGCAGAAGGATCCAACTCCTCCTTTCCCCACCAATTAACTCAATAGGCAACCCCAATAAACACTGTCCCTCTGGCCCCACTTCCTTGGTACAACCAATACCTGGTGGGCAGTGCCAGGCTGCCAGGCTGACATTGCCCAAGGAGCATTCCTCCTTACTCTCGACGTCCCGGCGGTGACCTCAATGGCTTCGCTTCACTCCAGCGGGGTCAGGCTGCCTGCTCCCTGTTAATCGGGAGCAGTTATAAATCCCAGTGGAGTGAACCGCTTCCGGCGGAGTGGGGGTAGCGGGGGCAGATGAGACGCTAGCAGACCCACTAATAAAACTGAAATCCCAATTTCCAATATTGTACTCAGCTCCTCCCTGATTTGGTGTGGAACCAGTTACTCGGGAAATTTTACCTACAGAGGTGCATGGAAATCTTGTATCCAGCAGGCAATCCGCGAAACTGTTTTCGCTGCCTTTCAACCTGCTGTGCTGCTCAAGCAATGCAGTGGGCTGGGACAACTGCCCTCTATATTACTGTTATTTTACTTGGGTATTTTCAAATTTACTAATTTTTGGTGTACACAGGGAAGCAATATGGCCACTTGAAGATTTGTCTAGTTTTGTAGAGATTGAAATTGTTTGGTTTGTAGCTTTATAAGCTAATAGATTGCTTTGTCATAGCTTTATCCTTATTTTATAATGACGACAGGTATGGGGTTAACTGCTCACAGGACAGAACTTGTGGCCATTTTTAAATCATCAAGTTTAAACAATACTTGAGCCAACCATGTGGTTTGTACGTTCAGGAACTCCTTGCTGCAACTGATTCCAGTAGATGAAAAACATTTAATCATTAGAATAAAACATTCAATTATTGAAGGAATATACAATGCATGATGATGTAGCAAAGCATGCAGATGACTCACTTTGCCAAACTTATGTTTTAGTGGGAGTCCTGCCCTCTGGAACGCTGTGATAATGTCAGCCTTATAATCCTTAATCAATATTCCCAAATCCACATCTTTACTGTATGGGATGATGTTACATTGTCTGAACCAGCCTAGAAAGAAACATTTGAAGCAACATTTATTCTCCTCAGCTTGAGCTACTAAAGTTCAAAACATCAAACCATTTGTAACAAACAACATCAGCAGGCCACATTTGGACTTCATATCACTTCATAGAAGAATCAGAGAATCCCTACACTGCAGAGGGAGGCAATTAATCTCATCGAGTCTGCATCGACTCTCCGACCTACACATCTCTGGACACTAAGGGGCAATTTAGCATAGCCAATCTACCTATCCTGCACTTCTCTGGATGTGGGAGGAAGGCTGTAAATGTCTAGCCAGAAGATGAGATGCTGTTCCTCCAGTTTGTGTTAAGCTTCATTGGAACATTGCAGCAGGCCAAGGGAGCAGGATCATGTATTAAAATGGCAAGCAACTGGAGGTCAGGGTCCAGATTGCGCACAGACCAAAGGTGCTCAGCAAAGCGATTACCCAGTCTACGTTTGGTCTCTCCGATATAGAGAAGACCATGTTGGGAGCAGCGAATGCAATACACCAAACTGAAAGAGGTGCTAGTGAAACGTGGCTTAACCTGGAATGAATGTTTCGGACTTGGATGGTAAGCATGGAAGAGGTAAAGGGACAGGTGTTACACCTTCTGAGAGTGCACAGGAAAGTGCCATAAGCGACAGGAGAGATGTTGAGTAAGGTGGAGGAGTGGGCTAGGTTATCCTGGAAGGAACGGTCTCTGCGAAATGCTGACAGAGGGAGTGAAGGGAAGATGTGTTTGGTGGCGGCATCACGCTGGAGGCGGAGGATTGTGCTTTACATGTGAAGGCTGGTGGGGTGAAATGTGAGAACAAGGGGGACCCTTGTTCTGGGCAGGAGGAGAGTGGGTAAGGGTCGTGGCATGGGAGATGCACTGCATGCTGTTGAGGGTCCTGTCGACAACTGTGGCTAGGAATCCACAGTTGAGGAAAAAGCAGCACATTTTAGCCTTGCCCCTTGTTTTTGTGGATCTGACTCATCTTTCATTCCCTCACTCTACTCTACAAATATCTCTCACATTCTATCAGTTTTAGCTTTGACAAAGGGTCATCTGGACTGGAAATGCTAGCTCTTTTCTCTCCTTACTGATGCTGCCAGATCTGCTGAGATTTTCCAGCATCTTCTTTTAGTTTCAGATTCCAGCATCCGCGGTAATTTGCTTTCTTTAAAAAAGACTTCATAATCTCCAACAACAAAAGAAACAAAGCCCTCCACCCTCCACACATAGAGACTTCTCACATGGGCAATCCTGACCCATGTAGCACCTCAGAGGGAGCAGTGCCAGGGGGCTTTGCCAGGCCAGGCATATCCTTCTCCCCCTGGGGTGGGGGTCATAGTTAACTATGTGACCCCAGCAGGTTCCCATCACCTGCTTCCCCATCTCAAAAACTTGATGCAAACGTCACCCATGTGACATCATGTGGGGAAATGGGAGATCCCACTCTGGGGGGAACTGTAAACATGGAAGCCCTTTAATAATATTATAATTAGTTTTGTTTCATTTTTTTTAATTCTCGTGGGATTTAACGCCCACATCACGTTTGCACCCAAACCAGTCAATGTATTAGTGGTTGCTCACACCCTCTTTAGGTATGCCATCTGTTTATTTACTTATTACTGTCACAAGTAGGTTTACATTAACAATGCAGTGAAGTTACTGTGAAAATCCCCTAGTCACCACACTCCGGCGCCTATTCGGGTACACTGAGGGAGAAATTAGCTTGGCCAATGCACCCTAAACAGCACAGCTTTTGGACTGTGGGAGGAAACCAGAGCACCTGGAGGAAAGCCCCAGACATGGTGAGAATGTGCAAACTTCATACAGTCACCCAAGCCAGGAATCGAATCCAGAACCCTGATGCTATGATGAAGCAGTGCTAACCATTGTGCTACCGTGCTTACCCCTGAAGAAGAAGAAAGAAGATTATCTCCATCCATTCTTGTTCAGCGTCTGTTCGACATAATCAGTGGTGAGGTGGAGATGAGCGGATCAGTGGGTGGGGGGGGGAGGAATCTTCTAAAATGATAACTAGTTCTAATCAAGGTTGCTCACTTTAAAACCTGTGTCCTTGAAGGTTCCATCCTTACAAGTAGCTATGGCATGCCACATTTTACCCTCTTCGCCCTCCATTTTCTTTCCTAAAGTGGTCTACGTTTTTGAATTGCCAGAAATTCAAAATTTATTCATTAATCCCCCACGGACAATTGTTTAAGTTACCTGACATACACAATTTTCTAACTGCACACTTTTCTATCCTATTCATGGCTTGATGGTCATTCCCGAGGCAGTTCCCTTCCCCTGGTTTCAGGTAAATTTATTCTCAGATCTCTCAGCTTCTTTCATCTCCATCAGTTGGACCCCTTGTGGTTGCAATTTCCACCCACAATTGCTGCAATTCATTTCATTACATCGTTACATTCCACACACCACAGGGGAAAGCTTAACTTCACAGATTGTTGGGAGTTTGAATACTCTCTAATGTTTCCTCTTTGTTTTAATTGAAAACATTAATTGGAATTTTTTGATTTGATTTATTATTGTCATGTGTATTAGTATACAGTGACAAGCATTGTTTCTTGCATGCTATACAGGCAATTATGTTTCCAAAGCAAATCTCAGTTACGTTTTCAGAAAACTATTCCAAATGTTGCACCTGGTACTTTACCTAGGCACGTTCCACTGCTGAGCCAGAACGGCACCCGCTGTCTATTCAATATCCTTGCAGCCCGATGAAGCAAATCTTTCGCCTTTTTCTTAAATTCCATAGCATCTTGGGATGTGTCTTCAGGGTACATCTATAATTAAACAGATGTACAATAGGATATAAAGCAGAGAAACAGGGAACCACCCACTAAAAATAGATACGCCCTTGTGAACGTAGTCAGCTTTGTTGTATGACTGCAGCCAAACCTATTTTAAATAACTTGATCTGTCAATTGTAATGCCTCCCATCTTAAGAAGATATAACAATGCTGGTAAACTGATAGGTAAACTGACAGAATCATAAAATTAAATTTGGAATTGAGCTAGTGAATGAGGAGCAATTATAAAGTCACGTGGCATAGTGATTAGCACCGCTGCCTCACAGTGTCTGGGATCCAAGGAATAAAGAATATTCCCAATGGTGGAAGAGTCCAGAACTAGCAGTCATAGTTTTACGATAAGGGAGGTGAACCTTTTAGAACTGAGGTAAGAAGAAATTTCTTCATCCAGAGAGTGGTGAATGTATGGAATTCACTACCAGAGTGTAGATGAAGCCAAAACAATGCCTGATTTCAAGAAGAAATTAAATATAGTTTAGGGGCTAAAAGGATCAAAGGAGATGATGGGAAAGAGTGAGGGGATGGGGGAAATGAGGATATTGAATTTGATGATCAGTCATGATCAAAATGGGTAGAACAGACTTGAAGAGCCGAATGGCCTACTCCTGCTTCTCGTTTCTATGTTTAATTCTGGCCTCAGGTGTCTGCGTAGGTTCCCTCTGGGTGCTCCAGTTCCGTCTCAGTCCAAAGATGTGTGGGTTAGGTTGATTGGCCGTGCTAAATTGACCATTGGGATTGGGGGAATTACCAGAATAATTATTTAGGGTTATAGATAGTAATCTACATTATGGTTGTCGGTGCAGGCTTGATGCATGGCTGAATGGTCGCCTTCTGCCCTCTTTTTATTGTCATTTTCGACCTGGAAAAAGCCTCCGTTTTCCACCTTGTCTATACCCTCTCATAATTTTGTCGACCCCTATCAGGTTTCTCCTCAGCTCTGTCTTTCCAGTGAAAACAACCCTAGTTTATTCAACTTCTCCTTATAGCACAGCACCTTCAAGACCAGGCAACATCCTGGTGACTCTTCTTTGCATTTTCTCCCAAGCTTCCACGTCCTTCCAGTAGTACGGTAGCCAGAACCGCACGCACTACTTCCAAATGCGGCTTAATCCAGGTTTTATACAGCTGCAACATGATTTCCCAAGTCTTGTACTCAATGCCTCAGCTGATGAAGGCAAGTATGCCATATGCCTTCTTAATCACCTTGGCCACTTGTGTTGCCACTTATAGGAAACTGTGGACCTTCATGCCCAGATCCTTCTATATGTTAATGGTCCTAGGGTTCTGCCATATATAGTATTACTCACACCTAAATATAATCCTCCAAAATTCATCACCTCGCATTTGTCAGGATTAAATTCATCTGACATTTCCGTGCCCAAGTCTCCAATCTATCCATATCCTGTTGTATCCTCTGACAATCCCCAGCACTATTAGCAACTTCGCCAATCTTCATTTCATCTGCAAACTTACTAATCAGGCCATCCATATTTTCCTCTAGATCGTTTATATATACTACAAATAACAGAGATCCCTGCGGAACACCACTAACTCTCTATTCTGAAAAACATCCTTCCACCGCTACTCTTTGTCTTCTATAGCCAAGCCAGTTCTGTATCCGTCCAGCTAGCCCACCCCAATTCCCATGTAATTTTAGTTTTTGTACTGGTCTGCCATTATTTATTAAGCTGCTATTAAGCTCAATAGTGAAAACTTGTATCCAAAAAATGGATAGGTGTATTCAGATCAAATCCCTGCTCTTCTTCAGCCCCCACCCAAACCCCAAAATGCACCTACCTCCATTACCCAAAACTGTGGAATATGCAGCTGAAAGTTAGTTGCTAAATGTTAATTCTAAAACAAAGTTAATTCAATGTTTGTGTTGCAGTTTATTTTAATAGCAACAAACCCTGGCCATAATTTTAATAATAATCAAAAATTTATTGGAATTCAGACTAACCTGATAAAACATTCTTGCCTCCTTGTATCTGCACTCAACAAACCTAGACTGAGAAACCTCCTCTAGAAAATTGGCTATTTCCTTCGGAACACGAATTTCTAATCCATCAATTGAAGCCAGATGTAGCTCAGGTCTGTTAAATTAAAAACAATGTAAGCAAAATAATTTAATGAATCCTTTTCTCTCCTGCCTGTTGGCAACATTGCTTGAGGTTGCAATATATAGGTAAGTAAGGCAAAAGGCAATATTAAAAATCAGTAGCTTTGTCAAGAGCATGTTTTGCACGTACACCCTCAGGCAATAGTTAAGGTGTGAACATGCTTGGTAATGGGATCCCCTTGGCTCATACTGCCTGGGATCAAATCCCACCACAGCAGATGATGGAATTTAAATTCAATAAAAAATATCTAGAATTAAGAATCTGCTGATGGCCATGAAACCAATTGTTGGAAAAACACAACTGGTTCACTAATGTCTCTTTAGAGAAGGAAATCTGCCATCTTTACTTGGTCTGGCTGATATCTGACCCCAGAGCCACAGCAATGTGGTTGACTGTTAACTGTCCTTGGGCAACTAGGGATGGACAATAAATGAAGAGCAGCCAATGACGCCCATGTTCCACGAATGAATAAAAAAAATCTCCGTGATGCCAATTTAAAACCCACTAATTTTATAGTAAATATAAAATTTGATTTATTCAATCACCATGGATCAATGATCCTGCTGGGATGTTTTGTTTCTAACAAAACATTAACATAGCTGAGTGGAAAAATCCATTTACAATCTCATGATTTCTCAGTTGCTTACTTGGTTAAATACCATCACAAGGTTAAAAATGAGCATACATTAAAGTCAATACAAAATGTGTGTTTGTTTAAATATACAGTCCAAATAAGATGGAATAGATTATAGGTTGCTTGGAATCATATATCATTTCACTGATACAGAGTACTTAAATGAAGTCCCGACTGTTTGCTATTCTATCTTCACCCTCCTCACTAATTCACAAGACTGGTATAGATTTAGCTATCGGTCTTTTCAAATGTTATCTTTTGGCCTTCAGATGGGCCTCTCAGTGACACTTCCAAAAGTATTTAATTGGCTGTGAAGTACTTTGGGAATGTCCTGAGATTTGAAAGGCACCAAAGTAGTTCAGGCCCTTTTCTATTAGCAAAAATAAAAATCATAGAATCCCTACACTGCAGATGGAGGCCATTCGGCCCATCGAGTCTGAACCGACCACTATCCTATCAAGGCTCTATTCCCATAATCTCACATATTTACTCCGCTGACACTAGGGACAATTTAGCATGGCCAATCCACCTAACCCTGCTTGGAATTCTTTGGAATGTGGAAGAAAACTGCAGCAACTGGAAAATGTGCAAACTCCCACAAAGGCAGTGACCCTGAGGCGGAATTAAACCCAGAAGCCTGGAGCTGTGAGGCAGCAGTGCTAACCATTGTGCTACCCAAAATGATGGTATTGTGTTGTAGATTTATTAGATTTAAATTAGCTGTTTCGTTGGGTTTTGAACCTGTGTCCCTGCTGGGTCTTTGGATTACCAGTCCAGTGACATTACCATGCCACCATCACCTTCCCAGGCTTACAGAGGTTAGTTACCCTGTGTCATATCAAACGATCTTGATTTCAACCAGCAGCCCAACTCTTACAAGTCTCGGAATATCTGGTTTCCACTTACTTGCTGTAAGCTCCGGGGTAACGTCCAAAATGCAGCTTTCGAAAGTGCACAAATTTTTTGTCTGCGTTTTGCTTCAGCCGCAGCTGTCCATGCCACAGGAAGTTTCCACTCCTTTCATAAAATACCACCAGGTGGATGGCATGATTCTGCAGCTTAAAGATGTAGTGCAATGGAATTTCTGTACCAGAAAGACCATCCATTCCAGCCAGCCTTGGGTCCTTACCACTCAACTCCATCCACTGAAAACCCTCCTCTTCAGCTTCTTTCTTCAGGAACACCTTAGAAAATTTGAAAATAAATTATTTAGCAAGTGTTAGCGCGGTTCAGAAAGCCCTGAGATTTTAAAAACTAATAAGATTAATAAACAGTAGAAACTAACTTAAATAAGGACCGTAATGTGCCTTATAGTTACTGTATGCAAAAGTACTACTTGCATAGACACTCACATAATTACTGCTATAGAAATTAAACATATATTTTAGATTTGAACAAGTATTTTTAAATGTATTGTGCACCTTTGGCCAAAATGCAAACTGCCCTGAAGCATAATGGAAAGAGTAAACTAGACAGGCCACATTCTTGGGAACAATAAACCACAGAATACACTTATCCAAAAAGTCACGGAGAGTTCAAATTCTCATTCTTTAGAAAATGAATAGAAGTATTCACAAAGTACATAAAATATTCAATAATTACTGATAATACGACAGAAAGAGGAGACGGGAGTATCACCTTTTCAACTCTGCAGCTTACGGTGAGAAAGCAATCTTTGAACCTTATAGATTTATGAAGTGAGGTTCCTTAGCAACAGCGGGTGGAAACTTCCAGGTCCTCTAAACCAATTAATTCCTAATTTTGTTGGAAGGTAGGATGTGATTGGCCAAGGTAAATAAAGTGTACTTATGTGGTGGGAGCTATAAACCTCTACGACTCTATTTACATGAGTAAGATGGGCATAGAGGGATATGGGCCAAATGTGGGCAATTGGGACTAGCTTAGAAGTTTAAAAAAAAGGGCAGCATGGACAAGTTGGGCTTGTTTCCATGCTGTAAACCTCTATGACAAGATAGGCAGGAGAACTAAAGTTTTGAAAATGCATAACCATTTTGCCATTACATTGTAAACTTCAGAAAGGAGTTCTCAAGTCCAGCTACCTTTATCCAGACACGTGTTGGTCAATAAATACGTCTTTCAACTATATACTGTTGTTTGGGAGTCTGTTGTGTTTAGCTGGGGGTTCTGCTCAATACTTAGTGCTGAGAGAAAACTCCCGCATCAGTAAGTGATAGCATACAAAATCAGTATGTATTTTCAAACATTGTTTGATTTCATTTGGTTAAAACTGGAGCAAGAGGTTCTTCTCATCCATTGAAGCAACAGGGCAAATTAGATTAGGATTAATGTTGACTGTGAAGGTAGCTCAAATATAATGTGTAAAGAACTTTAGTTAGACAGAATCAGATCAAAATAGATATCTGTCACCAGCACATTTTTTTTAATATCAAACTATGAAATAATTTCAACACATTGAACAGCATGGTGGCACAGTGATTAGCACTGCTGCCTCACCGTGCAAGGGACCCGGGTTCAATTCTGGCCTCCATCTACGTGGAGTTTACATGTTCTCCCTATGTTTGTTGGATTTTCTCCAGATGCTTCAGTTTTCTCCCACAGTCCAAAGATTTGCTGGTTAGGTGGATTGACATACTAAATTTTCCCTTAGTGTCCCAAAATGTGTAAATTAGATGGATTAGCCATGGGAAACCTGTGGGTGAGAGGGTCTGGGTAAAATAGTCTGTCAGAGAGTCGATACACACTTGATGGCCTCTTCTGCATTGTAGTGATTCTATGATGAAGAAAAGCATGTTTTAAAGTTAAAGGGTGCTCTTTCTCACTGCAGACCTCAACATGAGATTCTCAAATGAGCTGAAACTTTGGGCTGCCAAACAGATGTAGTTAGTCCAGGCAACTCACTCCACTTCAAAATTAGTAATTATTCCCCTCAAGTTTGTTTCATAATTGTACAAAACTCTCAAGTTAGAAATTGCTTCAATAAATCATCCCTTTTCAGCAGGTAGAATCTGAGTTATAAATGGATGTTGAACTCTATAACACTTGACAGATATTGAAGAATTATGCACTTATTCTTACTGAAGGAATTTCTGATTTGATTAATTTAATCTCAAAAAGATCCCTCCTTCATTCTCTGCACAATTGAAAGCATAGCACCCCCTGCAGGGAATAACCAAGTGAAGTCAGTTTAGAAAATCCAAAGATACCAGTCACGTTAAACTTTATTCACAAATATAATGTGCATGCTTATAATTTAAACATGAAAATATCTGTCACATATATGTCATCGGGTCATAAAGCATGGAGTAAGAAAAGGCCATTCAGCCCCTTTCATTTTTAAAGTACGTATTAATTAATGGGATGTGGGTGTCGCTGGCTGGCCTGTATTTATTGCCCATCCACAATTTCCCTTCAGAAGGTATTACTGAGCTGCCTTCTTGATCTGCTTCAGTCTGTGAGATGTAGGTACGTTAACAATGTTGTGAAGAGACTCTTAGCATTTTGACACCATCATCGAAGGAATGATGATATACTTCCAAGGATGATCAGCTATGATTGTGGTGACTGGCAGAGCAGACTCAAAGGGCCGAATGGTCTCCTCATGCTTTTACCTTCTATGTTTTCCATGTAACTCAGGATGGCATGGGGCACCATATCGCACCCCTTCATACATCAACTGCTACAGAAATACAAGCCCTTTCTATTGAAGAAAATAAAATAATTGCGTGACTAATGGGATTGGCACTTACTTCATTTTTCCAAAATTTGTCCAATAATGCAAACGTGGTGAACTCCCTTGGCGCACACAGATACTTGCAGGTCAGCCCACTGCCTGTGCTGTCCTCATGGCGAATGTTCTCATTCATTCGCCCCAAAATCAAAGGATCAATGAGGTATAAAGGAATGTTGTGGACCGATACCAAAGCAAGAAACTTTTTGACCACTTTCTAGGAAAGAACATACATTCAGCATTAAAAAGTTACCAACAAAGTGTTGTCCACAGTTAACAAAAGCAAGAAATCCTTTGTCCAAAATGAGTGTGGCTTCCTTGGTCAAACAAATAACCCTGAGGTTCACTGGCTGTGGGATACTGCGGGCATTCGTGTTGAATCAAAGACCAAAAGTGAGCTAGAGAGAGCAGTACATGGTGGTGCCAACCTTGATGTTAAAGAGGCAGAGTAGGAGTCTAATAGGCACAAAGGCTCAGGGAACAGGGAGAAGTAGCTAACCTTCAAATTTAACAAATACATTTATGTTGTGATGGATTAATTTACAGACAGGAGTCTTTCCTATCTTTGCTCATTCGATGGGCAAAGCTCATTTATATTAGATGTCGATAGGAATGTATAATTACATAGAGCAGGCATAGCACAAACCAGCTTGCTCTCAAACCGTCAGAGATTATGCATCCCCATCTGTGTGACAGGAACACACAGAAACAAGGTCACCTGTTCAATTTTGTTCAAGTTGTCATCCAATCTATTTCCAGGTGGAGGCATGGCCACCACTCCAAGTGGATTCAGAAGTCTCATCTTCAAGTTTTGCATATTTCAGCCGAGTCAGAATTCATCACAGTAAGTAGTAATCTTGTCAGAGAAGTGTTGGGGGAAGGCAATGGGTTGGGGGCAAGGGAGAGAGATGGGCATCAGGGAAATGAACAGTAACAGTCATTGGGATGGGTGGAGAGACACATTCCAAAACTTTTTGTGGAAAAGTCTGCCATTTCTGTAACAGGATTTGCAAACTAAGAGCAGGAACAAACATTACAGGCCTGTGAACCAGCTCTGTCATTTCGAAAAATCCTGGCTGCCCCTCTGTCTCACACTAACCCCACATTCCTTGATTCCCTTAGTGTCCAAAAATTTAAAATACTTCAATTTTGAATAAGTACAATAACTGAGCATTAACAATCTGTGAGGTAGAAAATTCTAAAGATTCCCAAACCTGGGTGAAGACATTTCTCTTCCTCATAGTTTGGAATGGCTGAATCCCCTCAGATTATATCCCTTTGTTGTCAACTCCCCAGCTATGGGTAACAGCCTCTCAGCACCAACTCTGTACAGCTTTCAGAATTCTATGTTTCAATGCAATCACTGCTTATTCTAACTCACAGGGAAAGTAGGCCCATTCCATTCAATCTCTCCTTTTCAGTCAACCCTCACATCCCAGGGATTTGAAAGTGGTGTTTGCAACAAAAATGGGTTATAAAAGTATCCGAGCCAATGTTCTTAACTCATTGCAGAAACAGATTAATACATTTCACAGCAGTTTGCAAGATCATATGCGCAAAAAAATAGCTACACTTTCCAGTAACTACACTGGAAAGTCAATTGAGAGAAAAAATACTGGAAAATCTCAACAGGTCTGGCAGCAGTGACAAAGGGTTATCTGTACTCGAAATTCAGCTCTTTTCTCTCCTTACAGTCAATCTGCTGAGATTTTCCAGCATTTTCTCTTATGGTTTCAGATTCCAGCACCTGCAGGAATATACTTTTATTTAAAAGCTGCACATTGTATGTAGGACATGTTAGAACATCTCAAAGATGCGAAAGGCACCAGTGTAACAAAGTTCTTTCCTTAATTCCTTGTAGAGTATAGGGCTAATGGTAGGGCTCTTAATAGTGTTGAGGAACAGAAGGATCTTGGTGTATGTGTCAATAGATCCCTGAAAGTAGGCAGTCAAGTGGATAAAGTTGTTAAGAAGGCATATGGAGTCTTAGCTTTTATTGGTAGGGGGATTGAATTTAGGAGCCGCAGCATCATGTTGCAGCTGTACAAAACTCTAGTGCGGCCGCACTTGGAGTATTGTGTGCAGTTCTGGTCCCCACATTATAAGAAAGATGTGGAGGCATTGGAGAGGGTACAGAGGAGGTTTACCAGGATGTTGCCTGGTATGGAGGGCAGGTCCTATGAAGAGAGGTTGAAGGATTTGAGGTTGTTTTCGTTAGAAAGGAGGCGGCTAAGAGGGGATCTTATTGAAGCATATAAGATGATTAGAGGTTTAGATAGGGTGGACAGTGATAGCCTTTTTCCTAGGATGGAGAAAGCTAGCACGAGGGGACACAGCTTTAAATTAAGGGGTATGAGTTATAGGACGGATATCAGAGGTAGGTTCTTTACTCAAAGAGTGATTAGGGAGTGGAATGCCCTGCCTGCAGCTGTTGTAGATGAGCCAAGTTTGGTGGCGTTTAAGAGGTTAGTTGATAAGTATATGGAAGAGAAGGGAATGATTTAGTTAGGAGGGGCATTGCTTTTTTATTTTGGTCGGCACAACATCGAAGGCCGAAGGGCCTGTTCTGTGCTGTATTGTTCTATGTTCTATGTTCTAATTCCTCTCTGCCAGGACCTATTCAGAATTACAAAATAGAACAGCAATGAAGTCTAAATGACGTACATACCCAGTGCGCACTCTCTTCCATGGAATAACTTCCTTTGAAGTCAGAAATGTCTTCCCCATTCTAAAATAAACCAACACAACAAAATATTCCTTGTAAATCTTAATGTATGTACATGACATAGACATCCTTTTCCCATATGTACTCTATGAATGGTAGGCTTTGTCTACACAGTGCACAAGAAACTACACTTTTCACTGTATCCCAATACAGGTGAAAATAATAAATCAAATAGTACAGCCTATAAACAGTTTCATTTCGGAATTCAGATGGTTCTTGGGAGTTTATCTAGTTTGGGCTCTGTAGAATAGTTGGGTTTCGGAACAAGATGTCAAAAGGACATCAGAGATATGAACAACGTTTGAGTTTCCTTGTTAAGCTATATTAATGTTAAAGCAGCCTCTAATGGCAGAAGGAGCTCATTGCACTTCCCAATTATACCTAACCATGAGACTTTGCAGAGCATTGTTTCTGCTTTCAGTCCTACAGCTCAGGTGAAATTTTCAATTTCTTTCAGAAATGTCTACGACTACTACAACAGGCTGTCTATCTATCATGATAAGCAGAAACATTCAAAACTCAGGAGATGCAGAATATCTTATCAAAAAATACTGGCAGCGAAAGCTAAAGTCAATAATATTGCATTTATTCATTACCTATTCAATGAACAGAACATAATCACAAATGTAATATTTAATCCTGCCCATCTTTCAATGCCTTACCAAGAAACTTAGAAACCAAAAAAAACAGGCGACTTCCAGCCTAGAATAGGTGAGAATTTATAGTAAGGATGCGATAATGACCTTTCCTTGTGATCTCCCTTCATGCAGGCGAAAGGTGGTAACTGCTCACTGGAACCCCACAGAAAAACAGCCAAGATCAGTAACTCAGAAAACAACCCACATGATACCACACACCATTGTCGCTCATTGATGGAAATATATAAAAGCCAATGTGCTGTCCAAACAATTTTCTTTTAATGTTATGAGGTAGGTAAGTAGTGTAAGCACAAAAAAATATTTCAATAGTCAAATTGATTTGAAAAAATAATGAAATGCAGAGGACTACCCAATTACCATATGTGTGGTCAGGTCAGTCCATTTGTCCATTTCTTAAACAATACAGTTTTAAAATGAAAAGTTTATTTATTAGTCACAAGTAAGGCTTATATTAACACTGCAATGAAATTATTGGAAAATTACCCTAGTTGCCACACATTCTGGCACCTGTTCAGGTCAATGTACCCTAACCAGAAAATCTTTCAGACAGTGGGAGGAACCAGAGCACCTGAATGAAACGCACCCAGACACAAGGAGAATTTGCAAACTCCAGACAGTGACCCAAGATGGGAATCGAACCCAGGTCCCTGACCCTGTGAGGACGCCATCTTGCCGCCCCATTTTGTACATTTTATCAGTGCGATTCATGTGATAGACTCAACAGCATCTACGATTGCATTAGTTGCTTAAAAATATACATTTTGAAAGGCAATATCCTCAGATGAAGACATGGCTGGAATTTTATTGGGACACCTACTCCGATTCTGCTCGCAGAACGGAATTTTCCATTGGCCTCGGGCAGGATTTTACATGTCTCACCCGAGCAAAATCGTCAAATATCAGCATGGAATTTAATTTAAAAAATACAGAACCATAAAGATTTTCTTTTGAAATATGGCAACGCAGTTGAAATTGCTGCAGGTATAATAGAGTTTCAACTCTTCACACAGAAATACAGCAAGTTCGATCCCCGATTTGTATCTAGTCAGCTAAGCTCAGCTCGACGACTGAGAGATGCTAAAATTGGTCTGGTATCTAAGGAAAGGCTATTGAAATTCAAGAGGCAATAGCCTAATGATTTTATTGCTGGACTATAATCCAGAAACTCAGCTAATGTTCTGGGGACACGGAGCTCAAATCCAGCTACAGCAGATGGTGGAATTTGAATTTAATAAAAAATATCTGTAATTGAGATGACCATGAAACCATTGTCGGAAAAACCCATCTGGTTCACTAATTTTAAGGAAGTCTGCCATCCTTATCTTGGTCTGGCCTCCACGTGACTCCAGAGCAACAGCAATGTGGTTGACTCACAATTGCCCTCAGGCAACTAGAATAATAATAAATGAACTACAAGGTGCTGGCTGTTATACAGGGTTGTACATATGGATATTGAGTGAGATCAGACACTTTTTTAATCAGGATTTAATGAATCAAAGCTTCATTGTAAAAATAAATAAATAAATAGTAATTGTCCTTGATATTGAAACTATCTTATAATGAGAAATAAAATGCTACTGTGGAAAAGCAGTGTTGCATTTGTTTCAGGGGCTCCTTCCTTTTAATGTGTTTACTTTGATAGCACCTACTCTACCACCTAGAGGAACAGTGGCTGCAGACACATGGAAATACCATTATCTCCAGGTTTCCCTCCAAGTCACACAACAGCCCCATTTGGAAATACATTGCCACAGGGGCAAAATTCTGGGGATATCTCACTCACACCACACAAGAAGGTGTCTCACTACCACTTTCTCAAGAGCAAACTGTGGATAAGCAATAAATTTGAAAAAGCTCAATGTTATTCATAATGGGAACGTCTCAGCAAGACAGACTGAATATCACCAATAAAATTTTAAATTATTTTTGCGATGAGTAAATCCGTCAGCACAACCACATTTTGACTGGTTTTGTTTACAGCATGCAAAGAGCATTTTATTCACAAAATATGCCAATGATTTACCAAAATGGGGGAATTATATAATTATCCAGAGTAGAGGAATTGGCCTGGTAATTAGCACTGCTGTCACACAGCACCTGGGACCCACGTTCAATTCCAGCTTTGGATCACTGTCTGTGTGGAATTTGCATGTTCTCCCTATGTCTGCATGGGTTTCCTCCGGGTGCTCTGGTTTCCTGCCACAGTCCAAAGGTGCAGATTAGGTGCACTGGCCATGCTAAATCGCCTTTAATATCCCGGGATGTGTAAGTTAGAGGGGTTAGTGGGATAAAAATGTGGGGATCGTGGGGATAGGATTGTTGTTGGTGCAGATTCGATGGGCCAAGTGGCCTTCTACACTGCAGGGATTCTATGAACTGCCCAAAACAAATGGTGTTTGCATTTTTCCTGTATTCTTAATAAGTTTTTATGTCATAAATTACTAAAATGCACAATGCCATACTTGCCTTTGATGAAAAATACTCTTTATAATAATATAGCTGAAATAACAGAAATATAGAACTTATGACAATCAGGAGAATCAGTATGATGGTCTTATTGATTCGAGGCATCGGTCATCACTTATTCTGCCTTCCAGTTCCTGGAAAAAATAAAACTGCTCAGAGATAACAGTTGCAAACATTGCTTCAATTGAATCAGACTACCTCACCGCTACCATATCTGACTGGATATGCTGTTACAACCATTTGAATTTATATAGTATCTTTAGCAGCATAAAACATTCCTAGATGATTCACAGCAACATTAGAACATAAAGTTTGACATTGAACCACATAAAAATATTAGGGCAGATGACCAAAATTCTTGGTCGTAGGGCAGGTTTTAGACAGCATCTCATGAGGAGGAAAGAAAGCAGGTTAGAGAGGGAATTCCAAAGTTTAAGATACGGGTAGCTAAAGTTTGGGCCACCACTGGATAAAAACACTAAAATCAGGGGATGTTTCAGAAGCCAGAATTAGAGGAGCACTCAATATCTCAAAGAGTTGCAGGGCTGGACAAGATTACAGAAACAGAGAGAGACAAGGACAAGGAGGTTTGAAAACAAGAATAATAATTTTGAAAACAAGGTCTTACTTAACTGGGAGCCAAATATAGGTCAGCAAGCACAGGAATAATGGCTGAACTGGATTTGCTGCAACTTATAGTTCAGGTAGCAGTTTCGGATGAACTCACTTCAGAGAGTAGAACACAAGGGGCCAGCCAGAAGTGCATTGGGATGGTTGAATCCGGAAGTGACAAGAGTATGGATAAAGGTTTCAGCTACAGATGAATTGCATGGTAGCAGTGGGTGGTGTTAGGCAGTGTTATGGAAGTGGAAATAGGCAGTCTTAATGATGGTGCAGATATCACAGAATCCTTACAATGCAGGAGGAAACCATTTGGTACATCAAGCCTGCACCAATAACAAACCCACACAGGCCCTATCCCCGCATATTTACCCTGCTAATCCCCATGACACTATGGAGCAATTTATCATGACCAATCAATCTAACCTGCACATCTTTGGACTGTGGGAAGAAACCAGAGCACCTGGATCAAACCTACAGAGACAAAGAGAGAACATGCAGACTCCACATAAACAGCGACCAGAGACAAGAATCGAATCCAGGTCCCTGGCTCTGTGAGGCAGCACCGTGAACCACTGTGGCATATGTAATTGAATACTGGCAGCAAAATTGCAATCACATGGAATAAACTAAAATATATCACAATGGATGTATAGTAATGTCATGGGGCTTTACCATTAAAAATTCTGTGCCCAGATGTGTTTCATGGCCAGAACTTGGGTGTCAAAGCATATTTAAAAGTTTATGAATAATACAAGACCTGGAAATGTTGCAAAGAGTGAGGAGGTCAGCAGCATACATCAGGAGAATACAGACTGATGAAATGGGCACACAAATGACAAATAGAATTTAACACACAAGTTTTAACTATGCATTTTGGAAGGAACAATGAACAGGCAATGTAAGCTAAATGGAACTTATTTAAGTGGATTGTAGGTATGGAGAGACCAGGAGCTGCAGATACACAAATCTAAGGCAGGGCAAATTGATAAGGTTGTTAAAAAAATACGTGACTCTTGGCTTTATGAACTGAAGCAGAGTACAAATAAGTGATATTACAGCTTTACAAATCGGTGGTCATGCCCCAGCTAGAGAACTCTTCATATTTTGGGAGAAAACTTTATGAAGGAGGTCAAGATTTTGGAAAGAGTGCAGAGACTTACTGGAATGATACCCCAGGTATGAGAACTTCAATTAATGTGGAATGGGTGGAGAAACTGGAATCGTTCTTCTTAGAGCAGTGAAGTTAAAAGAGATTTAATGGAGGTGTTCAATGTTATGATCGGTTTGGATAGAGTAAAGATGGGGAAATGGAGGAAACTTTCCACTGGGTTGGTAACTGGAAGATATCGATTTAAGATAACTGGAAAAAAGATCTAGAGATGAGAAGAAATGTATTTACATTGTGTTCAAGATTATAACATCTTGCAATGTCTGAGTGATAGAAACAAGGTTCAACAGCACCCACCAAAAGGAAATTGGATAAATACTTGAAAAAGAATCATTTCCAGGACTATGGGGAAACAGCAAGGAGCCATTCTTCTATATAGGAATGTATGACTGGCAGAATTTCAGAAATAATGTAGAACATTGCAAGCAACATTGCTGAAAAAGATCAAAAAACATTTTTTTACAGAATTAATTCTGTGATTTATATAAAGGGCCAAGAACAAAATAAGGCCAATCAATCTGTTGAAGTCAGTGGTGAGGGTCACAGCAAGTACTGCACCTCCCTCCACACACAAAGGATGTTACAGGCAACACCGTGGTTAACACCACTGTCTCATAGTGCCAGGGGCCCAGGTTCGATTCCTGGCTTGGGGGACCCTACGTGTGGAGTTTGCACATTCTCCCCATGTCTGCATGGGTTTTCCCCTGGTGCTCTGGTCTCCTCCCACAATCCAAAGGACGTGGTAGTTAGATGCATTGGCCATGTTCAATTATCTCTCTGTACTCGAACTGGTGCCAGAGTGTGGCAACTAGGGGATTTTCACAGTAACTTCATTGCAGTATTAATGTAAACCTACTTGTGACACTAATAAATAAACTTTCAGATATACAGCAAAGTAGGACGCCAGTCAGCCCATCACACTGCTTTGTTCAGCCCCATTCCATATTTTGGGTTGGTAACATTAAAGTTGGGGCTTTCCAGCAGTGGATGGGGCTCACCATTGGTTGGCAGTGGGACCTTCCAGTCCTGCCGAAGACAATGGCCATTTGTGTTGCTTGTTGGCTGTGCTGCCAGGCACCCTCCAAAGAGAACTCCTTTGGCAGGACTGGAAGATCTTGTCAATGGGAAGGGATGGAAATTCCCAGCCCAATCCCTGAGGATCTGTGCAGTTCCCTTTTATAATATTTATGGACTCAGATGCAATGTGTCGGACCATGACAATGTGCTGTGAAAATATTTTCCACTCTACTCTGGATCTCTTGCTGATAGAAACATAGAAACTAGAAGCTGGCCATTCAGCCCTTCGAGCCTGTTCTACCATTATGGACTTACGGTCCATAAGTCTGTTATGGACTTTAGTAAGGCGTTTGATAAGGTGGCCCGTGGAAGACTTCTGCAGAAAATGCAGATGTATGGGATAGAGGGTGATTTAGCTAATTGGGTTAGGAATTGGCTAGCAGATAGAAGACAGAGGGTGGTGGTTGATGGGAGATATTCATCTTGGAGTTCGGTGACAAGTGGTGTACCTCAGGGGTCTGTTTTGGGGCCCCTGCTGCTTGTAATTTTTATAAATGATCTGGATGAGGGTATTGAAGGATGGATTAGTAAATTTGCAGATGACACTAAAGTCGGTGGAGTGGTAGATAGTGAAGAGGGGTGTTATAGTTTGCAGAGAGACTTGGACAAGTTGCAGAGCTGGGCCGAGAGGTGGCAAATGGAGTTTAATGTGGAAAAGTGTGAGGTAATGCACTATGGCAGGAATAATAAATGTGTAGAGTATAGGGCTAATGGTAGGATTCTTAGTAGTCTTGATGAACAGAGGGATCTTGGTGTGTATGTGCATAGATCCCTGAAAGTAGGCAGTCAAGTCGAGAAGGTTGTTAAGAAGGCATATGGAGTCTTAGCTTTTATTGGTAGGGGGATTGAATTTCGGAGCCGCAACGTCATGTTGCAACTGTACAAAACTCTAGTGCGGCCGCACTTGGAGTATTGTGTGCAGTTCTGGTCCCCACATTATAAGAAAGATGTGGAGGCATTGGAGAGGGTACAGAGGAGGTTTACCAGGATGTTGCCTGGTATGGAGGGCAGGTCTTATGAGGAGAGGCTGAGGGATTTGAGGTTGTTTTCGTTAGAAAGGAGGCGGCTAAGAGGGGACCTTATCGAAACATATAAGATGATTAGAGGTTTAGATAGGGTGGACAGTGATAGCCTTTTTCCTAGGATGGAGAAAGCTAGCACGAGGGGACACAGCTTTAAATTAAGGGGTGATAGTTATAGGACGGATATCAGAGGTAGGTTCTTTACCCAAAGGGTGGTTCGGGAGTGGAATGCCCTGCCTGCAGCAGTTGTAGATGCGCCATGTTTGGTGGCGTTTAAGAGGTTAGTTGATAAGTACATGGAAGAGAAGGGAATGGTTTAGTTTGGAGGGGCATTGCTTTTTATATTGGTCGGCGCAACATCGAAGGCCGAAGGGCCTGTTCTATGCACCATTCATCTTGATCATGGACGATCATCAAATTTGATATCTTGTTCCCTACCCCCTCCTCCCATATCCCTTGGTCCTTTTAGCCCCAAAAAATCCTGATGATTTGAAATCTCTAGTTATTAATCTACTTTTCTAAGGGAAATTTAAGTTTAAAGTTACTTGTCACAAGTATGTTGCCTGGATTGGGAGGCATGCCTGTGAAGATAGGTTGAGGGAGCTAAGTCTCTTCTCACTGGAGAGATGAAGGTTGAGAGGTGACCTGATAGAGGTTTATAAAATGTTGGGAGGAATAGATAGGGTGGATTCTCAGAGGTTAGTTCCCAGGGCTGAAATGGTCGCTAAAAGACACAGGTTTAAGATGCTGGGCAGCAAGTACAGAGGAGATGTTAGGGGTAATTTTTTCACTCAGAGGGTGGTGAGTGAATGGAATCAGCTGTCGTCGATGGTGGTAGAGGTGAACTCGCTGGGGTCTTTTAAGACTTCTGGATGAGTATATGGGATTGGAAGTTACAGATAGTTCTATGGCCTAGTAGGTATGGGTATAATCGGCGCAACTTGTGGGCTGAAAGGCCTGTTTGTGCTGTAGTGTTCTAAGTAAACTTACATTAACTAAATAAAAGCAAATTACCGAGGATGCTGGAATCTGAAACCAAAAGAGAAAATGCTGGAAAATCTCAGCAGATCTGGCAGCATCTATAAGGACAGTCCTTACAGATGATCTTCTGAACAAAGATCTTTTGAACAAAAGATCATCTGGACTCGAAACGTCAGCCCTTTTCTTTTCTTCTAGATGCTGTCAGACAACAAGAGTACAATGAAGTTACTGTGAAAATCCCCTAGTCACCACGCTCCGGCACTTGTTCAGTGGGAGAACTTTGCACAGACAATGCACCTAACCAGCACGTCTTTTGAACCATGGGGAGAAACCGGAGCACCCAGAGGAAACCTGTGCAAACACTGGCAGAATATGCAAACTCCGCACAGACAGTAGCCCAGGAATCGAACCCAGATCCCTGGCGCTGTGAGGCAGCAGTGCTAACCACTACGCCACCCCTTCAATGAAATTCCACCAAAAACCCACTTTTTGTTTTCAAAAATATCACCGGGTCAGCCTAATGGAGCAGAGGTTGCAGAGTTACTGAGGGAAATTCTGGGGTGACAGAATGGGCTGAAAGGCCTCTCTCTGGGCTGTCAGTCTCTACAGCAGCTCCTCCTTGCTCCAGAGAGAACGGGGGTTCTGCAGCCTCTGTCCCAGCTGCAATGCCGGGGGCCCGGGCTGCTGCTTCATTAAACTGCCCCTCTCTGACCAACATTCAGGGAGTGCACCGGATCAGTGGGGGCGGGGGGAACCGGACCCAGCCCAGCCCTGGGGCGGGGAGGGGGTCACTCTGACCGACTAGAGCCCGGGCCTTGGGTCACTTTGACCGGCTGGAGCCCGGGCCTTGGGTCACTCTGACCGGCTGGAGCCCGGGCCCGGGAGGGGGGGTCACTCTGACCGGCTGGAGCCCGGGCCCGGGAGGGGGGGTCACTCTGACCAGCTGGAGCCCGGGCCTTGGGTCACTCTGACCGGCTGGAGCCGGAGCCCGAGCCCGGGCCCGGGAGGGAGGGTCACTCTGACCGGCTGGAGCCCGGGCCTTGGGTCACTCTGACCGGCTGGAGCCGGAGCCCGGGCCCGGGAGGGAGGGTCACTCTGACCGGCTGGAGCCCGGGCCCGGGGGTCACTCTGACCGGGATAATCGGCTTCCCCCTCCCCGGCCGCTCGGCCCGCTCACCCTGCTGTCCTGGGCCCGCCGTCTCGCGCTTTCTCCCGATCCCGTCTCCCGGCAACATCACCCCGCCCACACCCAGATCGCGCGAGAGCTGCCGCCGCCAATCAGTGCAGAGCACCACGAGAGAGGGCGGGACCAGGTCGAGGGGCGGGACCATGAAAAGGGGCGGAGCCATGGAGGGGCGGAGTTATGGAGGGCGGGGCGGGGTGAAGGGCGGGGCCGGAGTGAGGTGCGGGGTCAGACTGAAGGGGTGGGGTCAGGGAGAGGGGCGGGGCCGTGGTAACCATGGTTTCTGATATTTGAGGAAGGAGATTTTGATGTGATTTATTGTCACATGTATTAACAGTGTAAAGTCTGGCAACACAATTTTAAATCCAACCAATTTATTTGATAGTAAATCTGCGAGCTTTCGGCCTTTGTGGCCTTCGTCAGGTGAATGAGGTGTTCTGGTGCATCATGACGTGTATTAACATACAGTGAAAAGTATTGTTTTGTATGTGCTATACAGACAAAACATACCATTCATAGAGAAGGAAGAATCCTTGCTCAGCCACAAAGACATAAATCAATTGCCTAGTGTATCTGTTGGACTGCAGTTGTCTGATGTCATTGACAAATGCAATGACAGCCAAGAATGATCATTATAAAAAGCACTGAATGTTGAATTGACCTGTCAGAATTATAACTGCCCTGTGTTTGAACCATGCAATGTAAAAACTGATGAACTGAATCTAGAATTATTGAATCATAGAATCCCCACAGTGCAGAAGGAGGCCATTCAGCTCATTGAGTCTTCACCGACCACAATCCCATCCATATCCTATTCCCGTAACCCCATTTATTTACCCTGCTAGTCCCCCTCAGCATGACCAATCCCCCTAACCCATACAGCTTTGGATGGTCTCTATATATGTTGACAAAACAGTGCAGATGCTGGAAAACTGAAATATATTCAAAACAGGAAATTTTGACAAAAGGCCACATTAATGTTTAAATATTATAAAGAGGGAATGGATGAGAAGTGGACAGCCAATGCATGTTGTGTAAATTGGCAGAAACTGCATATCACTCATCTAGCTGAAACAAAAATTAGCTTTGCCTATGTTCTACTTTGGGCTTCCATGTACAAACTAAAAATCTCCACATGGGGGCACATTGGATTACATGAGAAACAAACGTGAAATGGATTATTGAGCATACACAGGGTCACTTTTACAAAACAGCATCCCCATTCAAGAACTTCATGTGCAGATGGAGATTCAGAGACGGTGGTCCAACGCACTCACCCTCCTGATAGCATTCCCCTCATATGGTCAAAAGAAAGGAACAGACATGGGTGACATAGTGGAAAAATGGTTAGCCACACAATGGTTAGCTGCCTCACAGCGCTAGGGACCCGGGTTCAATTCTGACCTCGGGTGACTGTCTGTCTGGTGTTTACGTGTTGGCTGTTTGGGTTTCTTCCCAAAGTCCGAATGACATGCTGGTTAGGTGCATTGGCCATGCTAAATTTTCTCTCAGTGTACCCCAACAGGAACCAAAATATGGCAGCTCGGTAACTTCATTGTAGTACTAATGGAAGCCCAATTTGTAATGCTAATAAATAAACTTTAGATTTGCATTTATCTAGTTCTTCATGACTATTAACATCTCAAATCACCTTACAGCCAACAAAATACTTTTGAAGTATAATTATTGTTGCAATTTGAAAACAAGGCAGGCAATTTACCCACAGCAAGCTCTCACCAACAACAGTGTGATAACAAGCATGTAATCTGTTTTTGTGATGTTAATTGGGGAGTATATATTGTCCAGTGTTTCCATTTTAACTTCCCACTCTTCTTCGAAAGTAATGTCATGGGATTGTTTACACCTACCTGAGCATGCAGAAGGGGATTCAGTTAACATTCCATCTGAAAGATAGAACTCCAATAGAGCAGCATTCTCTCAGTACTGTACCGGAGTGCCAGACCTGACTTTTGTCCTCAAGCCCTGGGGTGGGACTTGAACCCACAAACCTTGTAGCTCAGCATATAAGAGTTCTGCAAACTGTGTCATGCTGAAAGTTAGAAGTACATTAATTCATAAAATCTGCAGAAACCTCCTTTTCAGAAAGTGAGTTACTGATGATAATATCCTGTTGAATTTCATTTTCAGTCAGGAGATGGGAATGGGTTATTTTTTTCCAAACATTTTGAAATCTAATTTTATTAGTGGGAAGTGACAGAAAAGCAGACATTCCTTATGACCAGAATTGAATGCAGTCTGTCTCAGTGGGGAACGTGGTGACCAGCCACTAAATTACACGGGAAGGAAGCTGTGTGTTAGTCTGTCAGCAGCCGATAAACCTCCTGTGTGTAAATTAATAGCAGGAAGAGGCCAATGTGAGAAAGTTTTCAGCTTGCAGTGAGATGTCAGTTAGGCTCATTTAGAGCCACCACTAATACTGGTTCCCACTGTGGCAGCTCAGGGATTTAACGGGACTTAAATGGTTCCCGTTACAGGTGGTGAGTGTCTGGAACAAGCTGCCAGAGGTAATAGAAGAGGCGGGTACAATGTTATCTTTTAAAAAGTATTTAGATGGTTACATAGGTATGATGGGTATAGAGGGATATAGGCCAAATACGAAATTCCTGAGAAATTTCTCTTGACTTCAGTACTAAACGGTTTTATCCCTTATCCTCTAACCATGTTCTGAACACCCCCAACATTCTTTCTGAATTTATCCTGTCTAACCCTGTTAGAATTTTATAAGTTTTTATGAGATCACCTCTCTAAATTCCTAACATAATCCTAATCGACTAATCTCTCCTCCTACTACCCCAGGAATCAGCCTGGTAAATCTTCACTGTAGTCCCCTTATAGCAAGGAGGGTGCTGAGTGCCTGGAACAAGCTGCCAAAGGTAGTAGGAGGGCAGGTACAATTTTGTCTTTTAAAAAGCATTTAGACAGTTACATGGGTAAGATGGGTATAGAGAGATATGGGCAATTGGGATTAGTTTAAGGGTTTTTTAAAAAAGGTGACATGCACAAGTTGGGCTGAAGGGGCCTGTTTCCATGCTTAAACCTTTATGACTCCGAGGACATCCTTCTTCAGGTAAGGACACTAAAACTATACACAATCTTTTTCTCTTTACATACATATAGAAACTATTATGTCAGTTTTTATGTTTGCTGCTAGCTTACTTTCATACTCTATTTTTCATTTCTTAATTAATCCCTTGGTCCTCCTTTGCTGAATTTTAAACTGCTCCCAATCCTCAGGCCTATTGCTTTTTCTGGTCAATTTTTATGCCTCTTCCTTGGATCTGATTCTATCTCTAATTTCCCTTCCAACCCATGGTTTGGCCACAATTCTCTTACACTCTTGTGCCAAACAGAAATAAACAACTTCTATTCATTGAAAGTGAATCGAACCAGGAGAACATTAGAATGGTAAAATGTATTTCCTGTTTTTGTACCTGTTGCTATATGAATTAAATTCATTGGTACCCACTTCTATGTTAATGTAATAATGTAAAATAATAATAATGTAAATGTCCCAACTCCTGTATTCAATGTTCTGACCAATGAAACCAAGCATGCTGAATGCCTTCTTCATCACTCCGTCCACCTGTGACTCCACTTTCAAGGAGCTATGAACTTGTACCATTAGATCTCTTTGTTCTATAACCCTCCCCAAAGCCCTACCATTAACTAAGTAAGCCCTGCTCTGGTTCGATCTACCAAAATACATCACCTCGCATTTATCTAAATTAATGCCATCTGCCATTCATCAGCCCACTAGCCCAATTGATCAACATCCCATTGCAATCCAAGATAACCTTCTTCACTCTTCACCATGCCACCAATCTTGGTGTCATCTGCAAACTTACTAACCATGCCTCCTATATTCTCATCCAAATCATTAATATAAGTGACAAGTAACAATGGACCCAGCACCAATCCCTGAGGCACACTGCTGGTCACATAAGGAAATGTCTCTGACTTGGTAGAATGCAGTACAGCTTAAATGATGATGGGGATGATGGTACGAGGCAAAAGGGGAAGATAACGGAAGATGTGTTGCAACAATGTAAAATAGGAAATATCAGAATCATTACCATTAATTGCCATCCGGAAATAAATGGAGGTGGAGATAATAATCTAGAATTGTTGAACTAATTAATGATTCTTGAAGATTGCAAAGTTCCCAATCAATAGATGAGTTCCTCAAACTTACATTGAAATTTAATGATCGTGACCAGATAAATTGTTCATGTGATGATGGTTGAGAAATAAATATTGGCCAAAATACTCCCATAAAATTCAGAGAAAACTGTGATCAAACCGACACAGTGTTCTGCTCAGTTTATTTCTTGTATAATCAAGAACACTTCAAGTGTTCAATACTTTCCACATTGTTTGCATTGCTGCAGATGAATGAACATAACGTGTACAACATAGTTTGGTGCAAAATATTTTAAAAGCCTGAGAAATAAATCAAATTTGTTTTTTCAGTATGGTGAGTGCAGTTGTGTAAGGACAAGTAAAAACATATTTGCTAATTTGTACTCTGCCTGACATGCATCCTAACCCCAAGATCTGCCGCGAGGTATTTTATGAGTCATACAGCCTTGAATAATAGAATGGTGAATTAAAATGCATCTGTCACATGTTTCATAGGCTTTTTCTTTAAATGCTATCTTTAAACATGAATGCTGTTGACCTGTGTCATTTCTCAACCTCAATTATCATCTGTGATGCAGACTGAAAGATGGGTAATTAAGAGCACATGAGGAGTGCTGAAAGCCCCAGCTTGATTTTGAAAAGATCAGGAATGTTAGAATTCAGGAGAAATGTCCAAATGACATAAGCTGGCTCACATCCCTGAAAGGAATTCTCACAAGAAATCCGTGTGAAAAGCGAAGACAGAATATATATAGCCTGGGCTTTGTCATTCACTCAATAGAGCTGATCTGTGCGTGTGGTTTCTCATTTTCCTTTGCTGGGGTTTAGTCATATAGATAATAATTTATTTGGAACATCTTCATAAAGGGTCCTCAGGATGAGTGATTTCAGGCAAGGAATATTGTTGGCATAAGATCTGACGAAAACATAACATTCTTTGCCAACTTTTCTGCAAGTGTAGGCTCTGTTAGTATCTGCCTTATGCTTTGGCCAATTAGCAATGGTTTGTCTGAGCTTAGACTGTAAATAGCAGAAGGCCATTTGACCCTGAAGAAGAACTCAGCTAAGCTCAAAACTGTGAATACCCGATGCATGCACACACTCACTCACAGTAGGGCTCCCACCACAATAATTAACATTCCCTGTAGAGCTTTATCATTTATAGTCCCAGAACAATGTGGCTAGTGCTAGAAGCCTCAATTTCGCCTCAGTTCTGTAAGTACAGACCAAGAATCAAACTCAGGACCTTCCAGTCTGCTGGACTTTCTGTGACTCTGTCAGAATCTCAGTGGATCATTGAATTGATCTTTCTCTACACCCTAGCTATGACTGTAATACTACATTCTGCACTCTCCCCTTTCCTTCCCTATGTATAATATGCTTTGCCTGTATAGTGCGCAAGAAATAATACTTTTCACTGTATACCAATATGTAACAATAATAAATCAGAACAAATCAAAGGGGAGAAACAAACATAGAATGCTTGCTTTAACTATTTCATGGGATTCAAATGTTTACACTTTGCATGCCTTACCAGTTATAAATCAGTCTTTCTTTTTCAATCTTATCATTGCAATGCTTCACAACAAAGATTATTTTTGTATTTTTGAATCATTCCTTTTTGCTGTCTATCAACTTTCTTCCTGCTATTATTGCCAATGCAAATATTGCACTTTAACCTCCTGATATCCCTCCTAACATCTGCACACATCCTCTGAAATATCAGCTGGGAAGTTGACTAACATCTTCTTAAAGTCATTGTCATGACAAGAGAGATTCTGCATTAATCATTCAAGTACACAGTATCTTAATAAACTGGTACACATATATGGTGTAACTATCATTTTATCCTTGAAAGTGAAAGTATATTTGTGACATACACAAACACAGTACACAAGACATGCAGGTTAGGTACCATGCTACATTCTCCCTCAGTGTAATTGAACTGGTACTGGACTATGGCAACTAGGGGATTTTCACAGTAACTTCATTGCAGTGTTAATGTAAGCTAACTTGTGACACTAATAAATAAACTTAAATATGCAAAATATTAATGAAAATAAGAATTTAAGAATTTAAAATCCTTGACATCATTGGAAACAATGGTGAGGGATTAAGAATGCTTAAAGAATGTATCTTTCACCAAATAAGACACAGTTAAGCAACTTGCCATTTGTTAAGTTTTATTGAGGATCAACATTTGCTTTTAAAGGGTTCGCATTTTTTGGTCCCATTTGAAAATGGTTTGCTGTATGTGAATTTAATAATGTTAAATATCATCAAATTTAATTATTTATCAGTTTGATACGGCAGAGGTAGGTTAGCTATGCCGAGAATTTTTGTGCTCATTACGAGTAAATTTCTGGTTGGAATCCATAGAATCACTACAGTGCAAAAGAAGGCCATTTGGCCCATTGAGTCTGCGTCAACAATAATCCCATCCAGCACTATTCCAGTAATCCCACATATTTACCCTGCTAATCCCCGATACTAGGGTCAATTTAGCATGGCCAATCCACCTTACCCGCACATCTTTGGACTGTGGGTGGAATCCAGGGCACCTGGAGGAAACTCACGCAAACACAGGGAAAATGTGCAAACTCCGCAAAGACAGCGATCTGTAGCCGGATTGGAACCCGAGTCCCTGACGCTATGTGGCAGAACCACCGTGTCACCATGCCATTCTGAGGAGCTGGTTGCTCCTCAGAAAGAGAGCTCTTCTTCACTCATTCCACTGATTAGAGGTCAGCAGTTAAACTCTTGATGGTGTCATGGTGGACCTGGAGTGTTGTAACTGATATCCATTGTAAGTAGTCTGTTTCCTACAGTTAATCTTTTCCAGTCTTCCCTCTTCCTGAAATCCGAGGGACAACACAGTGGCCCAGTGATTAGCACCGCTGCCTCACAGAGCCAGAGACTCAGGTTCAATTCCGGCCTGAGGTGACTGTCTATGTGGTCTTTGTACATTCTCCCCATGTCTGCTTGGGTTTCCTTGGGGTGCTCTGGTTTTCTTGGTCCAAAAATGTGCAGGTTAGGTTGATTGGCCATACAAAATTGTCCCTTTGTGTCAGGGGATAAACAAGGTAAATACGTTTATTATGGGGGTAGGGCCTGGGTGGGATTGTTGTTGATGCAGACTCGGTGGGCTGAATGGCCTCTGTGTGCACTGCAGGGATTTTATGATTCAACTTCCAATCTTGACATCACCGAACCACCATTGCTGCTTTATTCTTTCACTCTGCTGGAATCCTACACCAGTGAGATTTGGCACCTTCAACTTAGATTTTCTCAATTGAAAAATAGTTGATTATTAAGTACATTTAATAGTTAAATGTAAGCGAAAATGAGGAAAAGTGCTCACTGCAATATTTCTGCACCTGCTTTAAAATGTCAATTACACCCTGAGGACAAAAAGTGAACATATAAAATATTTCCTCAGTTGGAATTGTATCATTGCTAGTGGACCATTAACTTTGTCTGACAGTAAAGAACCCCACCCAGCCTTGCAATGAAACTGTTCCAAGCATCATTTGCAAAGTGGATTGAAGCAGGATATATTAAAGAGCTACTGTTGTTCAGTAGAGTTTTGAAATTGTTACGACCGGTCCCTGGGCGAGGTCCCACAGCCTGTGATGATTCCAGATGTGATGCCTCCAAACTGTCATGCTTCTGCATGAGGAAGGATGAACTAACTCACCTTCTTTATTCAACCGTCTCAATTGGTCACAACAAGTTTAATTTGAAAAGGATCCCTTCACTTTTTCCAGTCCAAATGTAAATATATTTTAAAAAAAGCTAACTTAGCCAGGCTTTCTTGAGTTAAATAAAGTTATTTGATTTTGATTTGTTTTATTATTGTGACATGTATTAACATACAGTAAGAAGTATTGTTTCTTGTACACTATACAGACAAAGCATAGAGAAGGCAAGGAGAGAATGCAGAATGTAATGTTACAGTCATAGCTAGGGTGTAGAAAAAGATCAATTTAATGCAAGGTACGTCCATTCAAAACTCTAACAGCAGCAGGGAAGAAGCTGTTCTTGAGCCGATTGGTACGTGACCTCAGACTGCTGTATCTCTGTACCTTTTGTATCTTTTTCCCAACGGAAGAAGGCGGAAGAAAAAATGTCCGGGGTGAATGGGATCCTTAGTTATGCTGGCTGCTGTGTCAAGGCAGCAGGAAATGTAGACAGAGTCAATGGATGGGAGGCTGATTTGCGTGATGAATTGGACTGTGTTCATGACCTTTTGTAGTTCCTTGTTCCTTGGGCAGAGTAGGAGCCACACCAAGCTGTGATAACAACCAGAAAGAATGCTTTCTATGGTGCATCTGTAAAAGTTGGTGAGAGTCGTAGCTAACATGCCAAATTTCCTATAATAAGTTTTTATGTAAATAAAGTGGGAGGAAAAAAACACAACACCACGTACACACAGAGGTAAGAAGTGAATCAAAAAATAAAAATTAAAGAAGTTTTTTGAAGGAGCAGTGCTCCGAAAGCTCGTGATTCCAGATAAACCTGTTGGCATTTAACCTGGTGTTGTTCTTACTGTGCCCACGCCAGCATCATCTTCAACATTCACATTGATATTCATGGATTTGTGGGATAATGGCAAATTGGGAGTAAAACGGCAACTTCTAATTAGTAAGTCAGTTTGTATTCCCACTGGGGATGGTGCATTTTTCACTGTATAGTCAACTTGATCAGTCTTCAAACTGCACAATAAAAGTGAATCAGATTGTACATACACTTTGAGCAAAAGCTGTACCTAAGTCCAACTTACACCCAACAGATGTTCTCACAGAATATACTCCCTGGCTTCCTGTCCATGCATTATTACACCGTGTGTCATCACACATGAACTGACATGTTGAAGAAAGGATTCAATTCATTAGTGTTTTAATTTGAGCATTAATTTTGAATTCTTTTTATTCCTGGTTCTACATCTCAGCAATGAAAGCAAGAGAAACATTCTATAAGTTTTGTACAATACAATAATTAAGCCTGGGAGGCTTAGTGTTAGCATTACAAAATGCTCAGTTTAAATCAGTATTTACATTTCATTTTTATCCTTCAGTCCCTTAACAAAAAACTACAAACGGTGCAAATGTGAATGTAATTGACCTGTTTACTGTAACATTTAGATGGCTAATCTCGCATTTAGTTGGTTGGAAGTCAAAAGTTAGGGATTAGTTCTCTCATCCTTGTTTTCAGCTTTGGGCAGAAACCAAACCCAAAAATCTCCCCTTTTTCACCTGGAGTTTATGGATAACAGGAGCTGGCTTTGGCAGCTTTTTCAGCCCTTCGAGCCTGCTCCACCATTCATTTCTATCATGGCTAATCATCCAACAATAGCCTAATCCTAGCTTCCTTCCCACATCCTTTAAATTCCTTTGCTCTAAGAATTGCATCTAACTCCTTCTTGAAAACATAAAATGTTTTGGCCTCAATTTCTGTGGTAATGAATTCCACAGATTTACCACTCTTTACGAGAAGATAGACCTTTTCATCTCAATTCAAAATGGTTTAACCCATATCCTTAGACTGCGAACCCTGTCATTGGACACCTCCACCATCGGGAACATCCTTCCTGCATCTATCCTGTCAAGTCCTGTTCAAATTTTATGAGATTCCCCCCTCGTTACTTTCCTTACTTTCTCAACTTCTCTGTCAGTCCCGCTGTCCCTGCAATCAGCCTGGTAAACCTACGCTGTACTCCCTCTTTAGTAAGAATATCCTTTCTCAGAAAAGGCGCCCAATACTGCACACATTGGCTGGAATTTTACTGGCCTGGGAATTGGAGCAGGTGAGGCATGAAGCACTGGAATGTCTGTTCACTTTGGGGGGTGATTTCTGGACTAGCAGGCTGTAAAATCCCACCCAATATTTCAGAGGTGGCCTCACCAAGGCTCTGTATAATTGCAACAAGACATCTCTACTCGAATCTCTTCATTATGACAAATAAAACCTTGCATGCAATGACTGAATACTGTAACCTCAAACCCCATGTAGGGGGTGAGTGTAGGTGTGATTGGAAAGGTATTGGATGCTCTAGTTGGTAATCTTGTTGTTAGAATGTAACCAGTGATAACATTGTATCCGATGTAATATGACCAATGGTAACAAGCAGTAAGGGTCAGCTGACCCAGTAAACCATGTAACCAATGACAGAATGATGTGATGATCAGCTGACCAGCTGACTCTGTATATATTAGAATATGTTGGGAACTGTGGGAAACTTAGAATGACCCAGACTGAGGCCTCAAGTTTGGAATAATGAAGTTTCTTTAATAACCTTTTCTTTGATTCATAAGTTGGAGTAAGTTTTGTTATACATTAATTGTTTATACTGGAAGAGTTCCTTCTGGATCACAATTGCTAACTTAGAAGTGATTGCATTTGGATGCAAAGGGTAGCAAATTATTTGATCACCCATCTTTGATAGCTCTTATTTTTCCTTAGAATAAAAGACTTGCATTTAAATAGCCCCTTTTACTACCAGCTGTAATCACTGCTGTTGTGTAGGAATAGCAGCAGCTAATTTAAGTGCAACAAGATCCCATAAATAGCAATGTGATAATAAAAGATGTGTACAGTGCAAGTGTGAAGAAGAATTTCTTCTAGTTGCACCCTCTGATTCTCGAAAATTATAAATCTGTGTCCTCTGGTTACTGAGCAGAAAGTTGGGGGAGATCATCAAAAGATCTTTCTGTTCATGATATAGGTTGTCACTTTTGGTATTTGGAAAGAAAATGGTCCAGTTAGGATTGTGCTTAAACACTTTTGTTTCCAATGGCTTTTATAATTGCAAGGATCTCATTAAAAAAATCATTGTCAAATGTTTTTAGATTGGTGCGAGATCTTCTAATGTTGTCCAAAACTCAACTGAACACGTATTAGTGAGTTCTCACTGAATGTCATAGCCATTCTGGCTGCAATTTAGAGAAAAAAATTATTAAAAATGTCCAGAAGAGCACACATTATATCTCTAGATTAACTCATCAGAATGCTGATCAAAGATCAAAGCTACCCTGCAAAGAGTTTTCAAAAAAAAGCTAAGTTAACGCCAACAGACAGCTTTGTGTTTAAGCCAACTGAAGAAGGACATTAAAACATTCTCCATGTAAGCAAATCACTGGGATCAAAAGATGCTAACGCAGCCAATTTACTTCATGATATAAACTTCAGTTAGGGCAGTCCACGTACTTACAGATAACAGTGAAACAGTTAAAGTTGTCTCCTCACAACTACAAAGCCACTAACCAGACAGCAGATCAGATAGCAGAAACTTAGCCACCCACTTGTACGGACACAGCCACCCATGTGGAGAGGTGAAATCAGACACCTGGTGACTAATATCCCAGGTGAAAGACAAGTTAACATAGCACAAGACACAAAAAAAAATACAGGCAATTAGGACAATTTTGACCCATCTGGATCGCTTCAATAAAAACCTAGGAGTTTCCCCTGTGACTGGTGCAAAGGGCAACACCAAACTTCACCCCAAATATTAATTTCTGAGTGATTCGTTAGGCCACTTCAAAGGGCAGTTGAGAGTTAACCACATTGCTGACCAGGTCAGGATGGCAGATTTCCTTCCCTAAAGGACATTAGTGAACCAGATCAGTTTTTCCAACAATAGAGAATGATTTCTTGGTCATCCATGGATTTTTAATTCCAGGTTTTTTATTGAATTCAAATTCCACCATCTGCCATGGAAGGATTCGAACCTTAGAACATTAGCAGAGTTTCTGGACTCACAGTCGAGCAGTAATATCACGAGGCCGTCACTTCCCCTAAAGCAGGGGTAGGTTTTCCAGGAAAGGGAATGGGGTTTTATGTCCATGCAGGGAACGAAATTCTGTGAAATTGATGTTGGTCTGGATTCCTGCGTTGTTGCCCCGCCAACCTAACAGGTGCTGGATTTCTGGGTGTATGTGCAAATCCTCTAACCCCAGTCTACTTTCGCTGCCACCTTGCGTTGGCAGGAGACACAGTGTTAACTAAAACAAATGCTGATATGATCAAAGCTTTTGTTGACCCGTCCCATCGACTACTAGCAATCATTTACACAATCGGGCATCTGTGTCTCCTTTCTAAACTCTTCAACCAATTTTTACCAGTCTTGTTATGAAAAATACACAGAACAGTAAAGGCCCTTCAACCCACCAAGCCTGTGCTGACACATGATGCTTTCTAAACCAAAGACCTTTTACCTCTACGCGATCTGCATCCCTCTATTCATCTATCTGTCAAGATGCCTCTTCAATATTGGCATTGTATCTCTTTCCACAGCTTCTCTGGCAGCACATTCCAAGCACTTACCGCCCTCCATGTTAAAAACTCGCCTCTCACATCTCCTTTGAACTTTCCCCCTTTGTTACCTTAAACCTGTGTCTCCTAATAATTGACATTTCTACCCTGGGAGAAAGACTCTGACAATCCATTCTATCCACGCCTCTCATAATTTTGTTATCTTCTATCTTGCGCTTAAAACAGCAGTTTCTTCCTTTTTCAAACAAAAATTATTGCATTTTATTTGGAATGCTCAATATTTAATCCCAGTAAACTATTAAAAATAAGAACAATTTATAAAACAATAGCATTTTGTGCACTGACACTTTGGACTGGAACTAACTCAGTGTGCTACGTCACACAAGATGACATTTTGCTAATTGGAATCCACAAATTATGCATCGATTTCTTGTACTGCTCTGAACTAAAGGATGTAATTTACATTCCATGAAAACAGTCAACTTTGTGTTAACAATGCAAGGCTGACACAGTTTTAACCACTTCTAACCATGACCACATTGAAAACTGTGCTACTCACTCATCCCCTCACTTGTGCTCGCTGGCCTACAAGAACTCCTGGGCTGCCAGTTCCTTGATTTGAAAATTCCCAATCTTATTTCCAAATCCCTTTAATGGCCTTGTCCTTTCCTATCCAAATTCCTCCAGTCCACAACCCTCCAAGATCCAAGCAGAGAGGCAGTGGCGTAGTCTTTGTGTCACTGAACTAGTAATTCAGAGATCCAGAGCAACATCTGGGGGCGCAACATGGCAAATGGTGAAATCTGGAATTAAACGTCCAATGATGACCATGAAACCATTGTCAATTGTTGTAAAAACCCATCTGGTTCATTAAACTCCACTTTTGAATGACTTCTGAAATGGAGGGATGGCCAATAAATGCAGCAACGCCCACATCCCGTAAATTAATTTAAAAAATAAGATCTTTGCTGAATGAATTCTGGCATTCTCAGTATTTCTGCTGCCTGAGCCCTAAACTGTGGAATTCCCTGTGCCTCTCCGACTCTCTATATTTATATCCTTCTTTAAGATGTTCACTAAAACCTAAGAGTTATTGATCACTTGTCCTATTATCTGGTTCAGTGTCAAACCATGCTCAGCTGTGCTCCTGTGGAACTGCTATGCAGCATTTCACAGTGCTAAAGATGCTATAACAATGCACCTTGTTTTTGTTCAGACTGGAAGATGAAAAAGCTCGCGTTTTGCATGGATCAGGATTTAGCTCCTTAGAAGTCTTGGAAATATTCCACATCAACTCCAGGCCACATGGAGATGGTGACAGTGTGCAACAACAAATGGAGACAGCTAAAAATAGTAGGTAGCTGACAACCATATTACTGGGGTTTCCCACTCCAGATGCAGGGAGCTATCTGCTATTTACCTTGCAATGCTGCTAGCTTCAGATTATCCATGCCAACACTATAGTTAAGGAAGTCCACCAATGCCTCTACTTTCTCAAAAGACTAAGAAAATTTGGCATGTCAGCTACAATTCTCACAAACCTTTATAGATGCAGCATAGAGAGCATTCTTTCTGGTTGTATCACAGCTTGATATGGCTCCTGCTCTGTCCAAAACTGCAAAAAACTGCAGAAGGTTGTGAATGTAGCCCAATCCATCAGGCAAACCAGCCTCCCATCCATTGACTCTGTCTACACTTCCCGCTGCCTCAGCAAAGCAGCCGGCATAATTAAGGACCCCCATGTACCCCAGACATTCTCTCTTCCAACTTCTTCCTTCGGGAAAAAAACTCAAAAAGACCCAACTGACTCAAGAACAGCTTCTTCCCCGCTGCCATCAGACTTTCGAATGGACCCACCTTGCATTAAGTTGATCTTTCTCTACACCCTAGCTATGACTGCAACGCTACATTCTGTACTCTTCCAATTCCTTCTGCATGACGGTATGTTTTGTCTGTACAGAGCACAAGAAATACATTTCACTGTATGTTAATACATGGGACAATAATAAATTAAATCAAATCAAATCAAATCTTATTCCAGGCTATGAATGTAAATCCTATATTTTATCATTCCACTTGATGTGTAGAACAGTATTCTTCATCGCTGAGTGGATAAATGTGTACATACTGAAGTCACAAGTTGACCAAAGTGGTTGGAGCCAGAGCAATAGACTTGTCAAAGAAGTTTCAATCCATTCCGTTCAATTAGCTGCACTCTGTAAGGTCAGTAATATCATGAGTTTACTAGTCAACTGTACTTGTGTGGTTGGCCCATGCTGTTTTGAAATCTTCAAACGTCTGACTCCCCAAACATAATTATCATGAATGCTTGTTTTTGATTCCAAGAGTTCTTTAAAAGGAATTCAAAGCAGTATTTGCCTGGATTGCGACAAAGTTGGGCAGGATTTTCCAGGCCACACTCACCCCGAAACCAGGAAATCCCACCTGAGGTCAATGGACCCTTGCAAGGTGGGGCAGCACAGTGGTTAGCACTGCTGCCTCACAGTGCCAGGGACCCTGGTTCAATTCCGGCCTCGGGTCGTTGTCTGTGTGGAGTTTGCATGTTCTCCCCATGTCTGTGCATGTTTCCTATGAGTGCTTTGGTTTCCTCCAAAAGATGTGCTGGTCAGGTGGATTGGCCATGCTAAATTCTCCCTCAGTGCACCCAAACAGGGACCAGAGTGTGCGACTAGAGCATTTTCATAGTAACTCGATGCAGTGTTAATGTAAGCCTACTTGTGACACTAATAGAAACAATGACACTGAGGGTCTCAAAACATAAGGGCATTGTTTCACCATTTTAAAAATACTTAATATAATTTGCAAGACCTTCAAGCATTGCTATCCTATATTCCGTATTTTTCACTGGAATATATTGAATGTCACATGTATAAACATCTCTCAAAAAGCTGGGAATACTATTGGAGAGGAGTTACTTTTTGCAAGCCAACACTTGGGCAACATGAGAACGCAAGGCAGAGATAGAACAATCAATTTGCTGATTCTACGACATGTGCTGCCATCTATTGAGACCAGTTGGTAGGTGCAGTATCAGACAAAGTGAGCCCCTCAGTGTCAAGTCTTCTTTCCTGCTGACACTTACGACTGGGAGTAACTCAGTAAACGATCTACTCCATCGAACACGTGAGTATGAGTACAATATTACTCTTTAATTTAAAACTATATTTGTCAACTGTAGATTTTTCAGGTATTTATGTGATTAGATATCGATAATATGCATATCATTTTATAAGTAACTCTTTAGCCTTCGCCATAAATTTTTTTATATTCCTCCAAGTGTTTTGACAAGATCAACATTTATAACTCTTCACGAATTGCCCCTTGAGAAGGTGTCGATGAACTGCCTTCTTGAGCTATGGCCACCTATCTAGTGTATACTTGTAGTTGCAAGAGGCAGCATGGTGGCACAGTGGTTAGCACTGTTGCCTCCCAGCACTGCGGTGCTGGGTTTGATTCCTGACTTGAGTCACTGTCTGTGTGGAGTTTGCATGTGTTCTCTCCGTGTCTGTATGAGTCGCCTCTGGGTGTTCTAGTGGCAACCACTTATCCTTCGAACTCTGAACATCTGCTCTCAGAAGTAGCCATAATGTAGAGGTGCCGGCGTTGAACTGGGGTAAACTCAGTAAGAGGTCTGACAACACCAATTTTAAATCCAATTCAGCCTGCTTGGGGGTCAGAGCTGCTGGGGGTGTGGGAGGAATGGATCAGGGTGTTGATGAAGAGATTAAGGCAGGCTGGTGAGGGGGGAAGGGGTAACGAAACTGGCTGGGAGCATGGGTATGGATATGATCGGCGCAACTTGTGGGTCGAAGGGCCTGTTTGTGCTGCAGTGTTCTATGTTCTATGCTGTGGTGCCAGCCCTCAGGCTGTGGGTAGGGCAGGTTGGGGGAGGGGGAGGAGGGGGAGAGGGCAGTTGCATGGCCAGTGAGCGGGTAGCCCAAGCCAGGACAGAAACCAGCCTCCCATCCATTGACTCTGTCTACAGTTCCCGCTGCCTCAGCAAAGCAGTCAGCATAATTAAGGACCCCTCACACCCCGAACATTCTCTCTTCCACCTTCTTCCGTCAGGAAAAAGATAAAGAAGTCTGAGGTCACGTACCAACGACTCAAGAACAGCTTCTTCCTGCTGCAGTCAGACTTTTGAATGGACCTACCTGGCATTTATTGATCTTTCTCTGCACTCTAACCATGACTGTAATGCTACATTCTGCACTCTCTCCTTTCCTTCTCAATGAACAATATGCTTTATCTGTATAGCACACAAGAAACAATTTTTTTTGCTGTACGTTAATATATGTGACAATAATAAATAGGGTCTTTTGAAAAAACGTTTGGATAAGTACATGGGATTTAGTAAGATAAAGGGTTATAGATAAGCCTTGTAGGTAGGAACATGTTTGGCTCAACTTGTGGGCCGAAGAGCCTGTTTGTGCTGTAGTTTTTCTATGTTCCATGTTCTAAATCAAATTAAATCAAATTCTTTCATGTATTTTGTGTTTATTTCACTTCTTAAATTTCATTTCCCGTCCCTCCTCCTGCACACAAAAGCAGGCTTTTTAATGTTTTACTAACAATGGGTCTTGAAATCTCAATCCTTACTGAAGGTCTTTCCAAAAATGTCAGAAGAAAACTTGAAATATTCTTGGTTTCCATGTTGATATCTTAGGCGTCTCTTTAAAACGGCATTGCTAATAAAAGTTTCTGTGTAACCCTCAGTTGTATACCGGAAACATTTCTGTCGCTAGAGTTGGCATTTAAGTTGCTGTAGATGAGATCTTGGGGTAAAAGTCTTTGGACATTTCTCCTGATATGACTTGTGAGTCCTCTGCCTCATGGGGACACTAAGATGTTCCTGAAAGTTTCTGAAAACTGGTGAATGTGACTGTTCACAGGGAATGAGTTTTAACAATGTGTCCTCAACTTCCATCCTCCTTCTTCCACTCCCTAACCACCCTTTGATTTAGGGTAGTTAGGGAGTGGAATGCCCTGCCTGCGGCAGTCATAGATGCGCCAAGTTTGGTGGCGTTTAAGAGGTTAGTTGATAAGTTTATGGAAGAGAAGGGAATGGTTTAGTTTGGAGGGTCATTGCTTTTTTCATAATTGGTTGGCGCAACATCGAAGGCCGAAGGGCCTGTTCTGCGCTGTAATGTTCTATGTTCTATGTTCTGTGTTCTTAATGTTGGGAATTGAGCTTCAATATAGGCCATACTTTAAACTGTTAACCAACAGCAGCAGTATCCAGTTGGAGTATTTGGGCTTCACTGCACAAGAATACACCATAAATCTTTTCCCAATTCCAATTGGGGCAGCTTGATTTATACCCAAGAAATAAAAGGATGAAATTTTGAGATCGTTTGGTCAAACAAGTTTTGCAGATTTAATTGACATGCATTAGTTAACATTGGCAAGTGAAACTTCTGGCTTCCATTTAATGTATGGGCATGTTCAGGCCAGTTAAGAAAATTTGGGCTGGGTTAGCTTTTAAAAAGTGGCAATCATTTGACAGCAAACTGTGCAGAACGAGGAGGCTGCACCTGCGTTTTTGAACCAACTGCTGCTTTTCTCTTGTGTGTTTACTGGAGTTTGACTGATTCTATACACATGCAGTGTAATGGAACGCTTCATTCTTGTCCACATGTTCGGTACTTTCTCAACAGCAACAAAAGCAGGAGTGCTTTCTACTTCTGATTTTCAGTAATGCGGTTCCAATTAATCAGGTTTACTGATGCTAATGGATCTTCCCATACAAAACCTTACATTTTCTATTAGATCAATCTTTCACTCCTATTATTTTACAAAGAAAATGAAGATTTGGATAGATTAGACTGGGAACTTATTCAATCCTGATTTATCTCCGTTGATACCAAAATATTCCTGAAACAGTGTAACCGATATATGGAACTTCTGCAGAGTTATTGTTGAAAAAACCTATCTCTCCTTTATAAAAGCAAATTACTGAGGATGCTGGAATCTAAAACCAAAAGAGAAAATGCTGGAAAATCTCAGCAGGTCTAGCAGCATCTGTAAGGAGAAAAAAAAGCTGATGTTTCATGCCCAGATGACCCTTTGTCAATTATCTCCTACTTTCTGGGTCTTTTAGCTTTGACAAAGAATCATCTGAACTCGAAACGTCAGTTCTTTCCTCTCCTTACAGATGCTGTCAGACCCGCTGAGATTTTCCAGCATTTTCTGTTTTGGTTTCACCTATTCTTTATGTTGCCTGCAGAGAGATGCTCAAAAAGGGAGCTTTCACAGAGAATGACTGCTGGGAGTTTACCACTGACTCACACAATCTTCAAATGTGGCTTTGTATGCAAGATTGGTGAGTTTACCTTAATGACCTCAAGAGCTTTGGAATTTACAGGTGTGGTCTTGGCAAAGAAAGTGCCTTTGATCTAATTGGTGCTAATGCCCTAAGGCAAAGTGCCAGCATGCCTGGTATAAGATTTGCTTCAAATTTAGCCTCTTGAATACTTTCAACTTCAATCAATCCACCATCAATGGCCATATCTTCAGCTACCTGGACCCTACACTGTAAAATTCTTGCCCTTAACCTCTCTATAGAATCATAGAATCCACATAGTGCAGAAGGAGACCATGTGGCCCATCGAATCTGCACCAACTCTCTGATTGTGACTCAACCGATTCAACAACAGCTTCTTCCCTGCTGCTGTCAGACTTTTGAATGGCCTTACTTCACATTAAATTGATTTTTCTCCACACCCTAGCTAAAATTGTAACACTACATTCTGCACTCTCTCATTTTCTTCTCTGTGAATGGTATGATTTGAATGCATAGTGTGCAAGAAACAATACTATTCACTGTATGTTAATACATGTGACAATAATAAATCAAATCAGAGTATCTTACCTATGCTGTATTCCCATAACTGCATGTATTTACCCTGCTATTCCCCCTGACACTCAGAGTCAATCAACCTAACCCACATATCTTTGGAATGTGAGAGGAAACTGGAGCACCCAGAGAAGAACCACGCAGTCACAGGGAGAATGTGCAAACTCCACACAGGGAGTCACCCAATGCTGGAATTGAACCTGGGTCCCTAGTTCTGGGAGACAACAGTGTTAACCACTGTGCCACCATGCCGCCTATTCTCTCTACCCATCTCTCTCTCGTTTTAAAACCCAACTTTTTGACCTGCCCTAAAATCTCCTTATGTGTCTCAGTGGTAAATATTATTTACTAATGCTTCTGTGAAGTGTTTTAGGATTTTTCACTGCATTAAAGGGATCTATAAATAAAAGTTGTTGAGGTTTTATGGTTAGGTAGTCATTGGTATGGAAAGAATCAGATTGCAAATACAGATTTGCTTTATTTCTACACGTTCAATTTCCCATTTGATATATGCAAGGTTTCAGTGGTAAGCTGATGGGACACATTTGTCAAAGGAGGATCCACTCTGAATGCTATGGAGATGGAGATGCAGTAACTAGAGACTTTGGCCTGGAAGGGGAAGGAAAAGCAGGACTGGCTCCTACAGCAGTGTGAGTATTACATCACTTGAACCTCAGCAAGGAACAAAATTGCATAGAATACCATAGAGTCTACAGCACAGACACAAGCCACTAACTCAATTAGTTTATGCTGGTGTAATTCTCCTCATAAAGAAACTCAAGGGTTGCACAGTGGCACAATGATTAGCACTGCTGCCTCACAGTACCAGGGACCCAGGTTCAATTCCAGCCTCAGGTCACTGTCCATGTGGAGTTTGCACTTTCTCCCTGTGTCTGCGTGGGTTTTGTCCATGTGCTCTGGTTTCCTCCCACAGTCCAAAAGACATGCTGGTTAGGTGAATTGGCTATGCTAAATTCACCCTCAGCGTACTCGAGTGTGGTAACTAGGGAATTTTCACAGTGACTTCATTGCAATGTTAATGTAAGCCACTTATGACACTAATAAATAAACTTAAAAACAATGTTAACTATCAAAAGTAAGACCTCATCCTGTTCAATCTTTCCTGATAAGTGTTTCCTCTCAGTTCTGATATTATACTCCTGGATCTTCTTCACAGTGAATAGTATGAAAGAAGACTTTGGGCGGCATTTTAGAGCCTCACTTGTCCCAAAACTGTAAAACCCTGCCTGAGGTCGAAGGACCCTTTCATGCTCCATTCCTTGTCTGCAATTCCCGTGGCGGGAGGGACGAGAAGATTCATTCCCTTGTCTCACCAGGAGTACAATCTTAGATCTTTGCAGACACAACCTGAATTTCATCATCTGATTCCAGCCATGAACAAAAGGCATGATTTGAATCAATTATTGTGCAGTTGACTGCAGCACCGTTGAGCGAAGTAATGCTATACTTTGGCAAATATCACATCCATTAGTAGCCTGCAGCATCAGCTAGAAAGGAAGACTGAATTTCAGAAGTTGTCAAATCCCAAAGTACAAGGCACTAATAATTGCTGTCACACATTTCCATACATTTACCTCAAGGCAACATTACTTCCTTTGTCAAAGAGTTACTGAATCCTCAGGGTTCATGTGGTTTGAGGCCATGATCAAAAAGGCTCTGCAAGTGAGCACTTGTAACCCAGTGATTGCTCACGGCACACACATTTTGAAGAAATTGAGTTTTCCACCGGACAGAAAATGAACCGGACTCCTGTGGGGTATCGATTACCAGTTGCAAATACGATAGATCCCCACCAAACCTACAAGAAATTGGCTACATATGCACCTAGCAAAAATGTATTAGAGCCAATATTTCTAATGTTTGGACCACACTGCTTATGTCTTAGAGAATCATTCCAGTTGATGCACGTTACTTTGACAGTGACACGTGCACATTTGTTGAAGTAAAGGCAGGAAGAAGTGTTTGCAGTACAGCAGACATTCCCCAAACATCAAAACCATTCAACATGCCTCTTCCTGCAAGAAAATAACAAATGTAGAGTCTTGTCCTTGCACCCAAACTAAAATATCTTGCTCTTTTGTTTGAATGTTTAACATCAGCTGTGGTTCAGTGAGTTGCCTTGGAGTTAGAAAGATTGTAGGTTCAGGACACACTTGACCACAAAATTCTAAGCCGACAATCTCAGTGCAACACTGAGGGAATGCTGCATTGTCACAGGTGCTGCCCATCAGATCACAGAATCATTGAATCCTAGAATCTTACAAGAGACTATTCAGCCTATCGAGTCTGCACTGACAACTATCCCACCCAAGCTCTATCCTCATAACCCCCTACATTTACGCAAGCTCATCCCCCCAACACACTAAGGGGCAATTTATCATGGCCAATCCATCTAACCCACATATCTTTTGTACTAATGGGAGGAAACGGAAGCATCCAGAGGAAACTCACCAAACATATAGGGAGAATGTACAAGACGCTGCACAGATAGTGACCCAAGCCAGAAATCAAACACAGGTCCCTAGTGCAGTGAGACAGCAGACCTAATCACTGTGCCACTGTGCTTCCCTAGACTGAAATATTTAACCAAAGTTCCATCCTTTGTCTCAGTTGGATGGCGAAGATGCCACAGTGGCTTTTGGAGAAGCACCAGGCAGTTCTCTCTGGCCCAATGCTGACCTTGCATTCAACATCACAAAAACACATTGGGCCATATAGTATGAAGGAAGACTTTGGGTGGCATTTTCTGAGCTCCAGGGGTGCCATATTGAGGGGATGTCCCAAAGATGTACTGGGAACCAAACCCCCTCCTCTCTTGCCCCTATCTCCCACTGAAAGGTGAGGTTTTCATGGCAATTGCTCAGGATGCTTTAATTGCACTGCTCTGGGAACAAGCTAAAAATGCTATATGACTGGCAAAGTTTGGATGGTTTCAACTGTGCTATATCAAGAGTTACCCAGAGAAAGTTAGAAGAATTAAAACCATTTCAACATCCTGGTATCTATTATATAGATCAAACTGGCCCTGTGTAGAACACTCCCCCCACCACCCCTCTGAAACCCACCAACTCTCCCACACACATCCGAACACCACCTCCACATGCAACACGCATTCAACGGGGCTTCATGAACACCCAAGGGACCAGAACCTACCCCCTGGCCCCAGGAACTCCAAAACACAGGAATTACCCCAATGATAACGGGGACTCTTTCCCCTGCACCGTGAAGGCCTGACTCTGCACCTCCCTTCTCTGCCTACTATCACTAGTGCTGATTACTGACCAACACACATACCACCCCCCCCCCCCCCCCCGCACCCCCACACCAGTCTCCGCACAGCTGCCAGGTCTGACTCTGAGCCCCACCCCCACAATGACCTGAATCTGGGTCACTGCTCCCCTGACAGGAAATTTGGCATGTCAGCTATGACTCTCACCAACTTTTACAGATGGACCATAGAAAACATTCTTTCTGGTTCTATCACAGCTTGGTATAGCTCCTGCTCTACCCAAGACCACAAGGAACTACAAAAGGGTCGTGCAAGTAGCCCAATCCATCACACAAACCAGCCTCCCATCCATTGACTCCGTCCACACTTCCTTGGCAAAGCAGCCAGCATAATTAAGGACCTCACACAAAACCCAATTGTTCACTCTTCCACCTTCTTCCATCGGGAAAAAGATACAAAAGTCTGAGGTCACATACCAACCGATTCAAGAACAGCTTCTTCCCTGCTGCTGTCAGACTTTTGAATGGACCTATCTTGCAGTAAGTTGATCTTTCTTTACACCCTAGTTAATGTTTCCCCATCACGTACACCCTAGCTATGACTACATTCTGCACTCCCTTGTTTCCTTCTCTATGAGCGGTATGCTTTGTCTGTACAGTGCACAAGAATCAACACTTTTCACTGCATACTAATACATGTGACAATAATAAATCAGATCAAAACAAAGTTTGACTCAACTCCCTCCCTACCAAAGTCCAACCTGACCCCAAGGCCCAGTTCACCTGCAATCCTACCCATTTACCTCCTACATGTACTCTGCTCCGCAATGCCAACCACCACCTGAGCCTGCTTTACCAAAAACCTTTAAACATACCTAGTTTATGGCAGCTGATGCTGTTAAAAGAGGTGTGGCTGACTTACCTTTAACTCTACAGCCCTCCAGGCTGTATTGTCCAGACCTGGCCTAAGTTGGAAGGTCAGACAAGATAAGATCACCTGGATTTCAAGGTTAGAACTTCTGAGTGGCAATCCAACTTACTCATTATATTAATACCATTCTTTTGTTCATTTAACATGTTTTGAGGAATGATTGCAAACCTGTGATTGTGTTTCACTCACCAGCAATGGGCTTCTCGATTTCACTAATGAAATATCTCCTGCCAGCCACCCTTATCAGGTGATGTGAAGGCCAAGATGATGGCCTTTTATACTAGCAACTCAATGAGCCGAGTTTTCCTGACCCTGTTTTCTATGTTTTTATGTGTCCTGGTGCATTAACCGCAGAAAGTTAACATGTAGATAAGGCAAGCAATCAGGAAAGTAGATGGCATGTTATGTTTTGTTGCAAAGAGATTAGAGTAAAGAATTCTTGCAACAATTATACGTGACATTAGAGAGATCACACCTGGCATACTCAGTACAGTTTAGATCTTTTTACCTAACAAAGGCTTTAAGGAAATTAAAGGCCACGGATACACAGATAGCAGTGATTCCTGTAGAGCAATCCTTTTACATATGTTTGCTCACTGTGACTGTGGGATCAGTGAATTAATCATAAAAGCATTTCAGTTGTAGATGCGCCAAGTTTGGTGGCGTTTAAGAGGTTAGTAGATAAGTTTATGGATGAAAGGGGAATGGTTTAGGTTAGAGGGTCACTGCTTGTTCCTAATTAGTCGGCACAACATCGAAGGCCGAAGGGCCTGTTCTGCGCTGTAATGTTCTATGTTCTATGTTCTATGAAGTATAATACTTAATAGATCCAAGTGGTCCTATTTCAAAACACCGAAGAGTCTGGAACCCTGGCCAATATTCATCCCTCAACCTGGATCACAAATCAGCTGAGCTGGTCTTTATTATATTGCTGTTTGTGGAAGCTTGCTGATATTCTATTCAAAGGTGGGATCCAGACATCGCTGGCTGGCCAGCGTTTATTGTCCATCCCTAGTTGCCCTTGAGAAGGTGAGCTGCTTTCTTGAATCGTTGCTTTCCACATGCTGTGGGTTGACCCACAATGCCGTTAGGGATGGAATTCCAGGATTTTGACCCAGTGATGCAAAGGAACAGTGATATATTTCCAAGTCAAGATAGTGAGTGACTTGGAAGAGAACTTGCAGGTTTTGGTGTTCTCATGTATCTGCTGCCTTTGTCCTTCTAGATGGAAATGGTTGTCGTGGGTTTGGAAGGTGCTGTCTAAGGATCTCTGTTGAATTGCTGCAGTGCATCTTGTTGCTAATGAGCGTCGGTGGTGGAAGGAGTGGATATTTGTAGATGTGGTGCCAATCAAGCAGACTGCTTTACGGTATGAAATCTCTTGAGTGTTGTTGGAGCTGCACCCATCCAGGCAAGTAGAGAGTATTCCATCACACACCTGACTTGTACCTTGTGGACAGTTTTTGGGGAGTCAGGCAGTGAGTTACTCACCGCAGTATTCCTGACCTGCTCTTGTAGCCACTGTATTTATGTATCGAGTCCAGTTGAGTTTCTGGTCAATGGTAACCCCAACAATGTTGACAATGGGAGGATTCAGTGATGGTAACACCATTGAGTGAAAAGGGGCAGTGGATAGGTTGTCTTTTATTGGTGATGCCTGGCAATTGTGTGGCATGAATGTTACTTGCCATTTGTCAGCCTAAGCCTGGATATTGTCCAGATCTTGTTGCATTTGAACTTGGACTGCTGCAGTATCTGAAGAGTCAGGAATGGTGCTGAACATTGTGCAATCATCAGCGAACAATCCCTTATGACAGAGGGAAGGTCGTTGATGAAGCAATTGAAGATTGTTGGATCTCGGACACTACCCTGAGGGACTCCTGCAGAGTTGTCCTGGAGCTGAAATGATTAACCCTCCACAACCATGACCATCTTCCAATGTACCAGGTGTGGTTCCAATTAGCGGAGAGTTTGCCCCCAGTACCCATTGATTTTAGTTTCACCAGGGCTCCATGATGCCACATTCAGTCAAATATGGCCTTGATGTCAAGGACTGTCACTCTCACCTCACCTCTGGTGTGCACCAATTGGCCGTGATATTCCCTGCAATACAACGGTGAATGGCTTTTGAAAATATTTCATTGTCTTTGAGATGCCTTTTCATAAAGATTTAGCCTTTCTATTTGAATTAGGGGTAGCAGTAAAATGATTGCTGGGACAACTTTAAATTGGGTAGGTAAATATCAAATGCTGGTATCTGTGTTGTATTTAAATGGATTGTATATAGATGGTGATGTGTGAATGTTCAGTTTATGTTAAATACCATTTTTGCCCACTTGCCTGCTGACAGCCAGAGGGTAGAATTCAGAATCAATTACTTGAATAAATCATGGTGCAGACTATTGACTCGAATACCATGGGCAGTATGGTGACACAGCAGTTAGCATTGCTGCCTCATGGCACCGGGGATGTGGGTTCAATTCCAACCTCAGGTCACTGTCTGTGTGGAGTTTGTACATTCTCTCTGTGTCTGTGTGGGTTTCCTCCAAGTGCTTTTGTTTCCTCCCACAGTCCAAAGATGTGTGGGTTAAGTTGATTGGCCATGATAAATTGATCCTTAGTCTCAGAGGGATTAACAAGGTAAACGAGGATTACAGGAATAAGGCTCGGGTGGGATTGCAGTCAGTACAAACTCGATGGGCTGAACAGCCTCCTTCTGCACTGTAGGGATTCTATGCATAACAGGTTACGGAACAGAATGATGGAAACTAGTTTGGCCTGTTTTTAAACAATGTTGACTCCTAGTTTATCTATCATGAGGTGACATTTTGATTATTGTGTTTTGTATTTCGTGGTTTAAGCTACATCAAACATACCACAATAACTCTCACACCCAGTAACTGGAGCATGGTTAGATAATATTGGAATATTGCTGTTGAGAAAGAGGGTATTGTCACCCGACTGCTAATCCAGAACCCAGATTGGGAGGCTGGAGGAGGTTAGAGGTGGGGATGGATGCAGCCAGGGAGGTGTTTGATAAAGTGAGTGAGAATTTTGAAATCTGCACAGAAGCCAATGTAGCTCCAGGAGAACAAGGAGAGAGAGGGGTCAGGGCCTTTCCTCTCTGCAAGTATTAAGGGAGGAGCAAAGGTATTTTTTGATTTGATTTGATTTAATATTATCACTAGTATTAACATATAGTGAAAAGTATTTTTCTTGTGCACTATATAGGCAAAATATACCATTCATAGAGAAGGAAAGGAGTGTAGAATGTAGTATTACAGTTATAGCTGGGGTGCAGAGAAAGATCAACTTAATGTGAGGTAGATCCATTCAAAACTCTAGCAGCAGCAGGGAAGAAACTGTTCTTGAGTCGTTTGTTGCATGACCTCAGACATCTGTATCTTTTTCCCAATGGAATGAAATGTAAGAGAGAATGTCTTAAATGCATGAAGTCCATAATTATGCTGGCTGCTTTGCCGAGGCAGTGGGAAGTTAGACAGAATCAATAGATGGGAGGCTGGTTAGCATGATGGATTCACAATCTTTTGTAGTTCCTTCTGTCTTTGGCAGAGCAGAAGCCCATACCAAGCTGTGATACAACCAGAAAGAATGCTTTCTATGGTGTATCTATAAAAGTTGATGAGAATTGTAGCTGACACGTCAAATTTCCCTAGTCATCTGAGAAAGTAAAGGCATTGTGGGCTTTCTTAACTATAATATTGGCATGGGAGGACCAGGACATGTTGTTGGTGATGTCAGAGTAATTAGCAGGGTAAATATATGGGATTATGGGAATAGGGCCTGGGTCGGACTGTTGTTGGTGCGCACTTGATGGGCCAAATGAACCCCTTCTGTACTATAGGAATTCTATGATTCAATTCTTTGATTCATGGGTCATGGAAATTTTTAATACCAACACTTCTCCCACCCTGGCATTGAAGAGTTGTTCATTTACAATGTAAATCCAGGCCTGGATGAATGCACCATCAGAGTAAGGGGAGAGGCATCCTAGGAGGGGAAAAGCTACCCCCAGATTCAGTGAGGCCGTCCTTGGTGCCCTCTTGCAAGCTATTGCCGACCATTGGGAAAAGAAGGAAAAATTCCTACTCGGAAGTGTCAAGACATACTGTAGAAGTGTGGAGCTGTCCTGTGTGGGGCCATGGTGGCTGGGACAGTAATTGCTCACACTCTGGCCTTGCTCTTCATTGCGAAGGGCCAGCACGGGCAGCTGAACTCAACAACCTCTTCCCCGAGATGACCAAACTGGCATCCCCTGTGTCATGGCCATCTGTTCTCTCATGGTCAGGGTCATCAGGAGGCCATCACCCTGGCCCCTCAACCCATCATCCCTTCAGGGATTGGCCATTATCTTGCATGTCATCATACTTTTTTGGATATTGATATTACAGAGTGCACTGCAAACCATAACCATCAGGGACACACATGAGGGAGAGTACTGTACATCCAGATCTCTGCAGGCATTGGAATTGCGTCTTCAGGACACTGATGATCTATTTCATGATGGTCCTGGTTCTGGTTTGGCCCTCCACTCTGCGTCAGGTCTGCGCACCCTCACTGGGGTCATTAGCCATCTTTACAGTGGATAAGCCTTTATCATCTGGTAGTCATCGAAGGAGTCCAGGCCGGTGGAAAGACCTAGAATCTGAGAGTGGCGAATGCTGCTCGTGTACCTGGCACACTTCTGCATGGCCCACCGCTGATTATAGTCACACACCAGCTGCACACTGATTGAGTGGAAGACATTGCTGTTGATGCAGGATTATCCAGCAAGAGCTTAATGGCTACGTGTGCTCAGACAGTTGCCCCCTGCATCCTGGAGAAGCCTGTAATCACTGCAAATCCTTGGGCTCTGGACATTCTGTGTAAAGGAAATGTAAATGTCAGCCTTCTGGAACATTGCAATAGGCTATCTAATCCCTCAGAGCTTTCCCTAGGCTGCTTGGAAAGTGTCACCTACAATGCGACAGACATTAGCTAACCTGCTACTCTGCTGAATAAAAATTCCCCTCTGAGCATCTCACAAACTGGTGCCCCTGATGTGGAGTTGCTGGCATTAGACAAGGGTGGGCACAGTAAGAAGTCTCACAAAACCAGGTTAAAGTCTAACATTTTTATTTGGTGGTACGAGCTTTCGGAGCATTGCCCCTTCATCAGGTGAAGGAGCAGTGGTGGTACCTCAGTAAATTTTGAAGTCTCACTCGGCTGCAGATAACTAAATCTGACTCTTGGGGCAATATAAGATTGCTTGTGCCTCCACTGGCAATGTCTTGGGTTCCTCCTGATCCTTGGGGTCTGGGCTGCTCTGTCTCCTACCTGAAAAACCACAAAACCCTGAACCTCCTGATGTTCCCTTCTTCCTCGTCCTTCTGCTCCCAATCCTTATCCCTCTCTCCTCCTCACTGGAGGATGTGTCTCCAGTGCAGGTCACAATGTCCAGAGACGTTACATCCCTGGGTAACAGACAGAAAACTAATCAATTGAGACAGACTCCTGAATCAGAGGAGGCTCCTTCAGCTGAAACAATACCCGAAAGGTCCTTCTTCTCCTTCAGTCTGGGCGCCAATGAAGTGTTAACTTTAAAGCTAAAACTCTGTTGCAGTTTTGAACCTGCCCAAACAAGTTTCCCATTAAAGATGGACTCTGTCCCTCTTATGATTCTCACCTTGCAGGCATATTCTGAATGTATTGTAGCAATGAGTTGGGTCGTGGATGACCTAACTGACTTCTCAATTGCACTTTAACTAACTTGGAAAATGTTTTGACTTTTTGACCTATCTATATATCGTACAGGAGGCTTTGTGGCGCAATGCATTTGCATCCCTGCCTCTGAGCCAGAAGCTCCAGGTTGGAGTTCCACCCCAGTACCTGTTGGCCAAAGAAGGTGCATTTGTAACATAGCCAAACAGATTTAGTATGAATATTCTTCCAAACATGCCAATTGGCAGGCAGTAAGAGTGGGAGAGGCTCCTGGTCAGACATGTTTGATGTGGAGTGGGCCCCTCAAGCTATAAGCCACTGGCAACAGACCTGTTCCAGGAATTAGTAGCTATGGAAACAGATGAACATCAGGCTTAGTGCAGAAAGAGAAAGAAAAAAAGATATTTGATTTGATTTATTCTTGTTATATGTATTAGTATACAGGGAAAAGTATTGTTTCTGGCACAGATATACTGTTCATAGAGAAAGAAAGGAGAGAGTGCAGAATGTAGTGTTACAGTCATAGCTAGAGTGCAGAGAAAGATCAACTTAATGCAAGGTAGGTCCATTCAAAAGTCTGACAGCAGCAGGGAAGAAGCTGTTCTTGAGTCAGTTGGTATGTGACCTCAGACTTGTGTATCTTTTTCTGGTGGAAGAAGGTGGAAGTGAGAATGTCCGGGGTGCGTGGGGTCTGTAATTATACTGTCTGCTTTTCTGAGGCAGCAGGAAGTGTAGACAGAGTCAATGGATGGGAGGCTGGTTTGCGTGATAGTATATCATAAAGTGGCACAATGAGGTTAAAAGAAGTTTAAAGTTTATTTATTAGTCAGTTATTAGTTACATTAACACTGCAATGAAGTTACTGTGAACCAAACGTAAAGTCTCTCCGGGTAAGCTCTGCGAAGTGAGTTCTCTGTGTGGGATTTATTGGAGAAAGAAAGCTACGCAAAGACTTTAAAAATCAGGGCAAGGGTTTCGAGCCTACTGCTCAAACTAACTGATAGTCTTTGCTTCTAAATTAGCAGTATTTTGAAGTGCTCAATTTAAACGCCAAAGATAAAAAAGAAACTTTAGCTGTCAATACAAAGAGAATGGCGTAATAAAATGAAGAAATTCAATGAAAAATTAACATTTAAGAAATACAAAGTCTTGGTTAATTGGCAGTTCAAGGAATGATTAATAATGTTATGTAGAGCTGTAACTAAGATATGAATCAATC